>CM037589.1:74065567-74665567 GCA_021018995.1 Chloranthus sessilifolius
TCCAAATCCGAAACAAACTCATCAATCTTACCAAGCGGATTTACAGAGACGTCATAGATATTTGGAAAGATAGCTTTGAGAGGTCGCAAAGTCTACCCAAGCATCCTCCCAAAAACGGATGCGAGAGCCACAACCCCAACTAAAATGTAGGCCTCTGGCTAACAGGCCCTAGGTGCCACAAATACCTTTCCACCAGTTGGATCCTCTATTCACCACGACATTTATACCCCAGCTACTGAAAGATGCTCCGTACTTATCCACCAGCACCTTATGCCATAGGTTCTCTCTCCTCCACCCACCCTGCACGCCATAACCACTTTCCCACCATCAAAGCTACATTGGTCGATTTCAGGCTGCGGATGCCCAGCCCACCACACCCGACCAGGAGCTAGCAAATGTCCCAGTTGACTAGGTAGAAGCGCTTCACCAAACCCGAACCTTCCCATAAGAAATTTAGTTGGATTTGTTTGAGGCGGTTGATCACCCCTTTTGGGCACTTGAACATCGACATGTAGAAAAGAAAATTGGCAACGATGCAAGGACAGTTTTAACCAGCAAAAGGCGACCACCACTACTGAGCAGCTTCCCTTTCCACGAGGACAGTCTTCGCTTAAACCGTTGCACCACCGGATCCCAGGCCCTTATGGTAGGATATCTTAGGCCGAGGGGCAGCTCCAGATACTTAATAGGAAACTCCTCAACAGCGCAACCAACTGTGAGTGCCAAATCCTCCAATAGACGCTTATCAGTCCCAATACCCGTGATAGATGATTTGGAGAAATTGATCCGTTGGCCCGATACCGCCTCATAAATAGATAAGACAATGACCATGGTATTAAATTCCGTCACGTCCGCATTCCCAAATAACATAGTGTCATCAGCAAATTGGAGGTGTGGAATGTGAGTCCCAGAGTTGCCCACCTTGATACTAGAAATTAAATTCAGCTGTTTGGCCTGGACCATTAGCCTCGACAACGCCTCCCCCACAATGTTGAATAAGAAAGGGGATAAGGGATCCCATTGACGTAACCCTCTAGAACTATTGAAGCAGCCGGCCGGAGAGCCATTAACCAAAACCGAAAACCAAGCCGAAGAATAACACCCCCTCATCCATTTCCTCCAAGTCGTGCCAAACCTCATCCTGCTCATCAAGTAATCCAGACAATCCCAACTCACCTGATCATAGGCTTTCTCCATATCAACCTTTCACAGTGTTGCCGATCGTCGATCCTTGTGGGCTGAATAGATGGTCTCTTGCACTACTGCAACCAAATCAACTAACTGCCCGCCTTTAACAAAAGCACATTGATTCTCAGAAATAATTGTAGGCATCACCGGAATTAGTCTATTCACAAGAACCTTAGAAATAATCTTATATAGACAATTCATGAGGCTGATTGGTCTAAACTCCGAAATATCCTCCGCCCCTTCACACTTGGGGTTAAGCGTAATGAAAGTGGAATTTAGACTCCGCCCGATGAAACCCGACGCATGGAACTCATTCAAGACCGCTAACAGATCCGCCTTAATAGTTTGTCAAAAGAATGGGAAAAATTCCATGGTGAACCCATCGGGTCCCGGTGCTTTATTTTTGGCCCCAAAACGAACAACGCGCCACACCTCCTCCTCGCTGAATGGACTTTCCAAGCCCAGCCGTTCCTCCGCAGCAATAGACCGAAAGGGAATCCCATCTAATTGAGGGCGAGGAAAGCCGTCATCCCGGTACAACTCCTTATAGAAAGCCACAATATTCTCCCGGATCTGGGCCTGGTCTGAGTGGAAAACCCCTCCCACCGAAATGGTACCGATATAATTCGATTTATTTCTCGCATTGGCCACCGCATGGAAATATTTAGTATTGTCATCGCCCTCACGAAGTCATCTGACCTTGGCCTTTTGCTTCCAACTTATCTCCTCAGCCAAACAAACACTGCTGAATTCCGCCTTCTTGCGATATCTATCCTCCCGTTCAAATGCCGATAATTGTCTATTTTCCTCCAAATCATCCAAAACCTTCAACCGCGCAAGGATAGCCTCTTTCTTGACCTGCAACCTGCCATACACCTCTTTGTTCCATAGTTTAGACTTAGCTTTAACCCGCTGAAGCTTGGAGATGAAGATAAAGGTAGTCGAACCCGCCAACGTCGGTTCGTTCCACCACACCGGAACCAACCCCTGAAACTCGCTATCCAACAGCCACAAGTTTTCAAAACAAAATGGACTGGGACCAGTACCTCGCCTATCACAATGCAAAAGTACAGGTCGGTGATCCGAGACGGCGCGGGCCATGCATTCTAACCTTGCATCCGGGAAGATATCCATCCATTTGACATTGCATAGGAAACGGTCTAATCTGCACAAAGTCGGGACAGTTTGTAGACTTGACCAGGTGAACCTCGCCCCACTAAGTGGGACATCGAGCAATTCCCAATCCGAGATGGAGTTAAAACTTTGCATAACAGCGGCATCAGGTGGCCCTCCCTGTTTCTCGAAACCCCACCTGATTGCATTGAAGTCACCTCCCATGCAAAGAGGTAGATACCATCTAGCCGCAAGAGCCGCCAATTCGAACCAGAAATCAGGTCGTTTGCAGTCAGCTGTAGGCCATTAAATCCCGGCAAACATCCAGACCTTCCCCAAATCCCTATTTTGCAGCACCACCGACGCCGAGAACAACCCACCTCTTCCTCCAATTTGTCAAACAACCTAATATTCCAGGCGACAAGGATACCACCAGACGCGCCCTCGGAATCAACACCCGTCCACCCCCAATGATTACCCCCTAGGACCGACGCCACCTTTCTACTATCACTGCTGCCCCATTTGGTTTCTTGGAGGGTGATAACATCCGGCCTAAGGGAATTGATAAGACGTTTGACTCCAGCCCGTTTACTCATATCACACAGCCCCTAACATTCCAAGACAACATCTTCATAGAAAACCAAACATGATTCTGCCCAAAGCCCAAAGGCCGGGCCTAACCCCCCCCCCGGCACCCTTTCCATCCGACATACCCCATTGTAATCTAGCAAGCTCACAGGCACCCCTTCGCCGCTTCGTTTTGTTGTCATTACGACTGCTCAGAATGGATCGAAAGACCCTCCGGAGAACATCGTCTGACCCTTTGAAAGACATCCCTAGATCGCGTCCGACCCGAATGAGTCGATCAATGTCGGCAGACAATCGTTGTTCCCCTTGAGTTACTAAACAAAGGGTCTGAGCATAGTCGTCCACTACCTAGACACCACTATGGCCTTGAT
The DNA here is from genome assembly GCA_021018995.1 of Chloranthus sessilifolius. Lineage (NCBI taxonomy): Eukaryota > Viridiplantae > Streptophyta > Magnoliopsida > Chloranthales > Chloranthaceae > Chloranthus > Chloranthus sessilifolius. The sequence goes on from CM037589.1 coordinate 74,068,828, forward strand.
CTTCCATCTCGTAGCACCCAACTTCTGCCCCCAGATTTGCCGGAGTGTCAACCGGAGTGTCGATATCAGCCGTCTAGTAAGACCTCTCATTCCACTCACTCATATTCCCTTCCAAACCTTGAATATAAGTGCAAAACGGAAGAGCAGAACTGCGACTCCTGGATCTCCTTCCCTTCCCCTGAGTAGCATCCCTCCCCCTCCCGATCAAATGTAATTCAAACTGTGCCTCGTTGGCCCATATATTCCGGCCCGACATAACTAGATCAACCGAGACCCGGGTCACCAAACCAGAGGACCCAAGACTCATCAGCAGCGAAATACCCCACGGGTCATTAACGATGCAGATCCAGTTCCTCAGACCCGCCAGCTGGCTCCCATTAAAGTCCTCGCCCCTAATGGTCCTCCACATGCACAAAGCACCCTTCCTTGACAAACCCCCGAAGTCAAACGAAACTCCATCCGTCTCCAGGCTTCCAGAAGCCTCCGAAAGGAAACTATGTGTCATCATCCCAGCGACTCGCCGTCTGCGCTAGCCTTTAAAGGGTTTTCCTCTTCGATGATATACCCTAAGGTCCCTTTTTGCTCCTGCAGGTTTGATCCCTATAAAAAGGATTAAAGCTCCCATCGCCATCGGATCCCAGGTACGACGACAAATCTCGTATCTTCGCTCAAATATGTCCACATCCTCACCTACCTCATTACTTAGCGGGTGTACTTGGTCGGCGATGTAGAACGAGGAGATCCCGACCGTTGGAAACGTCAACGGTGGATGATCGAGGTTGATAGAGTCAGGGACCTCTAAACCCGTGAAAGGTATCAAAGCCGAAGAATCGATAACGGAAACCGAGGGTGGCAAGCTCTGCGAGAGAACCTCCGGCAACCACTGCTCTGCCGTTGCCAGTCCTTCATCACCCCGCAACTCTCCATCCGCCAAAATCATCTCCCCTTCTTCCAACTCCACCACCAAGGAAACCCCAGAATGTCCGCTGAGAGCCGACATTCCTCTAATGGGAGAGGGCGCGAGCAAGAGCGACGGCGAAGCCGAAGAACCCTCCTTGTGATTACCGTTGAGGCCTTCTCCACATCCCTGAGAGCCCAAGAGCAAACTCGAGAAAGAGAGCATCACTGGATGGAACGACGAGTCCGAGGCACCCCCCAAGGCCGGTCCATCCTTTGAGGTTTGTCCCGGATGCAGCATGGGCCCTGTTCCCCGAACCGGACTGGTTCGACCACCGGTGGGACATCTTCAGCGGTACAAGTGAGTACGTGTATGTCGGGAATCCGACACCCAAGGTTTCTTGATGCGACTGAGCCGGGAAGAGCACCCTCTCCACGAGCTCCACTTCTACGAAGACAGTGACTTCTTGGCCGTTGAGGGGGAGCTTGCACGCTCTGGGGATGGTCTCCCAATCGGCGAATCGCACCAAGACGCGGGCGAAACGAGTCACCCACAAGTCGTCAGTACTGTGGTCGATGAGGATGCAGCCCCCAAATCTATCAGCAATCCCCCGGAGGACTTCCGTGGTCCACGCTTGCAGGGGAAGGCCGAATAAATGGATCCAAATGCCCCCCATCCAACGGTGAATCTGCAAAATGTTGGTCTCCGGCCCTCAACGAGCACAAGCAACGGGTTTGCCGTTAATGGAGGGCACTTTTTCGTCCAGGATCCCATCGGCTGTTTTGCTCGAGGGACACTGCAAGAGGAATTTAGTGTCGGAAATAGCCAAAACAGTCGGCCGATTTTGAAGGCTCCACAATTGTAACCAAGTGTAAATGTCCTCCAAATGTAAAGAGTCATTAAAGCAATGAATGAGAAGCCAGTAGTCTTGAATATTATTAACAATAGAGGTGAAAGCAGAGTTCCTGAAGGAAAGGCAACTCCCCTCCCTCCCCCCACTCAAACTAGGTAGTACCATGGATCAAAATATCGTCCGATACCGATACGTATCGGACGATACGTATCGGTATTGGACTCGAACGATACATTGAATGTATCGTTCGATACATTCAAATGTATTGAATGTATCGAACCAAGGGTCAAAATACCGGATTTCCGGTACGTATCGTCCTGACCTCCAGGACGATACGTACCGGGTATCGTCCGATACATTCAATGTATCGGCGATACATTGAATGTATCGGTTTGATACATTCAAAAAACCGGTTTTTTGAAAAAAAATCCCAAAAAAATCCCAGAAAATCCCAAAAAATCTGAAAAATTATATTTATTTATTTTGTATTTATTTCAACTATTTTTGCTTTTATTTTTGACTTATTTGATGCATTATTTAGATGAATATATAAGTAAGATGCCTATTTTGTAACTTAACCCAAGTCACATGCCTATTTTGTAACTTATTTTTGTCTTAAGATCACATTTTTGACTTAATGTAATAGATCTTCTAACATTATGTTCGACCAGCTGATCACATGCCTATTTTATTAACAATATTTCATAATTTGATCGACGCAGACACGCAATCACGCATAAAGTAAATTACAATGTATATTGACAAAAATAAATTATATATTGTTAAAAATAATAGCTATGTTGATAAAAATAAATTTAATTGTACATGAAAAACTTACTTTAGAGCCACATTGAATTTCGTGGTGGTTCTTGGCCCTCATGATCATCGTCATCATCGGTGCGCGAGCTTTTCGGCCTTTGCCTATAATGTTGCCCATATTGATACCCATGATTATATGTGCCCTTGAAACCCGAGGCTCGAAGTAATGAAAGGCCGGTCCTCCAAAAATCGACCAACGAAGTCATATGGCACCGAATAGGTTTGTTGTGGCTGGTAGTATGGGTTACTAGTTGCTGAATCTTCGGTATTTTGCAAACTGAATCCCCCGAAGCTAGAAGTCATATAACCCATATCCGTATCATCTTGTGGTGGTGGTGGTGGTGGTGGTGTTTGATATGATCCCGACGCTCCTCTTCCTTCAACCCCTCCCATTCTGAATGTAGGAGTGTCGAACTGTGTTAACGGCGTCGAGTCATCGTCCCATGCCGCCATATCTCTATAAGGATCAGAGGTACCAGCTTCCTCCCCTCCACCATCATCCTCACCACTCCCATCATCACTACCGGGCTGCGTTTCGTCATCAGATCCAACCACTGAATGACGATTCAATCTTCTTTTCCGCCTCGGTGGTTGGGAAGTCTGCTGCTCCGCTACTCTTTCAGTATTGTCCAGCCATTCAGTGCTCTCACTATCCAAGACTGGCTCTTCTCTCTCTTCGATCCATTCATTCAAAGGGTCATCCTCCTCGAATATATAATCCAACTGGATGGGATCAAAATAATCACCGTCTGCAAGGTAGAATATGATAGATGAATTAGTATAATATGTAAGTAAGACTTCATATAATTGAGGATCTAAGACTTCATGTAATTGCTTACCACGGTTGGTCCTCTGTATATTCCTAACCCTTAATCGCATGTTGTAGTGGCAGTAGACTAACTTTTCCAATCGGTCCATAGTTAGTCTATTCTTTGTCTTAGTATGAATGAGAGAGAAAGTGTTCCAATTCCGCTCGCAGTTGGACGAGGAACACGTTTGCGACAATACCCTCATTGCTACCCGCCTCAATATCGGACCATCACCTCCATAATGCATCCACCAATCAGCGGGTTTGTCGTGTTTAATTTGGGATTGCGCCAACGGGGTCCCAAATGACCCATGTCTTTTGCGAAACATGTCAATCTATAAAGATGAAACACAGTAAGGCACATATCAATAAATAGATGATAATATCACATGACATTTGACTTATTACTTTTAAGGTATGATACTATGATCACTCACATCTCTTATGGCTTGGCCTTAGTCCGCCAACTCAGGGAGCATTCTTTGGATTACATTGAGCAAACCGGTATACACTTCATCAGTGTCGCCACATTTCGAAGCGTCGATATCGGAAGGTTTGGATTCAAGTAGTGTGCTACACATCAAATATGAGCAATTTCATCAGTATATGAAAATAATGAATAAATAAATAAAAATCACTACATAATTGTGCAACATGTTATACCTGCTGCATGCAAGTACTGGTGAAATTGTGCATCCCACCTCTTATCGATAATCGCCCAGTATCGTTTATATTTTGTAGGGCATTTGATTTTTATAGCCAATTTTGCCTTATCCATTGACTCATAAACGTACCCCATCGTTGCTTTCTCATCACCATCAACCAATCTCAACACTTGCACCAACGGGATAGTGACAGTGATCAGGTGGTCATACAAAAGCTGCGTCGTAGATCGAGTTAGCAACTTCAGTGCAAGCTAGTCTCTTCGCTCGTGGGAGTCCTATTTCATGTTTATTCTATTCTTCCGACGACACCATGCTTTTCAGCTCACGCCTATATCTATCCAAACTCTGTAGGGCTAAGAACCGTTGCAAAAACGTGTAATCGCAGGTCGGAGCAACTCATTGTTCGTGAAGGCTCTCATTAAATTGACCAGCTTGTCACTGTTGTACAGGTAGGAAGTAATCGTTCTTCCCTTTTGAATAGTTGCCTGTGCCTTGCTTCTCTTTCCTAAATCCTCAAGAATGAGGTCCACGCAATGTGCGGCACGGGTCCAAGGTGGCGTCTCTTCGCCATTAGTTTTAATCCTGACTTTGTAGTTTGTCGCATTATGCATTACCTGCACAACTTACGCTCTCCAACCTCATGAACTACCATATTCATTAGTTTAAAGAGGTTGATCTTTACGTGTCTAGAAGCATCAATGATTTCAAAAATCATTCCGGCATCAGTAAACCAAAAGTTTATCAAACTCTTCTTTGTGGGACCACCCATCCATCGCATATAATTGTGCAACCTCTCTCATCCCATACATCCTCAAAGCTCGTACATAGGCGGTTATCTCATCGTACTCATCATTAGTAAGGGCAGATATCTCATATGGAGAAGGCTTTTAACTCTGGACCAACCACGCACTTGTATCAATCATGCTTTTGAAATGCACGAGTCCGCTACTTGGCTTAATGTGGTTGTATATAAAAACTTGGCAATGGATTTTCCAAGCTTCTTCCCCATTTTGTAAGTGAGATTGCACTCAATTTGGTTTGTTTGGAGCTTTCGGTCGATACATGAATGGACTATAATCCCTCCATGATCTTGACCCTACAACCCGATCTGCTCAACATCATCATCAACATCAACATGTGGCCTATGACTAGATCCAAGACCAGAAAGGTGCATGGATGGGCCCTCAACTCGACAAACCGATAATCGGCTTCTTCCTGATCTCGCCGCTGTTGTGCTTCCCTAGCACTCTCTCTCATAGCTCTTGCTATCTGCTCATCCTCATCCTCATCCTCATCATCCTCAGGTACACCTGATGTAAACTCTGGATCTGGCCTCTTGATTCTCTCATACATTTCCCTATCACGATCGGCTTCAGCTTTTTTCTTTCCCTTTGCCGCTTGTAAACTAGCTCTGATATTTTCTTTTACCTCTCTGGGTACACTAGGACACCCTCTTGTCTCTCCCTTTACATGAGCCAGATGCTCCTTTAATCGTGTGATACCTCCTCCCAGCAGCTTTTTCCACAAAGATTACATTGAATCTGGAGTCTATTACCATCTATTGATGTACTATATTGCCACGCTGGATCTGTCGAACGTACCATATTTATTTATTTCACCTGCATGAATGAGCAAACGATTGAAAATAAACATCTAATTTACACTTGAAAATAAAATTTACAAGAGTAAACATCTAATTTACACTTGAAAATAAAATTTATTTTTTAATTATTGCTATTTTTAAAATATTGGATTATATGTGACGGTCACATACAATCAATATGGGTCACATATAATTAAATTTATTATTAAAATTAATATGGGTCACATATAATTTAATATGTGACCCATATTAATTTTAAGTTTAAATTATATGTGACCCATATTGACCCCATTATTTTATTAATTATATGTGACCCATATGATATGTGACCCATATTATATGTGACCCATATTGATTACAGGTGACACTTAATTATAATTATTTATATTATTTTTGACCCATCCATTTAAATATTTTAAATGGGGTCACATATAATTATTTTTTACCCATTATTTATATTATTTTTAATTAATTTAAATATTTTAAATTATTTTTTTCCTCTTCTTAATTTAAATATTTTAATTATTTTAAATAATATTAATAATTTTAAATAATTTAAATAATTAATATTATAGGTAAATGATAAATTTTAAAGGTAGATCTACCTAATTTAAGGGTAGATTTACACTTATATAAGGTAGATCTACCCTTAAATAAGGTAGATCTACACTTATTTAGTGTAGATCTACCCTCATTTAAGGTAGATCTACACTTATTTAGTGTAGATCTACCTTAAATAAGGGTAGATCTACCTTATTTTAGTATTTAAAATAAAATAAAACGATAGTAAAATGATAAACACGTACCTTCCACGTTGATCCCGTGATTTTTTGTGCGATTTGGCGCCGATTTAGGGTGTAGATAATCGAAAAATGAGAGATGAAGAAGGAAGAAGAGAGGAAGAAGAGAGGAAGAAGAGAGGAAGAAAGAAATGGGAAAAAAAGGGGTTACCCGACTAAAGAATCGGGTCTATGGGTGGGGCCCACCAAAATTGCAAATTATTGTCCGTATCGGACGATAATTTCAACTCTAAACCTTTTTTTAAATTTCAGCCAAATTATCGTCCGATAATTTGAAATTGTCGTTCGATACGGACGATATTTTGTCCGTATCGGACGATAATTTCGTCATTTTAAGCAGGGTACTATACATAGGGTATGTATCGTACCGCTGACCTCTAAAACCGATACGTATCGTCCGATACGTATCGGTATCGGACGATATTTTGACCCATGTATCGAACGATACATTCAATGTATCGTCCGATACAGACCGGTACCGATACGTATCATTTTGGAGCTCGGACGATACATATCGGTAACCCGATATTTTGACCCATGGGTAGTACCGGCGTTCCAGCATGGTCCAAACAAGAGCCAACAATGAGCGCAGGAGGTTGACTCCACAAAACCTCAGGCACTCTTAAAGGCTGTCCACGAGAATTGGCGATAGACCAACCCTGCGCTAGGTCCCGAATTTGTTCTTCATTAACGAGGACCAGGTGCTTCGGATGGGCCAGCCCCACATGGTCCCGAGCACTCTTGACTACCTTCCCCTGAGTTCACTCAGAAGAACATCCCGTCCAATGGCACCGGGTTCTCCTTTTGAAGTTAATATTCCGGCATCGAGAACAACTGATGTTGTTCATGTGTAGGTTAATCCCCAGGAAGCTGCATTATCAAAATTCCTTACAGAAAAAAGCTACTGTGCCTGACGTTCAAGGATATCCATGTTGGTGAGCATCCAAACCCAATCCCTCCCTCTCTCTTCCTCCCTATTTTTCTCGAACCCTAAACCTCTATCCTGTTGCGATTTAAACCATATAATCTGAAGGAATGAAAATCAACTGGTTTTTAAACTAGTTTCAGGCAGCAGTTGCGGCACTTTGGAGAAGATGAAGAAGATGACTGCTCAAAGTTTGACGTCCAGTCCTTGGTTGCACTCGACCAAGGAGAGAAAAATATTCACCATAAAAAACTGATAAAAACCCCATCGATTTTGATCAATTCCGGCGACCGTCAACGATATCAACTGATGACGTCAGCAAGTGGGTATTAGGGTTTTGAAAACCTGCTCTGATACCAAGTATATTAATGAAGTTAGGTTTAGGTTTAGGTATGGAGGAAGAAGAAAGAGAGAAGTTAGTTAAGGAAGAAGAAGAAAGAAGAGAGAGAAAATTTGAGTAAAGTGGCAATCCTTTGTTTATCTGTTATGTTATGTGCATGATTTCTCTCACTTGTTCTTGCCCATAGGCATGGATCAGTTTTCTACAGGTTTGGTGGAGTTAGTGTCTCAGTGAGAACCCTGCTTCATCAAGTTTAATAATGGGGATACTTTATTGTTTAAATTTTTGTACAATGGGGACATTGCACATCTCAGGTTTGGGGGTATATGACATGCTACTAAGTGTTATCTTTAATATCATCACTTTGGATCCCTAAAACGTATTTGTTTGAAATTTTCTAAAACCATCATATGTTATTTACCGGAGTTTTCAAACTTTAATTAACAATGCATGTAAGTTTATGATTAATAATGTTGATGTCATACCATGAATATTTGTATCTTGACTAATGATATTTAATGTGATAAATCAAGGATAATTTTGAAATTCATGTTTAAATCTCTTCATACGTATACCATGCTAAAATCTAGAAACCAAGGAATTTGTCCGTACCTTGGATCAGAGAATTTTAGAGGAGACTTAGACCTGGTGAGCTTTAGAGCCAACGCCCGTCCTTGATGAGTGTTTATAAAAATTCGAAGTCGTCTTTGAATATGAATCAATTACACTTAATCTCATACATTTTCTTAGACTTGTGACTTTGCATGACATCAATTTCATATTATTGTGCTAGAACGTATTATATGTTCGCGCAAGACAATTAGGGAAGATTATCATCTTTTGAGGACATGATCGAAGGCCATCTTTGGCTCGCTTGTGCTTAAAATGCCACACCTCATACAATTTTATCTTCTAGTACCCCTTTGAGCCTATTTGAAAATTTTGCCTTTATATGTTCTTTGATAAGCCACGTTAACCTTTACCCCTATACCATTTCCGAAAATTTAGCTCTACCCTTCTTATTTATGAGAAATTAGGAACGAGGAATGAGAATGAATAAAAAGAGAGTAAGTGGAGAGATAGAAAGTTGTGACATTTACTGAAAATATATGGCAAAAAAAGAGTCAAAAAGGGAGAAAAGAAAAGAAAAGAAATCTGAAAAAAATGATAACATGAGGTGTTTCAAGAAAAATGAAATTCAAAAGAAGGAAAAAAAAAGAAAAGAAAGTTGAGAAAAGAGAAAAACATTAAGAAAAAATAGTGAGAAATGAGAAAAGAAAAATAAAAGAAAAAAATATAGAAAAAAAAATCATACGTTAGTTCATTTTCCAATTTCTCAGAAACTTTGAATCACAACTTCCCTAAACCCTATAGAAGACCTTCATGATTCAACCTTGATATAGTAGTTGCCTTGTGGAGGGTAAATATACAATACCTATGGTGCTTGATATGACATGCCTAGAATGTACAAGTATCCTTCTTATGAGATTATCTTATGTTCATTGATGACATTGTGTTTCCTTTTACCATGTGAGACTTTTTTTATTTGCTTCGTATCGATCTCTCGCATGTGTATGAAAATTTACCCATCATCAGAGTGATTTTGTTGAGAGTATATCTTTGGTGAGGATTGAGTCGAGACATAAGATTCGATATTCCTTGTTTGAACAGATTCTGAGACGGATGGGTTTTAGCTTTGGTATACGTACGTTGTAAGTTTCGCATGAATGGACAAATTATTTGAAAATTGGACCGTCAAGTTGATTTGAATGGATACAAATATGATTGATATGACATTGAAATTTGAAATTGAGAATTTGCATGCTGAGTTAATTAATGATTTTATATTTTAATGTTATAAATGCTAATGAAAATCATGTTTTTGAAAAACTCGATTTTACCGATGGTTTCAAATTTCTGAAGTTTGTGGGTAACTTCACTGAAAACCCTCAGGAGACACAACTCCTCCACTAGGGATCACCTAGGGGTTTAAAGGCTTGTCACATGTGCTAAATGTGATCGTTCTCCCTATGAAAGTGGCTATTTGATTTGTTTGAGGACTAGCAAAGCACAGGTTTGGGGTGTGATCAGTCTCCAAAAGAGACCGAATTAAGTACCCAAAGTAGTGTTTTATGGTCTTAAAACAAGGCCATTACTGATGATTTCTTTAGTTTAGTGAATTGTAGGCAGATTGCAAGTTATGAATAAAAAGCGTCTAAAGAAGACAATAAGCATAAATCCAAAGCGAAAGCAAGTGTCAGATAAGGAAGAGGCCTCAAAGGAGTCAAAGAAATGGCAAATACGAGGCCAGAGACACTTGGTGGCAAGCAACAAAATGAGGCTGCAAATAAAGAAACAAAATGCAGAGAAGTGCAGCCACAGACCAAAGCAGGAAAAGTTTTGCCATGAGCCCCAATCTCATGGCCACGAGGTCGTTCTTGTGGCCACGAAGTAGGGACCCGAAATTAGGTCCTGAAGCTGTTCAATTGTTCAAAAACGCGTGCAGATGCTCAAAATTCTGTGTTTTTGTGATTTGCTTATACATAGTACATTGTAATTAGGTTAAAGGATCTCCTTTTCATCTTCTTTTCCATTACTTTGGAGAGACATAGAGAACTCTGGATTTTTGTGGTAGTTAAGTTTTGCATTTTTTTGGAAGATTCAATTCATATTGAGGTATTATGTTGATGGCATCGGATTCGTGTATGAAGCATAGATCAGAGATGAGAGGCTAAACCTCTCATTCAAGGAGGAAGCGAACCCTAGATGAGTAGTTAACTTATTTCAATTTAATCATTTCTCATTTCAAGTATTGATTCATATGACTAATCATTTTGAAAAATATTGTACTACCATTGGGTACTCATCTATAATTGTTGATCTTGTAAATTGATATAGGATGCTGTATGATTGATTAAAATTGTCATGATTTTTATATTTGATATGTTATGCTTGATACATGACTCATGCCATTTGTGAATGCATCATATTATTAGGATATTTTATATAGGAATCATTGATCATATCTTTTCGAATTATTTTGCTTGTAGTGAAATGAGGGTGAATATTTGTTCATATGAAGTGATTAATATGATTGAGGAAAATCTATAAATCTAGGGTGTGGCTGAATCCTTGAATCTCATTATAATATTTATTTCAATTATCAATTGTGTCTTTGCGTAGTTAATTGTTAACAAATTTATTGGATTTCTTTGAGTAGTCATAAAATCATCATAAAAAACCCTTCTAACTTTGGTAGAATTTAGGAGCAACACTTGCACGAATTAGTAAATTTATTTGCTCCCTGTGGGTTCAACACCCGTAATACTTGCCCGTGTTCGATGATCTTGTGCACTTGCAAGGTTACACTTTATTAAACGATCAAGTGTATATATATATATATATATATATATATATATATATATATATATATATATATATATATATATATAAATTTCTCATTTATTATTATTTTTTGTTGTAAGCTGCAAGAACCATCAAGGAAACCAAAAACATTTGTTGCAGTAACTCTGAAGCTGATCGCTTTTACTAGCATATGATGTTTCTATTTTCTACCTGCAAGTGAGAAAGGAACTGGACTCAAGGTCTAAACTCCCAGTTTTGGTATGGTACCAGTATACACCAGCTGGTACCTACCAGCAGCAGTGTTACCTTGACACTTCTACTTTTGGAATTTTTGCGGTGCCGACACTTGGTGGCACTTGGCACACTCCTCAAACATTACCAAACTTCTAAATATGTATGAAAATACCAAAAATATCACATAATACCATCAGAATGCTCATCGTTTTGACAACGATAAAATGAACTTCATTTTAAAATAACATTGTGTGAAGTTTAGTAACTATTAAAAAAAAATGTTGGGTCTTTGAAAATTATTTTTATAATATAGTATACGTTTATTTAGGTACATGACATATATTATGTTTCTTTTTGTTACTTATCTCGATTGGCTCTCGAAGATTTCCCTTCAATTTTTTTCTATATATGTTAATGCGGGACAAATGCTAAAATCCTAATATGCGAATTTGAGATTAACTTTTAGAATGAATTGAATAGCGGAAATATTCAAAATCAAGCAACACAAAATTAATTCAATGAAATTAAATAAACAATTAGATTAATCCGTTTAGCGTCTGCATGCATGGAAATTTTTCCGATCTAGAAAAACTGCTCCAATAAAGGAACTCGAAATTCGTTCTAGTTTAGGGCATTAAGCGATAATTGCAATATCGGATTTGATTCATCGGGGATTTTGAAGGAGATGAAACTTGAATAAATAGTTCAAAAAAGGAAAATCAAGGATATCAGAAAATGAAGGATTTGAGATTTTTGTTCTTTTATCAATGAATATAAGAAAGATAATACCTGACAATAACTAAAGAGAAGACAAACTAAAAAGATAGATTCCAAGGCTTCACACCAAGGATTTTCCGAGGCTTCACACCACGGTTGTACGTCGGCTTCACACCAAGTCGCACGAGAAACGATTGCTCACTCAAGGTTTAAAGGATTCACTCCCTCGGTTGAAAACTCTTCACAAGCTCTCTAGGGTTTGCACTAAGGCAATTCTTTTTCATTCAATAATAAAAAACTAATTAATTTATCTTCACAAGCCTCTATATATAGGCCACCAATAATTAAAATTCGAAATAAAGAGTCCTAATACTAATAAAACACTAAAAAAGCAATTTTCGCAAAATTTAGAAAACCCCGTCACGACGCCCACGGACATCCGTAGTGCCCCACGGACGTCCGTAACCTACAGACAGTGAGGGGGCAAAATCACGGACGTTTGTCACTATTCACGAACGTCCGGTACTGTTCATCACGGACGTCCGTCACTGTTCATCGTGAACATTATATATATATATATATTTTTTTTTGCGTTCCTCGTCATTCTCCTCCACTCAAAATGTTTCATCATCGATGAAACACGCACGTGGTACTGATCAAGTGTATCGGAACTCGTATGGTGGAACTCCTTGCAAGTCATCCGTCAACGTTTTCTGCCTCCTTTCTCTTTATTCTTTCATCTGCCTTCCTCTGTGTGATGTCCCCATCGATACTCCCCAGGTTGGAAAAACTCATCTCCAATGAGTTACGGAATCCACGGATGCCACACTTCAAGAGCTCAATTCTTGGTTTGCCTTTCCACGCTGTGAGATACTTTTGATTCTTACCTTCATTGGCATGGAAGCTTGGAAATTCTATGACCTTCTCATTCGACCATTTCTCATATTGCATAGGTAAGGTACGAGATAGAAATTGGGTAAATGGGTGCGGTTGGATTGGGTGATCAATAAGGAATGGGTCAAAGGGTAGGGTTGTGGGATCTAAAATAGGCGTAAGATCCGTTTCGACAATTATCGGATAGTTGCTCTTGTCTAGAGGAAAATTTAGACCTTCATCCTTACCCTTTTCCGAGATTGGAAAAGATTCCACATGCTCAAAGCCATCAGGAATCAACAGAAAATTGTTGGTATTAAAGACATCAAATATATTCAATGTGTTAGTATGATCATATGTATTTTCAATGTCCAATAAATTCAAATTGTTAATCCCATGCAAATCAGAATGATGATGTGATCTTACCAACTCTAATGACTCACTTGAGATGCACATTATCAACACCGTCCTCGGCAATAGGAATTGTCTTAATGCAACCTATGGCTTTGACCGGAACCTCACCTTCCTCATCACTTGGAGTGCTACATGGTTCGTATACTTTTTCGGGTATCTCGTTGTCCTTTTTCTCAGTATGCTCCTGGATGATCAAAGTCTGACTCTTACTAGGACATTGGGATGCAAAGTGACCAAAACCTTGACACTTATAACATTGCTACGGGGCACGTTTAGAACTTTTGACCATTGGTCCCTTTCCTTTGTCAACTTGGGGAATTATGGATTTTGAGGATTAACTAGAGGCATTATTACCCTTTTCGATAGGGTTAGATTGATGCTCAAACTTGGAAGACTTAGATCGGCCATGACTGGGGGTGTCGAGATACCGTTCTAATTCTTCGACCCTAGCAAAACATTCCTCGAGATCCGAAACGGGATAAGGAATGAGTTCCCTTTGTAACTCTGGTCGAAGACCCATTCGGAATCGGGAGAGGGAAACTTTTGCTGGTTCATTGACATCGGCCTGGGTCATCAGGTCTTCAAATCGATCGATGTACTTTGTGACTGTGGAGTCTCCTTGATGCAATGACTGCCACTGATCAAGAATACGTTCGTCATATGATACGAGAACGTATTTTTCGTACAGTTGGACTTTCATTTCAGCCCACGTGAAAATAGTACGAAGACCCTAGATTTGCCTACGACGCTCCACTCCCAACCAATAAAGTCTGGCTTTACCCATAAGCTTGACTTTGGCAAATCTAACCTTGCGGTCTTCGGACATGGCATACCACTCAACGCAATTTTCCATGCTGGCGACCCATTCGAGAAAGACCTTGGATTGTCTTTTCCCGTCAAAAGTAGGGGCGTTCATTTTCAGAGATTTCATGAGCTTATCGTCCAGATTGACTTGGACCTCACGTCGGGGAGGAACATCTCTCCTACGGTCACGGTTGTTGACTCTATTATGATTCTCAGCGATGAACTCATTGATCTCTTCAAAACGGGTTTCCAAAGCCTCATACCTAGCTTGTTGATCAGCGATGTGCTCATCCATCTGGGTTTGACTAGTGGTCACCTTAGATGCAAGATCTCTAATAAGGGCTTCTAAAATACTGGTATCCATGATGAAATTATGCAAAATTGGATGGTATAAGATAGATCTGAAATGAAAAGAAATAAACCCTAAAATCTATATGATGCGGAGAACCCTAAACTAAGACTGTGCTTTGATACCAAAACTGACGCGGGACAAACGCTAAAATCCTAATATACGAATTTGGGATTAACTTTTAGAATGAATTGAATAGCGGAAATATTCAAAATCAAGCAACACAAAATTAATTCAATGAAATTAAATAAACAATTAGATTAATCTGTTTAGCGTCTGCATGCATGAAAATTTTTCCGATCTAGAAAAACGGCTCCGATGAAGGAACTCGGAATTCGTTCTAGTTTAGGGCATCAAGCGATAATTCCAATATTGGATTTGATTCATCGGGGATTTTGAAAGAGGTGAAACTTGAATAAATAGTTCAAAAAAGGGAAATCAAGGATATCAGAAAATGAAGGATATGAGATTTTTGTTCTTTTATCAATGAATATAAGAAAGATAATACCTGACAATAACTAGAGAGAAGACAAACTAAAAGGATAGATTCCAAGGCTTCACACCAAGAATTTTTTGAGGCTTCACACCACGGCTGTATGTCGACTTCACACCAAGTCGCACGAGAAACGATTGCTCACTCTTCAAGGTTTGAAGGATTCACTCCCTCGGTTGAAAACTCTTCACAAGCTCTCTAGGGTTTGCACAAAAGCAACTCTCTTTCATTCAATAATAAAAAACTAATTAATTTGTTTTTACAAGCCTCTATATATAGGCCACCAATAATTAAAATTCGAAATAAATAGTCCTAATACTCATAAAACACTAAAAAAAAGCAATTTCCGTAAAATTTAGAAAACCCCGTCACGACGCCCACGGACGTTCGTAGTGCCCCACGGACGTCCGTGACCTACAGACAGTGAGGGGGAAAAATCACAGACGTCCATCACTATTCACGGACGTTCGTCATTGTTCATCGTGAACAGTAATTTTTATTTTTTTTTGCATTCCTCGTCATATGTTCTATTAATTTAATTTATTTTTGGGTTTTTTGTAAATACCCCCTATGTTATGCTGAAATTGTATAAAAACCCCTCATTTATGCCTATTTACAATGCACCCCCTACTTTTATGTTTCCTTTACAAATTCCCCCCTGCCATTAAATGATAGTTAACTAGGCGTCATTTCTTCGATTGAATGACGCCTTTGCCCTTAGTTAACATTATAAACAAAATTTCCATTGTATTTTTCAAAACTTTGACCGCATTTTAAACGGTGGATAAGCATCAGATCATGCCCAAATTTTTTGGGTGGAACATAATTGATCTCCTCAAAGTTGCCATGTTACCCAATTTTCACGTAGAGTTTCACATGGCGCTCACTTGGTTCGTAACGATGGTAGGGTCGGGATGGTACCAACGGGGGTAGCATTTTAGCGCTACTCACAAGCCAAGTGAGCGTCATGGACACTCAAATCGAAAATTGTGTAACACGGCAACTTAGAGGAGATCAATCATGTTCCAACCCAAAAAATTTGGGCAGGATCCGATGCTTATCCATCGTTTAAAATGCAGTCAAAGTTGAGAAAACTATAATGGCCATTTTATACATAATGTTAACTAAGGGCAAAGGCGTCATTTAATCGAAGAAATGACGCCTAATTAACAGTTGTTTAACGGCAAGGGGGTATTTGTAAGGGAAACAAAAAAGTAGGGTGTACAATGTAAATAGGCATAACTGAGGGGGTTTTATGCAATTTCAGCATAACACGGGGGGTATTTGCAAAATACCCTTTATTTTTCTTAAGGCCGTGTCACCGTATCGTAATCTTTAAAAATTGGCGCGCCAAACATCTATCGACACTGGGCACCTGTGCCACATGTCTAGGTAACACTGACCAACAGTGCCAGTTTATTACTCTTTTTGTGGGTATTTTCATCATCATTACAAGATGTAACTACAGCATTGAACTTCTTGAGAAAGCAAAAAAAAGCATTGGAAATTAAAAGGTGCATGTGGCCTTACGGATGCTTGCAAAGTATCGGGCATTGAATTGTGATGGCATACTTGCACGTAGATATTTCTTTTATGGAAGTTATCACCACTCGAGAATCTGCGCATACAAATCTAACCTGTGGATTACAAAAGGACAAAAAAAATTAATAAAATGAGGATGATGACGAAAAAATTAAACAAAACGGGCAGAAATAAGAAAAGCAACCAAAGCAACATAACCTGTCATTCAATTTATATATACCTCGGTCTCTCGGGGCTGATTTGTAAGGTCACAAATGGTTCCATTTGTAAACTGATGAGCGTGATACCTATTGGGAAACTCTTAAGCAATCAGCATTTCCAAAATTAATTTGCATGGGGGAAGGAGTATGTACTACCTTTGAGCAGCATCTTTTGAGCGAGGATCTTTCAATGTAGAAATGTCAGAACGGTCACTGTTGAAAGCTGCTGTTGCTTCTGGGTCATATAAACCCAAAACAAATTCTTGAACTACCTGCAACAAATGCTATGACAGTTAAAAAAATTTATCAATCATATTTCCCATTTCCTAAGTTCAAAGGATGACTTTTTCCTATTTTTCAGAATCTCATTTCCTTTCTTTATGAAATCCGTTTTATTTAATTAGAAATAAAAAAAGGTATATTAAAAAAGAAGACAAGTAAGATGGAAAATGGCAAGAAAGAAAGAAAAAGGACAAAATCCTGGCGAGAAGCTAAGGACTACCACAAACGACAGCAAACAGCAGCCATTCTTTACACGAATAAAAACTAAAATTGTTTACTCCATATCCTGCATTTTGGAAACAGATTGCCCAAAATAGAGGAAAAAGCATTTTATGAATGCGGGAATTTTTTCAATAGTTATTCCAAATAAGAAATTAACTATCAATGACGATTGGTTTGGTGATTTTATTTATAAGGAAGTTTTCTCCATTTGCTGAAAAGAGTTGGGAATGGGTTGGATTTAGGCTATGCTTGGATAGGGGGAAAGGAAAGAAATGGGTGGAAAGGAAAATGAATTCTGCCCATTTCTCGCATTTGGATAGAACTTAAGCATTGGAAAGCTAGGCCCACTTTCCGTGTCTGTGGAAATGATAAAATCCTACGTTTTCGGCAGAATTTTATCATTTCCGTCAAAATGAGTCACCAAACATCTCTCCCCCAATCTTGCTCTAATATCTTGGAGTTGGGACCATCCTCTCTCTCTCTCTCTCTCTCTCTCTCTCTCTCTCTCTCTCTCTCTCTCTCTCTCTCTCTTCGTACAAACTCTCTACACTCCTTGTTGGAGAAGATAATATGTTTTTGGTTTGGTGTATGTTATGTACACCAACGATTGTGCTCCCATTCTATTTTCCATGTGTTATTATACAATCCAAACACTAGAAAAAGATGAATTCCTATTGATTCCAAAAGGGTTGGAATCCATGGGATCCTTAAATCCATTTCCACCTTTTTCCTTGAAAAAATTCAAACAGAGCCTTAAAGTAGCTGTGGCTGCACCAGTATCAAAAAGTGCAATGACTGGAATGGGCTATGGACTTGGGTTGTGGGAATAGGCTGATTTGTAACCAGGTTTAGGGGAGATAGGAAGGTGAAAATGGAACTGATGTCTTTTTGTTTTAATTGATAGCAAAGAAATTCATTGAAAAATCGCAAAAGCGAGAAGTTACAGCCCAAACCACGAAGGTCGGAAAGGAAGAATATCCCAGCGGCAAGGTGTCCAAAGGTAGTGAGCAACTACCCAACAGATCCACCCCACCACTTTGGCCACCAAACAAGAAAGGGAAAAAAAACCCCTGAGGGAACCCCCCAAAACACTCTCCGACAGCGACAGGTAGACTACATGTTAAAACAGAGAGTCCCATTTGTCCGGCAGAGTTTTTGCGAGAATTGATGTCTCGGTTGATGTAATCTGACTGTTCATCAGAGGCATCTGAATAACTGGAATATCCAATTAGCCACAACAGAGTCCGGGGCGAAATTATGATCCACGGAGAACAAGGTTAAACATCAGAGTAAATCTTCTAAAGGAGCAATAGTCTAGATCTGTTGGAGGAGCTTGACTGATTTGCTTTTTGAGTGTAGTGCTTGGCAAAATATCCTGACTTGTTACAAATGTAACACTGAGTGGAAGTCTTTTGATGGAATTTCTTTTTTCAATATTTCAATTTTTTTCTTTTCTTTTTTGAACAAGCGAGCTTTAGGAGGCCTAGCCAAAAGATCATGGCTGAATCAATGCTTTTTCTTCCTAAATGGAGGACATTCACAAGTCTTTCGATCTTCGCATTTAATTGAAAGATGTGTTTTATCATAGGTAGAGCAAATATGCTTACTTATTTGGCTGAATTGAGTTAAATTGCAAAGCTTTTCAAGGGAGAGAAGACATGATCAAAAATCATTCCAAGAGAAAAGACTTGAAGAGTGAGGCCATGAGTCTGAAGAACTTGAAGGGTTTCATCACCCAAAGGTTCTGGAGAGAATTAACAAAAGCTTGCTTAAGGTTTACATCATCCATTCCAATGAAAACGTTAAAAAAAATATATCCCATTTGATTATGGTGTTCCTCTAAATCTTTTTTGAGAAAAGAGCAACACTTTGTTTGGAGAAACTCTTTTCTGCAGGAATTTGCATAATGATCTGAAGTTCTCAGAAATTCAAAATAAATGTAGGTGAAGGAATCTTCGAGGAAGGCTAACATGAGCAGCTTGTCGTGGTCAATAATCAACTCAATTGATCTACCAATCACGGAGTCAGCCAGAGAGTAGACCAACAAATTTGTGAATAACCATATGGTGTGGCATTTGGAATGCGAAGTTCTGCTTTGCACCAGGCAAACATTTCAAAAAATATATCTCATCAGTGAGAAGGAGAGTTGTCCTCCAAAGAGAAGAACTGTTTGTTATCCACCATTTCTTGAAATCACAGGAATTCTCTGTCGGGCAGTATAAGAGGTGGTACTGGTGGAAAAGCTGGATGACGGTGAGTATGATCATCAAGGTGTTCAACATGGGGTTCATCTTGGTACATGAAAGAATCAAACAACGGAGGTGATTCTTCATTTGAGGTGTGGTCTAGATCAAGGACATAAAAGGTAGGAGAGGTTTGTAGGCTGAGATTTCGAAGAAAAGAGGAAATGGAGTTAAGAGTTTCGAGGGGAAAAAGACCAGGAGGTTGCTTGGATGAGACACCTGATTCAGAGGTAATGGAAATAGGGACAAAGGATTTGGGAGGAGGCCTGGGTTAGTGTGGGGCGTTCTCAGGCAGTTGAGGGGAAAGAGGTCCCAAAGGTAGAGTTTTGGGGTAAGTATTGGAGTCAAAGAGACTTTGAGAAAGCAAAAGAGGAAAGGGTTATCGTTTGGGTGAATAGTGGCTAGAATTTGAAAGAGTTTGTAACGGTTGAGAGTATGAAACTTGGGTTTGTTGAAATGACTACGAAAAAACTAGAAAGATAGGGTGAAGCTTGCGGAGGCTGCATTCGAGCTTTGGTCCAACTCATTCTGACAAGAACTTTCAAGAATGTTGATATTGTTTGAAGCGAGTATCTAGCACAGCAAGCCGAGCTATTATAGGGAGACCTTTCCTTTCATGAAAAGTAAGTTCAAGAACACCATAATGAAGATGAGTATACTGTTGTTTCTGCCATGGAGAGATGAACTCGACAAGGATATTGGAGGAAAATGTTCTAATTTATCTGCTGAAATTTGACACTGGTAAAAATGAGAAGCTTGAACATATTCCTCAGCTAACTTCAGGGAAGAACGAACAAGATTCGTATCAGTGTGGGTAATGGAAGTGTGGAGTTTGGGGAAAAATGGCATAAGGATTTACAATAGAGAAATTTGTAACATGGGTCTTGCATTCTTCAGAGAGATGACTTATTTCATATAAAGTAATCTAACTTAAAGGGTGTAGTAGAATGCAAAGATGACAACAATGAAGAAGACAGAAGATGTAGAAGGCCGAGGAAGATCTATAAAGAAGGTTTAAGAGTCTTTGCGAGAACAAGCTATGCATATGTTAGCCCATAATGAATTATCAAAAACATGTATTTTCTCAAATATGTCCAACACAACAGCCATCCATGGCCAAAATAAGGACAACCAACAGAGAAAATAGCAGCTTATATAAATCAAATTGTTTGTACTGATGAGACATGCAAGATTTTAGTTAATCGGGGTATATTAGTGTTCTGATGGAGAACGGAAACTCTGGAGAATACTAATCAGGATTCCAAACAGAGCTTATTCGTGGTCATGCCAGAAAAAAAAATGGTACTCTCGGCTGGCTAAAATATACCATAACTATGATCATACAAAAACTCTTAAAGGTGTTAACAAACCATGCTCTGATACCATTAAAGGGAGGAGAAAGTAATTGGATGGATCAATGAGCTATAAAAGGGAGGAGAAAGTAATTAGATCAACCAATGACCAAAGATATGTAATAGGGAGGAAAAACTATTTAGATTGACCAATGATCTCTCTCTCTCTCTCTCTCTCTCTCTCTCTCTCTCTGAGGACCAAGGAGAGAGGGACAAGATTATGCTAACCCTACATCATGGTTCAAACTGGTTAGAGCATAAACCAAAGAACTCTAGAAGATGAAACCTGACAGTTCTCACAAATTCGGTATCAAATCTCACAAAAAAATTGAGGAAAATCAAATCGCTAGAGCTCGTCAAGTACAATGACATCCTAAAAGAACACAAATGAGAGAAACAAAGTTAAGAAGCATTACAATTATGTCACACGCAATATTGGAACCCAAAACAACTTAGTGAGATTGCAAAGAGATGTAAATTCAAAAAATCCTAAAACGAGTATGACCTTTGTTGTGAGAGAGACGATCTAAGACCATTCAATCAGTCGCCATAGTTGAGAGATGAGAGGGTGTGAAACAAGCCAATGACGCAGGCCATAGTTTAAAGAGATGACAGAGATGAGAGAATAGTCAGGCAAGAGATAAACATTAGAATCAAGTGGTTTAAAAATTAGCAAAATAAAGAAAAATA
The DNA here is from genome assembly GCA_021018995.1 of Chloranthus sessilifolius. Lineage (NCBI taxonomy): Eukaryota > Viridiplantae > Streptophyta > Magnoliopsida > Chloranthales > Chloranthaceae > Chloranthus > Chloranthus sessilifolius. Next base: position 74,090,320 of record CM037589.1, read on the forward strand.
CATGGAGTGAAAGTTTAGCAAAGCAAGAGAGCTTGACGATTATTAAATAAAAATAGAAAAACATTTAGCGTGATACTGTCATAAATTTCGATATTTAGGCTCTAATATAAAACTTGATAGTGCGTTTGAGGAGGACATATAAAATAGGCACAATGCATGATAGGCAAATAGAGATAGGCAAGTAGTGTGTTGTGTGATCAACAAGTGTCACCTCGATTGAAAAGACGTTTTTTTGGTATAAAAAAGTCAGTAAAACATGCATTAATGTATGGTGCATTGTGTTAAACTACGAAGAAGCGAGCATAAGACAAAGGTCATGTAGTGATCTGTAGCTGAGGTGAATACAGAGTACCAAGAAAGGATAAATTACATAAGAGGAAGTTTAGGGGTGGCCACAATAGAAGAGAAAATAATAGAACGTCGCTTGAGATGGTTTGGGCATGTCTATTAGAAACCTGGACCCTATTCATAGGATTGAAACTACAGAAATACAAGGGGGGAAAGAGGAAACAAATAAACACTTAGAGAAAAGCAGAGAGAAACAACATGAAGGATTGTGGAGTAAATGTGAGTTTAGCCCTAAACTAACAAAGCCGGCCCCAAATTGATGGGACAAGGTGGAGATGATGATGATGATGATGATGATGATTATGACATTGTTTTGATGATCCTGATGATGATATTGATGAAAAGATATGTGTAGTCACATTTTAATATGGGCTGAGCCAGGTCAGGCTGGCACGACCAATTAAGACGTAATTCATAACTGCCCAACAAACCAAGGATCCCGGGCCCAATAATCACTGGCTTAGGGAGGGGGACAACAACACCAAATTTTTTCATGCCATTGCCAATGCACAGGACAAAAATAATTATTTGGGCCTTATCGCCGTGGACGGATGTGTGTTCTTGGATCCAGAGCAGATCAAATCCCAAGTTGTCAGTTATTACAGGAAGTTGTATAAGGATGAGGGGCATATCAGGCCCGAGCTGGATGGGATCTTGTTCCGATCCATATCGGAGGAAGATTAGGCAACTGGGGAAGAGATCTTTCAGGAGGAGGTGTGGCGGGCCATCAAAAACAGTGGGAGAAACAAGTCGCCAGGGCCGGACGACTTCACTATGGATTTTTATCGGAGCTTTTGGACTCTTCTCAAGGAGGATCTAATGGCTATTCTTCAGGAGTTTCACGAGAATAGCTTCATTGGGCGTGCTCTGAAGCCCACGTTCGTTTGTCTCATTCCGAAGAAAGAGGGAGCAGAGGACCTTTGTGATTACCGCCCTATCAGTTTGATCAATGGCCTGTACAAAATAATCTCGAAAGTGCTAGCAAATCGTTTGAAGCCTTTAACGGGAAGGCTGATTTCGGCTAACTAGGGGCCTTCATGCAGGGCAGGCAACTGGTGGATCAGGTTGCCATCACGCTCGAGGTCGTGCATTCGCCTCACCATGATCGCTACCCCGCTGCCCTTTGGAAAATAGACATGCAGAAAGTATATGACAGGGTCAATTGGGGCTGCCCCAATTACATGTTAGGCAGATTCGGATTTGGGGTTCAATGGAAAAGTTGAATGCATGCTTGTTATTCGACGGTGTGGTTTTCCATCATTATCAATGGCTCTCCGACGGGGTATTTTCAAAGCTCGTGGGGCTCAGGCAAGGAGATCCTCTCTCCCCTTTCTTATTTAACATGGTTGGGGAAGCGTTACACAACCTCTTACATCGGGCCAGGCAACTAAAGTTCATATCAGGAATCCAAGTGGGCCCTAACGGTCACCGCATTACTCATCTCCAGTACGCCGATGATACCATTCTCTTCGGCAAGGCCCAAGAGGCTGAGTTTCGAGCATTGGCGGAGGTTCTCACAGTTTACGAAGCAGTTTCGGGGCAATGGATAAATTTATTCAAATCGGAAGTCTCAGTGATCAGAGTAGAAGGTCAACTGCTGAGTGATATTGCCAACAAGGTGGGCACCGAAATTGAGGCTCTCCCAATCTCCTATTTGGGTCTTCCGCTTGGGCTCGGCCGTCCGTCGGCTAGGGCCTAGGAACCGGTGGTTCGGAGGTTTGATCGTCGGTTGTCCTCCTGGTCGAGGAAGCTCCTTAGTAGCAGGGGTCATCTCCTTCTAGTCAAATCTGTTCTCGCTAGCTTGCCGATCTTCTTCATGTCCATATTCAAATGCCTAGTGAGGGTGATCAACAGATTGGAGCAAATTCAAAGAGACTTTCTCTGGGAGGGATCGAGACTTGACAGGAGGTACCATCTGGTGAACTAGGACACTTGTCAACTTCCGATTGGTTGTGGGGGATTAGGCATCCGCCCCTTGAGACATGTGAACATTGCTTTGCTTGGAAAGTGGTTTTGGAGGGCTGGGCTGGAAAACGAAAAGGAGAGTCTATGGTAGTTGATCTTGGCTGATAAGTACGGGCTCGAAGAAGGCAACTGAGGAATTAAGGTCGACATTAATAGACACACCTCCACATGGTGGAAGGGCATTAGTAGGACTTGGCCTTTTTTCTCTCCTTGGTTGCGCTTCCGCTGGGGCGACGACTCTCGTATTTGTTTCTGGGTGGACCCCTGGGCGGAGGACAGGCCGCTCAAAGAATTGTTTCCGTCTATTTTCAGCATCGCGACAGATCCCCGCAAAGTTGTGGCTACCTTTTATTCAGAACCCGACCGGGGGAACGACTGCGATTTGATCATGAGGAGGCCACTTAGAGAGGAGGAAGCCCTTTTTTTACGCCTATTGGTGGGGCTGTGCGGGGCTAATAGAAATGCCTCTGGAATTGATGTCGGGATCTGGGTGCCTAGCAAGAATGGAGAGTTCACCACCAACTCTTACTTCCGGAGGATTTCGGTCTGGCCGCTAATTAGGTGCGAATGGGCTAATGTGTGGAAGGTTGCTGCCCCTCCCAAAGTAAAATTCTTTACTTTGGCTTCTGCTCAAAGAGAGGATCCTCACACGGGACCAGCTGATCCGAAGGGGGAAAGAGATTCAGAATGTGTGACAGCCCGGATTTCGGCACCCCGAAACCCGTGCCATCAGCACGATCCTCCAGACCGTGCCCCAAAACTATACATGGAACATTGGTATGACAGGCAAGATAAATAATTAAAGTAATCAATTTCATAAGACAAAAGTAATATGCCTATCTGGCATCACAAAAGACAGTTCTGCTCTCATGCCACTGCATGAACAGAGAACCGATCCGAACCATCGGTGACAAACAGATCACCCCAGATGGTTCGCCAAAAGAATAATCCAATCTAATTACATGTTTAAACAAAAGAAGGCTTGACATACCAAGCCGTACAACTAGCTCTCAAAAACTACTCTCTGTCAAAGTACACAGCAGAGTCTCCTAGAAGAAGTCCTCGGGTGGAGGCTCTAACTCGTCTCCAGGCACGTAATCTGAATCACCCGGATCTATGTCTCCCGAAGCCTCGGCAGCTGCTATCAGTGGACCTGCGACGTATAGTCTAAAGGGTGAGCTACATCCTAGCTCAATAGGGAACAAACACAATGAACATATAAATTAAGACTCACATATATTCCATGATATTCTAAGCATGATGTGTCTATGCATTTGCTAGAAAAACAGTTTAAAAGTTGATGAATTGTATTCAAGTTTACTGGTAATTAGTATGTCTTACTTTACTGTTGATTTATCATGAATGACACTTTTTTTTTATCAGTATCATGAATGACACTGAACAGGCCTAAAGCAAAACTTAAATTTTCAACTTAAGTAATCCCCGAGCAATATAGCATCAAGCCCCGATGAGATACCCTTCATCGTCGTCTAAATAGACAGTTGTTATAAAGTATTCCCTGAGAATACGACCCAAGCCCCTTTTCACTAGGCGGCGGGGTTAAAAACTCATCTCAACATCCCTGGGATGTGCTTACTGTTACGAATAAACCTCCGCACTTGTGTACGGATTGGCCGCCGTACCGGTCATAGATATCTTGCCGCGTCAGTCGTGGGTATCTCGCCACGTCGGTGGGGTATCCTATCAAACCTCAAATAACAAAAATAACATGTGTTTTACATATAGTTGCTCACCGTGTAAGTGTGCTATCTTATATCAGTTAGGCCTCAACAGTAATTATTCAATCACATATATATACATCCCTGGGATGTATACATACTCGCATCACACCTGATGCCTTTATTACTTTCTCATCCCATGGGGATGTTTCATTCTCATTAGAGTACTTGATCTTAATTACTTGCATCACACAGATGCCTTTATCACATTCTTAGTGTCACACACGCACCCATTTTCACAAATCTTTTCATAGTTAAAACAACTTCAAATCTGATAATTATATCACTACATATATGCTCTTGAAATTAAAGTACATGTTCAAGGTGTTCCCTACCTCAATTCTCTGAAAGTCCAAGCATCAAGGTCCCACGCGGCTCCTTGTGCTCGCTTTCACACGTACCACCTATGGTACATCATGACACATGCAATACATCACTAAAGATGTAATGAAGAAGGTCCTGAACTCTCCATGAATCTCAAAGAACACTTAGCAAGTTAAGTAAAACTGCCAAAGTCGATTAATCGATTCCCAAAATCGATTAATCGAAACCCAAATCGATTAATCGAGATTCAAATTCGATTAATCGATCCCAAATCGATTAATCGAAGTCTCTAACATAATAAAGTCGATTCTTAAATCAAGTGGTCGAAGGTCTGAAATCGATTAGTCGATTCCAAATCGATTAATCAAAATCCAAAATCGATTAATCGATTTCCCAACTCGATTAGTCGATTTTCCCAGGTCTTATTTTCCATCCACTGGAAGTACCCAGTCGATTAGTCGATTTCAAAATCGATTGATCGAAATCCAATTCGATTAGTCGAAACTGGGCTCTCATGACTTTTCGACTTCTGGGCCAAAATCGATTAATCGAATCCCAATTTCGATTAATCGATTTGGCCAGATTCAGCCCCCTTGCGGGTTGTTCTTCCAAAATTCTTTCCCTTTCTTTTCCCTTCTTTTTCTAAGTCTTTAATCTATGATTTTTACACATGCTAGACAGAATTTCATTCATCCATTCTCTATGTATTGAAATCAAATCACACTTACCTTAATAAATCCTTCAAAGGGTTGATTTATTGGGTTTGATGGCTAGGGTTCCATCATTCCGCTTTACGATCCCAATCGCTTTGAATCCAACAATGAATGCTCTAATTAGCCCTTTGATTTGCATTCACTAATTCCTCAATAACTCCTCTTGCTTTCTCCCTCTCTCTCTCTTCTTAACTCTTCAACAACCAAAAGAAAAGGATTCTAGGGTTTTTAAACCCTTATATCCTCTCTCCTGCTTGTGTGTTAAACACATACACCAGAGATAGGTGTATGCGACCACTAACTCACACTATATACTACTCTTAAGTCGTATCGACCTCACATTAGTTCATCACCTTATGAGTTCATTGTTTGACCATCACTTGGTCAACCCTATGACTAATCAGGCACGGATCCCGAGGTCAAAGTTAAACGCTCAAATTTTCGGGATATTACACTCTCCCCACCTTGGGAATTTTCGTCCTCGAAAATAACCCAAGGGTGCTCTGGTGTGGTACCCCACACACTGGGGTGGCACGTAACCATACACGCAAAAGATGGCGGATACATTACACAGTGCGAGGAAACAAAAATAATTCAAGCATCCACAAAATTGTTCTGTATTCCATTAAATTTTTCAAATTTTACAAAGTTTATTTAACTTTATTCCATAATTACACTTGGGAATTTAAATACATTAGTACAAAAAGATCCACAAAGTGATCACAAAATAAAACTATCGTCAGGCGCTCACGCCGTCCCCTCTCCTGGCTGATCTGATGTAGGGGCGGGCTGCTCTGACAGAACTGGTGGCTCAGGCGGCGACTGGGTCGTCTCTGAGTCTATGGGTGACCCGCCTCACCGGTCGCTTTCGGGCGCTCGGTAGCCGAGCAGGCGCTTGTAGAGGTACTCGCATGGAAACTAGCACCCGTATGGAAAGCAGTCTGACCCGCAGTCCACTCTGCCTCCTGCGCGAGGCGCTGCTGGTAGTCCAACGGATAGAGGTAGCGCAGTGTATAGAGCATCAGAAAGTCCATCCGTCGGTTCATCCTCTCGTTGTTGGCCTCCATCCTGGCCAACACGTCCTCGATAGTGGGCGCCCGGCGAGCTGCTCACCGGCGATAAGAAGACGTCGGTGTCGCTGCCGCAGGCCGCGCTGGCGGCGTAGGTGAGGCAGTGGTATGGGAGGGTGTCCCTCCCACTGGTGGATCAACTGGGTGTGCCCCATCCACGGGTGGTCCTAATGTGGTGGTGGGGGTGGTGGTGGTACTACTGGAGCTGCTGCTGCTGCGGGACCCGGAGCCGGCAAGGTTCGCATGAGTAAATTGTAGCTATGGCTCCATGAAGAGTTCGAGAACGTCTTCACTCGGTCCGTTGCCCTCTCCTCGTGGGGCGATATGGTGTATTCTGGAGCGTTGGAATAACACTCCAGCATGCTCGAGATGAGCCGAGCATAGGGCATCTTTTCTTTGGGCCTCAAGTTGCCCTTCATCAAGTTGCCCTTAATATATCTCATCCCCTCTAGGATGATCATCGTGGCATCAAACCAACGGCCACAGAAGGCCGCGTAAAGTGCCTGCTGCACCATCTCCACCCGCTCGGTGTCATGGCACAGTGGGTAAAGGTTGCACTTGATTATCGAATCAAGCATCCACATGTAGTGGGGAAGGTCGACCCTCCTAATGGAGGATCCCGACTCCTTTTTCCCATTGGTCATACGGGTCATGATCTCTTCAAATCTAACCTCTTCCTCGAAGGGTGGAAAGAGGGTGGTCTCGGGTACAAAATCCAAATGGCACTCTAGGACCTCGTGTATGTGGCGACGGGTGAATGTATAGTCACGATCCTCAATGGTGGTCTTGACTACGTCATTGGTAGGTCCGTCCACGAGCCCTTGGTAGAATAATCGAACCAATCTCGGGTAGTAGGACCCATGGATTGGTCTCAAGGAATTGCCGACGCCGGCTTTCACAAGGTAATTTCGAGCCCATTGGGTCTCGCCCGGTACGTCGGGGTTTGTGAACAATGTGGTATCGATAATGTACTCTATTTTGAAGGTTTTAGCTGCCCACCATTCATTGGGTTGGAGTACAGGTGGTGGCGGCATGGGCGAAGACTCGTGTGAAGACTCGCGCGAAGCCGCGCTCGTCGAACCGGAGGTGGTCTCCGATGCCAACGGTGATGGAGTCCTCACCGGTGAAGGGGTAGGTGGTGGCGGTGCGGCTTCTTACGCAGGACCAGAAGCTTGGACGTTGCCTTCTTCGAAGACAATCGGGTCTTAGGCGGCATTTTGGTAAAAATCTTATCAAACTAGGGTTTATATGCTTGAATTGATGAAAGATAACTCGAATCTAGGGTTTAATAGCTCGAATTGAATAAAACTAGGGTTTACCTTAGGTTTTTGATCCGATGTAACGCGATTTCAATCCGAAATCGATCCGAAAAGCTCAAACCCTAGGTTGCTCAATCGGTTGGAGAAGAAGAAGAAGAAGAAGGCGCGCAAGGAAGATTTCCAAATGAATTTTGAATGGGGAGAAATCCCCTCTAATTTATATATATATAGGCTCCGGCTCGATTAATCGATTTCCAAAGTCGATTAATCGAGATTCAAAACTAGGTTCAGCCGCGCGAAATCGATTAATCGATTTCCAAAATCGATTAGTCGAAACTCAAAATCGATTAATCGAAACCATTTCGATTAATCGAAATCGTATCTGTTTAAATTTCTAAGTTTTGGAGCTCATTGGCGTGAGCCAGTCGATTAATCGAAATCCCAAAATCGATTAATTGAGATTCACTTCGATTAATCGAAATCGTGCAGTCCTTCAAAATTTTTCTAAAATCCTTTAGTTACTCAATTAGTCGAACTTCCAGTTCGATTAATCAAAATTCCAAATCGATTAATCGAATTCTTCCTCGATTAATCGAAATCATATTAAAATCCTTCAAGTTCTTCTAAAATTCTCAAGTTACTCGATTAATCGAATCCCCAATTCGATTAATCGAAAACATAAATCGATTAATCGAAACCCAAATCGATTAATCGAAATTTTACTTTGTCATTTATATGAATCTTGTTCCAATTTCCACTCACTGGCGCATGCCAGTCGACTAATCGACCAAAATCGATTAATCGAATTCTCAAATCAATTAATCGATTTGAAAATCGATTAATCAGTTTTGATTAGATTTTCCAGATTTATTAATTCTTCATGTCTCTTTGATTTCTCTTGGTAAACTATGATACCAACTGGTCATTGGTTCTACAAAACACATCACCACGGTCATGTCGTGGCCAGGATGAATTTCAATTTCGTGTTCACACTGTATTTGAGACTCCATGTGGATAAAATTGTCCTTTTAATAGATTGATCATAAGATCGACATTGAATTACAACACTTGATTTAAATCCACAAACATGCTTGCGGTGATACAATTTTAGCCCTTAAGTTGTCGCAAACAAGGCCGGATATTGTTCTTTCACGTTGCCTCTCGTTCCCATGTGGCTTCCTCGGCCGGATGATGCTTCCATCGAACAAGTACTAATGGAATCACTTTTGTTCGCAACACTTGTTCTTTTCGATCCAAAATCTTCACTGGCTCTTCGAGCATGGTCATATCCTCATGCATCTCGAATGATTGACCGCTCAACACGTGATCAGGGTCATTAAGGTACTTCCTGAGCATAGACACGTGGAACACATTGTGTACTTGATCGAATAACGGTGGCAATCCAATACGGTAAGCAACTTCCCCTACTCGACCCAAAACTTTAAACGGTCCAAGATAGCGGGGACTTAGCTTCCCTCTCTTTCCAAACCTCATCACCCCCTTCATAGGTGACACTTTCACAAACACGTGTTCACCCACCTTGAAGTCTACACTCGTCCGCTTGATACCGGCGTAGCTTTTCTGTCTACTCTGAGCCGCTTTGAGTTTTGCCCTTATCATCCGAACATAGGTGGCATTATCTTCAAGTATTTCGGGTCCCAAAACGAATTTCTCACCCGTTTCTTCCCAATTGATGGGCGATCTACATCGCCGTCCGTAAAGAGCTTCATATGGTGCCATCCCAATGCTCGTCTGAAAACTGTTGTTATATGCGAACTCAATCAAGGGTAGGTGCTGATCCCACGATCCTTGCAATTCTAACATACATGCCCTAAGCATGTCCTCAATGATCTGATTGACCCTCTCAGTCTGTCCGTCAGTTTGCGGATGGAATGTCGTACTAAAATCTAGTCGCATTCTCATTCCTTCTTGAAATTTCTTCCAAAACTTTGATGTATATAATGGGTCACGGTTTGAAACAATGCTACTCGGAATCCCATGCAAGCGGACAATCTCTTTCATATACAGTTCTGCTAGTCTTCCCACCGTGTACATCGTGTTATAAGGCAAGAAGTGCGCTGACTTGGTCAATCGATCGACTACTACCCAAATGGCATAGTACCTCTTTGCCGTACGCGGTAGTCCAACGATGAAGTCCATAGAAATCGATTCCCACTTCCATTCCGGTATAGGTAGAGGCTGTAATAGTCCTGCGGGGTGTCTATGATAGATTTTCACTTGTTGGCACGTCAAACACCGTGACACATACTCTGCCACATCTTGTTTCAAGCCTCTCCACCAATAATTCTTTTTCAAATTTTGATACATCTTTGTGCTTCCTGGGTGGATCGACTACTACCCAAATGGCATTGTACCTCTTTGCCGTACGCGGTAGTCCAACGATGAAGTCCATAGAAATCGATTCCCACTTCCATTCCGGTATAGGTAGAGGCTGTAATAGTCCTGCGGGGTGTCTATGATCGATCTTCACTTGTTGGCACGTCAAACACCGCGACACATACTCTGCCACATCTTGTTTCAAGCCTCTCCACCAGTAATTCTTTTTCAAATTTTGATACATCTTTGTGCTTCCCGGGTGGATAGCATAGCTTGATTTGTGTGATTCGTCCAAAATTATTCGCCGCAGATCGGCATTGTCCGGAATACAGAGGCGGCCCTTGAACAGTAAGGAACCATCCTCCTTGATTGAAAACTCAGATGTAATGCCTTCAGTTACATCTTGACGAATCTTTCATCTGTAGTTCATGGATATGCTCAAATATCATCGGTCTCACTGAGATATTTGTCAAGAAGGCTCCTGTAGCTTGTGACTTAATGTTTGCATCATATAGTGTCAGATCTTCAAACAGTTTCCATCTGTGCATACCCAAAATTAAACTAGCCAATTGAGCTGAACTCTTCCGACTCAAGGCGTCGGCCACCACATTAGCCTTGCCTGGATGGTATTGTATGGAACAGTCATAGTCCTTGAGAAACTCCATCCATTTGCGATGCCTCATATTTAGTTCCTTTTGTGTAAACAGATATCTGAGGCTCTTATGATCGGTGAAAATCTCGAAAGTCTCACCGTACAAATAATGTCTCCAGATCTTGAGCGCAAAAATGACCGCTGCTAGTTCCAGGTCATGTGTCGGATAATTTTTCTCATGCTCTTTCAACTATCTTGACCCATACGCTATCACTTTTTTGTGTTGATTAAGCACACAGCCCAAACCAGTATACGAAGCATCGCTATACACTGCAAACCCTCCACTGCCTGAAGGAATCGCTAATACTAGAGCTGAAGTGAGTCTCTTCTTGAGTTCTTGAAAACTCTTCTCGCATGTCTCACTCCATTCAAACCTTGCATCTTTCCGTGTAAGTCTCGTGAGTAGTCATAATATTTTTGAAAAACCCTCAACGAAACGTCGATAGTAACCCGCCAATCCAAGGAAACTGCGGATGTCGGTCACGGACATGTCCCAAAAAGCTAACTTCTTCTAACCAAAACTCACATTTGCTGAGCTTGGCGTATAACTGGTGTTCACGTAGAGTCTGTAGGGCTACTCTCAAGTGCTTTTCATGCTCCTCCTCTGATTTTGAATAGATCAGGATGTCGTCAACAAACACTACAACACGAGTCCAGGTGTGGTTTAAACACCCTATTCATCAAATCCATGAATGACGCCGGGGCATTTGTCAACCCAAACGGTATCACTAGGAACTCATAGTGTCCGTATCGAGTCCTGAATGCAGTCTTCTGAATATCCTCTGCCTTGACTCTCAACTGATGGTATCCAGATCTCAGATCGATCTTAGAGAAATACTTCGCTCCTTGCAGTTGATCAAACAAGTCATCTATCCTAGGCAAAGGGTATCGATTCTTGATGGTAAGTTTGTTCAATTGTCGATAGTCAATGCACAGACGCATTGACCCGTCTTTCTTCTTTACAAACAAGACCGGTGCTCCCCATGGAGACACGCTCGGTCTAACAAACCCCTTGTCCATTAGCTCTTGTAGCTGCTCTTTTAACTCCTTCAACTCAGCAGGAGCCATTCTGTATGGTGCTTTAGAAACAGGCTCCGTTCCTGGTGCTAAGTCGATGGCGAATTCTATTTCTCTCTGGAGGTAATCCGGGTAACTCCTCCGGAAACACATCGGCGAAGTCTCGCACAACTGCTATCTCAGAAATCACATTCTTCTCCTCTCTTTGCTCCTTCAAAAATGCCAAGTATCCACTACACCCTTTTCTGATCAATCGCTCGACCCTAACTGCCGAGATAAGTGGTAGGTGTGTCGACCTCTCTCCTCTAAACCTAAATGATCTCCTCGTATTGGGTCTGAAGATGACGACCTTGTTCTTACAATCTACCGTCGCACAATGAGTTGATAACCAATCCATGCCAAGGATCACGTCGAATCCTTGCATGTCTAATAGAATTAGGTTCGCCGGTAGCTCAAAGACATCTCCATCCATGACCCTCACGATCACGGAGTTGCAACCCTTCTCGGTATCAACCGCTTTCCCAGTAGGAACAGTCACGGTTAAAACGAAGTCTAACTCCTTTGGGTCGACTTTCATCCTCTTTGTGAAGCGAGGAGTAACAAATGAGTGGGTAGACCCCGGGTCTATCAACACTCGAGCTTCGTATGTCACGTCGCTTCCCTTCTTATATATTTGTAGCGTACCTAACTATACATACACATATATATAATGTCTATCATCATACTAGAATTTATCGCATGCAAGTTTTTCTTATATTTTCTATATGCAGATGCACCTTCTCTATCTAAAATTTCAAGAATTGAAATTTTCTAATTAAAAAGGAAGCTCACCTTGAATGACATCGTTTGTATTCTGAGCCTCTTGAGCGGTGACTGCATAGGCTCTCCCTTGGACGATCGGCTTCCTCGCTTGTATAGGTCGTGGAATAGGTGCTGAAGTCGTCTTCCCTTTGTTCATCTCATGGCACTCCTTAATCAAGTGGCCCACCTTGCCACATCGGAAGCAACCCCGAGTTCCTTGCCTACAGTCAGCTGTGCGATGAGACTTGCCACACTTGGCACAAGTCTCCCGTGGTGTGGAAGAAGCTGCTCGAGAACCCCTGAGTAACTGTCACTCCTGTGGTGATAGCAGGGCTCTCGTAGCGTATCGGTCTCCCCGACGCGAGCAATGGAAATCTCTGCTGGTTGCTCTGCTGCGCTGGTCTCCCATAACCTCCTTGGAACGGTGGTTTCTGATTGTTTGGTATGAACCTCGGCTTTTTGTTCACCGGTTCATAATTTCCCGTTCTGCTCTGATCCGTGTTCCACCTTCCTTGTTGCTCTCTCTGGCGATATTTATTATTATTCTCCTCCTCCACTACGAGTGCTTTGCTCATGACCTCACCATAGGTCCTCAGTTGGAATGGTGCTACTCCTCCCCTCATGTCCGGCTTCAAACCTTGCTGAAACCTCTTTGCTTTCATCATCTCTGTGTTGACGTAGATGGGCGCAAAGCGAGCGAGTCGCATAAACTCCACTCCATATTCTCTCACACTCATTTTCCCTTGCACCAATTGAAAAAACTAAATTTCCATCTGGTTTCTCACCACCTCTGGAAAATACTGCTTGTTGAATTCCTCGACAAACTCATCCCAAGTCTAGGGCATATCCGGAGTCTCCTGAGCCCTAGTCCGTGAAACAGACTTCCACCAAGGCCCAACCTCTCCGTCTAACATGTAGGCTGCCCAACGGACGCTCTCGTCCTCCGTGCACATCAGTACACTGAATACCTTCTCCATCTCACTCAGCCAATGCTCTGCCACTATGGGCTCTCCCTGTTCAGAAAAGCTAGGAGGTCTCATCCTCCTAAACTCGATAAGCGGAAGATCTTTGGCGGTGTCGACCCTGGAGGTGTCGGTGGTGATCTTTGCTCATGAGCTATATGCCAAAGATCATGGTGTGCATCATCCTCTGACGCTCTTCTCTGTCCTCATTTCGTTCTCTAACTCTTTCCTGTTCTCTCTGATCTTGATCCTGTCGATCTCGATCTTGATTCTCTCTCTGATCTTGGCTTCCTTGGCCACCACTGCCAGAAGCTCCTCCATCTCCTATGGGTACTCTATTGGTATCCGAGATAAAATTATCTCGACTACGCAAGCTTCTACTATGACTGCCCCTGGGTCGGCCCCTTCCTCTAAAAGACATAACGGTCTGCACGTGAAAACAAAGTTTTCATTAGCAGAAGTCCCTATGCTCTGACAAAAGAATGATTGTCAGAATTTCTAAAAGAAAATGCTTTGATACCAACTGTGACAGCCCGGATTTCGACACCCCGAAACCTGTGCCATCAGCACGATCCTTCAGACCGTGCCCCAAAACTATGAATGGAACATTGGTATGACAGGCAATATAAATAATTAAAGTAATCAATTTCATAAGACAAAAGTAATATGCCCATCTGGCATCACAAAAGACAGTTCTGCTTTCATGCCACTGCATGAACAGAGAACCGATCTGAACCATCGGTGACAACCAGATCACCCCAGATGGTTCGCCAAAAGAATAATCCAATCTAATTACATGTTTAAACAAAAGAAGGCTTGACATACCAAGCTGTACAACTAGCTCTCAAAAACTACTCTCTGTCAAAGTACACAGCAGAGTCTCCTAGAAGAAGTCCTCGGGTGGAGGCTCCAACTCGTTTCCAGGCACGTAATCCGAATCACCCGGATCTACGTCTCCCGAAGCCTCGACAGCTGCTATCAGTGGACCTACGACGTATAGTCTAAAGGGTGAGCTACATCCTAGTTCAATAGGAAACAAACACAATGAACATATAAATTAAGACATATATTCCATGATATTCTAAGCATGATGTGTCTATGCATTTGCTAGAAAAACAGTTTAAAAGCTGATGAATTGCATTCAAGTTTACTGGTAATTAGCATGTCTTACTTTACTGTTGATTTATCATGAATGACACTGAACAGGCCTAAAGCAAAACTTAAATCTTCAACTTAAGTAATCCCCGAGCAATATAGCATCGAGCCCCGATGAGATACCCTTCATCGTCGTCTAAATAGACAGTTGTTATAAAGTATTCCCTGGGAATACGACCCAAGCCCCTTTTCACTATGCTACGGTTAAAACTCATCTCAACATCCACAGGATGTGCTTATCGTTATTTAATAAACCTCCGCACTTATTGTGTGCGGATTGGCGCCGTGTCGGTATCCGGATATCTACATCAAACCTTAAATAACAAAAATAACATGTGCTTTACATATAGTTGTTCACCGTGTAAGTGTGCTATCTTATATCAGTTAGGCCTCAACAGTGATTATTCAATCACATATATATAAATCCCTGGGATGTATACATACTCGCATCACACCTGATGCCTTTATTACTTTCTCATCCCCTGGGGATATTTCATTCTCATTAGAGTACTTGATCTTAATTACTTGCATCACACAGATGCCTTTATCACATTCTTAGTGTCACACACGCACTCATTTTCACAAAGCTTTTCATAGTTAAAACAACTTCAAATCTGATAATTATATCACTACATACATGCCTTGAAATTAAAGTACATGTTCAAGGTGTTCCCTACCTCAATTCTCTGAAGGTTCAAGCATCAAGGTCCCGCGCGGCTCCTTGTGCTCACTTTCACACGTACCACCTATGGTACATCATAACACATGCAATACATCACTAAAGATGTAATGAAGAAGGTCCTGGACCCTCCATGAATCTCAAAGAAAACTTAGAAAGTTAAGTAAAACTGTCAAAGTCGATTAATCGATTCCCAAAATCGATTAATCGAAACCCAAATCGATTAATCGATTCTCAAAATCGATTAATCGATATTCAAATTCGATTAATCGATCCCAAATCGATTAATCGAAGTCTCTAACATAATAAAGCCGATTCTTAAATCGAGTGGTCGAAGGTCTGAAATCGATTAGTCGATCCCAAATCGATTAATCGAAATCCAAAATCAATTAATCGATTTCCCAACTCGATTAGTCGATTTCCCCAAGTCTTATTTTCCATCCACTGGAAGTACCCAGTCGATTAGTCGATTTCAAAATCGATTAATCGAACATCCAAATCAATTAATCGAAATCCAATTCGATTAGTCGAAATCGGGCTCTCATGACTTTTCGACTTCTGGGCCAAAATCGATTAATCGAATCCCAATTTCGATTAATCGATTTGGCCAGATTCAGCCCCCTTTCGGGCTGTTCTTCCAAAATTCCTTCCCTTTCTTTTCCCTTCTTTTTCTAAGTCTTTAATCTATGATTTTTACAAATGCTAGACAAAAGTTCATTCATCCATTCTCTATGTATTGAAATTATATCACACTTACCTTAATAAATCCTTCAAAGGGTTAATTTGTTGGTTTGATGGCTAGGGTTCCATCATTCCGCTTTACGATCCCAATCGCTTTGAATCCGACAATGAATGCTCTAATTAGCCCTTTGATTTGCATTCACTCATTCCTCAATAACTCCTCTTGCTTTCTCCCTCTCTCTCTCTTCTTAACTCTTCAACAACCAAAAGAAAAGGATTCTAGGGTTATTAAACCCTTATATCCTCTCTCTTGCTTGTGTGTTAAACACATACACCAGAGATAGGTTTATGCGACCACTAACTCACACTATACACTACTCTTAAGTCGTATCGACCTCACATTAGTTCATCACTTTACGAGTTCATTGTTTGACCATCACTTGGTCAACCTTATGACTAATCGGGCACGGATCCCAAAGTCAAAGTTAAACGCTCAATTTTTCGGGATATTACAGAATGTGTGTCCCATGTGCCTTCAATCGAAAGAATCCGTTGCTCACCTATTTCTTCATTGTTCGACGACTCGCAAAATCTGGGGGGTTATTCTTAAGTCGTTTGATAAGCTGTGGGTTTGCCCGTATTCCATCTCTCAGCAATTTCTGTCTTGGTTTGGGGCGGGTCTCGAAGGCCAGCTGGGAGCTTTCTGGAAGGTGGACTTTTTTACGGTGGTTTGGAGCATTTGGCTCGAGAGAAACAATAACATCTTCGGTCGGAAATGTCTCCCTGTGGGGATGGTCCTGAAGACTGTTCGGGACTTTATGTACTCTTGGGTGGTATTGAGTAAGGAGGGGACCGAGGGGGGATGCCGTCACTGGGACCCGGGCTAGGCCTTTAGCCGGGCTGTCTAGCTGTCGGGCCTGTTTCTTTCGCTCATTCTCCCCCCTCTCCTTTGGTTTCCTTTTTTGTATGCTTTTTTTTCCTTTTCTTTTCTATCCTTTCTTCTTTTTGGTCAGTTTGTCTACCTTTTGTAATCGGTCAGCGTCTCGCTGTTTTGTTTAATATATTGTGCCTTTACCAATAAAAAAAAAAAAATTAATATCCAGACCAACCCATTAGACCTAAAAATTTGGCAAAAGTACGGCCTACCTGCCTGTTGAGTATTGACACCCTTATCAATAAATTATGCTTAATGAACACAAACACAAGTCACTATTGACACCCATACCCGTTCCAACCTGCCATGTCTGGTAACTACGATTCCAGTCTTTTCTAGAAGCAAATTAACTTGAAAATTTTATGCATTGATTGAAAATTGTGCAACAAATTAACTGTCATATGTTCTTTTATCCATACTGCATTTTCTAGCAAGCTGTAAAAATTCCTGCTAATGCAGTATAAGCCCTAGGACTGCAGCTTAATCTTGCACATAAATTGGCAATCCAATAAACAAGGAAAATAATAAATGAAAACAAACTAATAGATCCATAAGAGGCATATCACATGCTACCATATCGAAGTTCTACCTCGTTCGTTAAGACCAAGCAAGTAAGAACCAATTTTCTGAAGTGTTGAAGTCTTTTAGAGAAACAAAAACCTAATGATTACAAATTATGAAGTAATTAACTGATGCTTCGTCTTATCCCCAATATGCAACTTCTTACAATTAAGGCCATGAAACAACTAATTATTCAATCATCCACTGATATCACCTAATGATGGCTTTTCTCAACTTGATCACTCATTGTGTCTACAAATTCAAATTCCTGAGTTTTTGCTTCTTGTTAGCAATAATCCGTATCTTTCAAACTCAATAACTCATAAACACATAGGACCATATATTTTACACATAATTATGTTAAACATTTGTGTTAAATTATTTATGTCATATATACAATTTCTGAAAGGTCGTAACAAATTCAACTTCCACTTTTTTAATGACGAATCATAAAACTTGAGGCTCAGAAACAACTCAAATCTAATTCAGGGCAAACGAGACAGGAGATATCGACATCCACCACAACAACAAAAAATAAACAAATAAAGTTGATGATTTGAGAGAACCAATTTTTGGATCAGGGACTCGGACTACAACAGAAGGTAGAAATCAGGAACTTGAACCCTTGCACAGTAATACGGGGTGTCAGATGCTTAAATTCCAGGAGAAGTTCAAGATATTGATTTCCAATTGCGACTCACTCGACTCTGATAAATTACATATTGAATTCATGTTGGCTAATAAAATGTGAACTTCTTTTGTTGAAAAAAAGAAAAATATAAACTGAAAGGAAGTACGATGAATTACATATTGATTTCAGGAGAAGTTCAAGATATTGATTTCCAATTGCGACTCACTCGACTCTGATAAATTACATATTGAATTCATGTTGGCTAATAAAATGTGAACTTCTTTTGTTGAAAAAAAGAAAATATAAATTGAAAGGAAGTAAGATGTAGCTCACTATTGTAATTTGAAAGGACCAAATATATCAAGTAATATTTTATTGAAAAAGTAAGTTTGCATCATTCTCTAATTTACGTTAATGCCTTGGAAAAATAAATATAATTTCTCTACTGTTTATTTGAAATTTACTCGATTTATTAAATTCGTAATCAGCTTAGATGTTATATTTATGAATTACTAATATATACATCAATATGCATATGCATTTAATTATTTGAATTACACATAATATATATAGATGAGATTAGAGAAGGAGAAAAAAGGTAATAATAAGGGAAAATTTATAAGACCATCTACCTTATTATCATCCTCCAAATGAAGCTGCCGCAACCTTTTCTGATAACAAAATTCGTAAGACCACCAACCTTCATGCTGCATATAGGATTTAGTGCTGTGAGTATTTTAACAGAGAAAACAAAGTCAAACATATTTAACGATTCCGGGGTTCCTTACTCTAACAAAGCATTGGTCCTTTAGTAATTCCATTAGCTCATCCGGTGTCTTCAACTTAGCACGCCTCTCAGTTTCTACAATCATGTTGCTCGTATTCTGTTGTGTGATCAACTTTTCATTTTTGGGCTCATCAACCGTAGGCAAGAAACACAAGTAATTCTGCCCTTGTTTGTTGGACATCACCATTGACTCCTGGTTATCATCCTGGATAGCATCCCTATTGTTAGTCATTTTAGCTAGATGTCCTTATAACCTAGATCAGACTTAGACAAGGACATAAAGTAGGGTAAGTCATTTCTTGAAATGGATATGTTGTTCAACATCTTGGTATAAAAAATCGGCCGATATCGATACGTATCAGTGATACATATCGATTTCTTCGAGAACTGATGTCGATACAGGTACCGGGGCTGTATTGGTATTGGACCAATACAGGTGAGTATTGGCTGATACTGTCTCAAGATCGGCCGATACTGACTGATAGAACCAATTTTTTATAAATTTTTAATTCTTTTTCAAAAAAAATATAAATCGACCGATATGGTATTGGCGATACCGTATCTGTATTGGCCGATACACATCGGTCCAAGAAGGACCGATACCCGATCCCGATAACGAGTTTGATACCTTGTTCAACATAACAGCATTTTGAAAATATGAAGTGTCCTTGTCACATTAGACAAAATCACTAAACAGATCTAAACAAGAAAGGGAAATTGTTTTTGAATTTTTAATTCAGACACAGCACCTAAAGATAATCCTACAACAAGAATGGAAAGTTTTAGAACGAGATCAAAGACTGTTCAAGGTAATTGTAGGGTTTTTTTAGGCGAAAGGAATTAGTCTGCTCTTTCCATTTACCCTACCAGCAAGTTAGATGAAGTTTGTAATTTATAGTATTTGCATTAAATTAATTCAATGAAGCAACCAATTTATATAGGAAAGCAACTAATATTTAAATAATTAGTATTCTGTCCTAAGAATCTGCAGAGCACTTGGGTTTTTCTAGGACCGAATGTTGAGTTTTATACCCAGAAAAACTAATTAAAGGTCCAACTTCCAAAGAAATGATAAGGTTGTATAGTATTTTACTCACAGGATGAAAAGGTAACTCTGCTGAATGGAATTCAATCTTGTATTTTGGTTCACGAGAGCTTCGACCAAATGAACCACCTGCTAGACAAGAGTTTAAAAAAACATTGGAAGAAACATAGCCACGCTAGTATGAAAATAAATTTTTAAAAATGTCACAAGTGATCGGGAACCACTAATTGTTGACTGCACGTTATCATTAAATACAAATCAATATTTCATAAAAATGCCTCCAACCCATGGATCAAAATATCATCCGATACCGATACGTATCATCCAATACGCATCAGTATTTTCATGAGCACCTAGCCATCATATATTAAGCAACTACAAACGGGCACATTGTAGGCTAACAACCATGGTATCAAAACTCGGCCGATACCGATACGTATCAGTTTGGCCGGAAACCGATAATGATACCACC
Organism: Chloranthus sessilifolius; assembly: GCA_021018995.1. Classification (NCBI taxonomy): domain Eukaryota; kingdom Viridiplantae; phylum Streptophyta; class Magnoliopsida; order Chloranthales; family Chloranthaceae; genus Chloranthus; species Chloranthus sessilifolius. The sequence continues at coordinate 74,110,452 of CM037589.1, forward strand.
ATGATACTTATCAGGGTCATATCGGTATCGACCGATACGGGCCCATATAGGTCAATACAAATCGGGTATCGCCCAATACGTATCGATCCTCCATGGACTGATACCTGATATAGATCCCGAGTTACATACCTTGCTAACAACTGCTAGGATTCCATAGGCCTAAGTAACCATCTGATTTCTAGGCACTCAACTGGTTGCCTAGGCCTTGATAAAGGCTAAGATGATGGCCCTTAGGTCGTAATTACTACCAGTCTACCACTATATAAAACTCACTTTGCTTTTATAAAATGAAAGCAACTAAGGGTTTACATGATTACATCTTTAACACAGAGAAACCCTTTAAACTCAATACTCATATTCCTATTTTACACGCAGATCAAACTGATAGAAATTACATTCTATTTCTTATACATTTTTCTTTCTCATCTTCGATTTCACCCATTTTAAGCCTTTTTCTGCAAAACACATTCAATAAGTTTTATTTGAATGACCGGGCATTCTTACAAGGTCGTAATATTACTTTGGCCTAATTATTATATGGTGCAAAGTGTTGGGATAATGAACAAGACGCAAAAAGCAAGTACAATGTAAGGTGGATGTGTGGATGTTGACTAACAGGAATAGACAAAATTAGAGTACATAAGAGGGGTTTATGGGTACCCCCCAAAAGGAAAAAATCAAGGAAATATTTTTTAAGATGGTTTGGGCACTTGTCAATCAGAAACCAAAAAAAACCTTATACCTATGATACAAGCACACGGAAGTATGAGAGGGTAAGAACAATAAAGACTTGGAGGAAAATAATGAGAAATGACAGTATTATGGAGTAACAAAGAATTTAGTTCTAAACAGAAATGGTTGGAGAATAGAACTCGCAAAGTCGATCGCAAATAGATGGAATAGGGTGATGATGATGGTGAAGATGACAACAACAACAATACTTCACAATGTCATTCAAAATTCCATTGCGTAGATATTTTTCTAGTGATTCTCCACAAATATAACATTTACACTAGGTTAGTATACAGTTGTTTTTTCATATGCCGCATGATTTATGTGTTATTGGAGTTCCCTATGATTAACCAGAACGAGGGAGAGAGAACACTGCCCATAAACCAAAATTGTTTATGTCGTTCTCTCCTCTTCCTTATAAAACAGGAGAAAACATAAGGATTTAGCCCAACTAGATAGTCTTCAAATGGCTCATAAAACTCAAATCAAGTATTTACGACCTTAATCGCCACTGTGAACATTTCATTCAATTCATAATTCTACCAACTTGTTGCATATAAGAAATCTGAAAAAACAAAGTAGAAACTATCCAGTGTATATAATAATTAAAAATAAAATTAAAAAATCCAGAATTTAAGTATTTACGACCTTAATCGACACCATGAAAATTTGACTCAATACATAATTCTACAAACATAGGGATGTAGCACAACTACATAGTCTTCAAATGGCTCTTAAAACTCAAATCAAGTATTTATGAGTTATGACCTTAATCTCCACTGTGGAACATTTCATTCAATTCATAACTCTGTCAACTTGCATATAAAAAATCCCCCCAACATAGAAGGAAACTAACCCAGTATATATCTAAGAAAACGAATAAAAATCCAGAATTTAAGTATGTACAACCTTAATCGGTACCGGGAACATTTGATTCAATTCATAACTCTACAAACATACATATAAGAAATCCCAAGAGTAAGAATCAACGAAATATATAAGGAAAAAATTAAAAACCCAGAAACCCAGATAAGCTCGAATAGAATCGAATCCAACCATGTTATACAAATTTAACATATATTCAGTCAAAACAATCAAAACCCATCTCCCAGAATTTTCATTTACCAAGGATTAGATTAGTCAGATCAATCTGCAAAGGCATAAAAATACCTGTTTGGGAGGTTACTATCTGATCGGCCAAGTTGTTGCTGATGAGATTGAACAAAACAAATGCAGACAGATGCAAGCACAAGAATCTCATCCCGCTCTAACGTTATCTTCTTTCGAAAATCAAGGGGAATTGAGGAATCAATTTTTTGTAAGGAAAAATTCAATTTTTACGATCGACAGGTTACCACAGATAGAAAATATATCACAAAACGTCTTTTAAGGCCTTCGTAAAGCCCTCTTTAGTTGGGGCTAACGAGTAGCGAGCCATTGATTTAGGGGTTGCTACTAACCCCCCATGAAATACTTAAATATTCCCATTCACCACAGCTCAAAATCTTTGACTGCTTTCAATTAGACGATGGAGATCATTTTTCATCTCAACCTATCATACAATCTGTCTGGAGATCATAGGCATACCATTTAGACTTTCAGTTTTTGATTCCGCATGACGCGCATCTCCTGAAAAGTGATCTGACAACCATGTTTGATGTATATGATCACGTTTATTTTTTTCAGCATGTGTGTCACATAAAATAAAATCCAATCGGTCGATCACCGATGGTATGGTAGGCTCATAATTTCAAGATCTATTGGGTGGAAGACTGAAACGAAAACCAGTCTTAGTTATTTGATTGAAAGTAGTCAACGATCTTAACTGTGGTTAGTGGAGACAGTCGAGTATTTCGCGGGGTGTTAGTAGAAGGCCCTTAATTTATTGGAGTGTATATAAGGGAAGCCATTACTTGCACACAAACAAATTCTAATGTCCTTGCACCAAATCTAATAAAAACTTCTTATTTATTATTTTCTAGAATGACTAAGATACTCCTCTAGTTGCACCTCTCTATCCATCTTGAGGTGGGTGACGAGGCTATACTCGAATGAGTTTTCGAACATCAAAATAGCTCCGAGAAGGGATATTCTTGGTTTCTCATACCAATTTTCGAAAGTTTTATTGCTAATCGAGATTGGTTTTTTATATCAGCACGTCAACTCGAGATGGATTATGAATTCTAATAGTGTTGAAGAAAGAGAGAGATATAAAGGTTTTTTAGAGAGAGAAAATAAGAGAAGTTTGTATCCCATCAAAAAATTATGCGAAAAACCCATTTATCATGCAAGTCCTGAATTACTTTAAAGAGCTGAGAGGGAGCCATTACTAAGCACGTTTTGAAACATAACAGGTTGTGGTTGAATGGGGTTGACTTAGTGATAGGGTGAGCTTAATGGGATTGAAGATGGATTTTATGAGAAGATGATAAGAAGTTTGATCTTAGTTTGAAGAAAGATGAGAAAGTAACGGGGGAAGAGTCTTTGAGGTTTGAATTTCATGCATAAAGGACAACTCATGAATCAAAATATTTTTGGGTGGTTCCCAATTCCAACATCTGACAAACTTCAAGCTACGGTGGGTGGCTTTGGCGCCTTTTTGGTGGGTAGTGAGCATTTTTTCAGTGAGAGAGAAGAGAGAGAACAGGAGTGGAGAGAAAATATTTGTAGAGAGAGAGAGGGAACCAATGTAATTTAGGTGCAATTATACAAAGGGAGCCGGTACTTGCACACGCTTTTCAAGTGATTATACGGGGTTGTGCCGAATTTAAAAGAAAAACTTACAAGTTTGGCGACCTCTACTAATGTAAAAACATCATCTAATTAAGCCATTTGATTTGAAGGTCATGATTTAAAAATATCAATTGCAAAATATTAGAGCAAAATATAATTTTCATCATTTGATTAAATGGAGTCAAAGGCTATTATATAATTCAACAGTTGACTACAATAGATCATATGACAAGTATCGTGTTTTGCTCCAATTTTATATATCAGAGATCTATTGATCATGAACTTCAAATCAGACGGCCCATATTGCATTTTTACATACCACATGTCCCTAAAATACCAACTCTTTCTTTAAATTCAGTGCAATCTCTTGAAAAACATGTGCAAGTAATGGCTCCCATATACAAAACATGTGCAAGGATAAATTTTGGTTAATTCGGTGCGATCACTTCAACTGCGTGTGCAAGTAACGACTCCCTTATATTAGTCACCAACACGTTTTCGATCATCGATGTCGGTCATGTGGTATCTGGGTTGTCAATGGTTCAAGTCAACCCGCTACCCGACCCGCCCCACAAGATAGTTTAACCAGGTTGGGCTCTTTATCCATTGGGTCAAATCGGGTTGAGCATGAAACATAGGGGTGCAAATTCGGTTAACCGAATCAAATCGAAACCGAAATTTTGGTTTTCGGTTCAATTTCTGCAAAACTGAACCCTAATCGAAACATTTCGGTTTCAGTTAACTGAATTTTTCAACCCGTAAAATCGAAACCGAACCGATCTGATTCGGGTTTTGGTCGATTGGGTTCGGCTTTTGATTTTTCTTCCTATTTTTTATATTTTACGGGTTTTGGTCGATTGGGTTTTGGTCGATTGGGTTTTGGTCTGATTCGGGTTTTGGTCTGATTCGGGTTTTGGTCGATTGGGTTTCAATTTTTTTTTGCATCCCTGATGAAACATCAGATCTCAACTTGGGTTTCACTTGCTTCAATTGTTGATTGTTTTGACACATACATGGCGATCGTTTTTTCTTCCCAATCTTTAAAATAGAAGTCTTGAGATCATGTGCCTAACATCATAGGGAAATTTTTTGATTCCAAATGGTGCACGTCCTAAAAAATGAGCATGCTCATTGGTGTATATCAAACATGGTTCTTGGAAAACTTTTTGGGTTGTGTGTCACATTAAATCAAAATTTGAGCGTCTAATGATAGACTATGATGTCAACATTTGTTGTGTCGAAGATTGGGATGAAAAACTATCTCCATCATCTGATTCAAACTAGTCAATGGTATATGCACATGAAACCTAATTTAAAAATGAAGAATCTAGGGTTGAAAATAAAGATATACTTTTCAAAATCAACTAATCTTGTTTTCTTGGTTCATCCTTAGGCTATGTTTGGCACGCTGAGAACTGTGATACCAAACATCAAAAGAACTCTCCATTGGAGCCAAATGTATTTGGCACGCAGAGAACTGTGATACCAAACATCAAAAGAACTCTCCATTGGAGGCAAAAAGCAAAAGAGCCACTCTTTCGCCAAAAAGAGGAAAGAGGGGCCCCAAACACATCCCTGCTATGCAAGGAGTTAAGGAGAAGGGGGATAGGTTGAAGCAAGTAGCAGGATGTTAGCAAAGAGAATGAGAACCTGATCAAGTAGGTGAACTCTGCTCTGGCAGGGGCTAGCAGAGCGCTATGCCAAACATAGCCTTAGTTTTCAGTTCTAGATTTGAGTGTCTAATTGTTGATCTGCTACCCAAGCCAACCAAAATCTTTAGGACCGTTGGGCCAAAAACCATGTTTGCAACCTATTTTTATCAACAATCTCATAACATTTTGGCAGTATCTTTCCTCGCCGTCAATTTAAAATTTTCAATGGTATCATATGAAGTTCATTTTAGCCTTTCAAACCTATTAAAAGCTGAATTTCACATATTTTCAATGCCATGACATCTATGAAATTACCGATTGAATGGTAGCTCAGTTGGTATCTGTAGAATTTGTGATAATGGTTGATTGATATTTTCCACTTTATTTAATCCAAGTGTCTGTACAATATATATAGGTTACATAGAAGTATTTAGATCAATATATGTTGTTACAAGTTATTACAATCGAGTGCCAAAAAAATCTCAAGATACACAAAGATTCTCTCAGCTGCCTTTGACTTTGTTAGAATCATTATCATGGATATGATCCTGTGTATGTCTCATACGCCCCCTCGAGATGATGGGGATTTCATCAACCATCAGCTTGCCTTGAAGGTATTTGAAACGCGCACTTGGCAGAGACTTGGTGAAAACATCAGCAACCTGATCAATAGTGGAGACATGTGAGATGCGGAGTTCTTTGTTAATGACTTTTTTGCAAATAAAGTGGTAGTCCACCTCAATGTACTTTGTACAAGCGTGGAAAATCGGATTAGAGGCCATAGAAATTGCGTTGATATTATCACACCATAGTTTGGGTGTCGGTGTCTATCGTAATAATAAGTCCTGTAATCAATACTGGACCCAAGTTATGTCGGCAACAGTGTGAGCCAAGGACCTGTACTCTGCTTCGGTGGAAGAGCGTGCAACGGTTCATTGCTTTTTGGCACACCAAGAGATGGGATTTGAGCCAAGGAAAATGCAATAGCCCGTAGTCGATTATCGGTCAGTCCGGTCATCGGCCCAATCCGCGTCAGAATAGGCAGTAAGAGTAAGAGAACCAGTTTGAAAGCGAAACCCATGATTAAGGGTACCTTTGAGATATCATAGTATACGCTTAACGATATTGAAATGAGAAGTTTTTGGGTTATGCATGTGTTGACATACACATTTGATAGCGAAGGAGAGGCCGGGTCGAGTTATAATAAGATATTGTAAGGCCCCAACAAGACTCCTATAGAAGCTTGGGTCATGTAAAGATAAATCGTCATGTGTATTCTCTGAATGTTTGGATGTGGATGGGGAAGAGTAAGGTTTACAATCTAGTATACCGGCCCGATCAAGAATATAAAGGGCATATTTAGATTGTAAAAGGGTAAGGGTGAGGGGTGTGCGGACCACTTCAATGCCGAGAAAATAGTTTAAGAGCCCCAAATCTTTCGTGGAAAATTGTTGGCTCAAGTGAGAAATCACAGAGGTGACTTGATCGGAACACCTACCAGTGATAAGAATATTGTCAACGTAAACTAAAACAATGATGATATGGCCACAGTGATGTCAAACGAACAGAGAAGTGTTCGTCGAACTAATGCGAAAACTAGTATTGCGAAGAGATGTAGAGAACATGTCAAACCATGCGCGCGGGCCTGTTTGAGCCCATACAATGCCTTGCGTAATTTACAAACATAACCTGGAAAGTTAAGATCAATAAATCCTTGAGGTTGCTGCATGAATACTTCTTTTTTGAGAAATCTAAAGGAATGCATTGAAAACATCTAGTTGTTTGATAGGTCAATTATAGTGCAAAGCGAGGCATAAAATCACTCGAATGGTAGGTTGCTTGGTAGCACGGCTGAATGTGTCTTGGTAATCGATGCCTTCCTCTTGATGAAAGCCTTTCGCGACTAAGCGAGCTTTGAAACGAGAGATTGATCCATCGGCAAGGGTCTTGATTTTGTAAACCCATTTACATCCAACAATTGTGTTATTGGTAGGTTTGGAAATCAAAGTCCAGGTTCCTTGTTGAATCAAAGCATTATATTCATCAGACATCGCAATACACTAATGGTGGTGTTTGGAGGCCTCTATGAAATCGCGAGGTTCAACAACTTCAGTGGTAATGGTTGTCAAAGCATATTTTTTATTGGGCTTGGAAATGTCATGCTTAAATCTGGTAAAGCATTGGATGGGTGGGGTTGTTAACAGTTGTAATGGGCACTGAAGGAGAGGCCTGGGAATTAGTTGAAATAGTAGGTGCAATAGATGGGTTGGGTAGAGGAGCTGAAGGGATAGAGGAGTTGGATATTGAGACGGGAGTGGATGGTGAGTGAGAAGATGAGGTCTTTAGTTGGGTGGGAGGTGTAGAGGGACATGTACGTGGAGTGTAAGGAGAGGATAGGGAGGCACTGGGTGTAGGCAGGTTTGTGGAGGTAGGTTCGGATACTTGGAGAGGTTTATGTGAGCTTGACTTGTGAAGGGTGGAGGGCCCTTGGTTGAGAACGGGCAGGAAAGAAGGGATTAGGGGTGTCATAAAAGAAAAAGGAAAAATATCTTCAAAAAATTTCATGTGGCAGGAAGAATAGTCACAAAATTGGGGTTCGGTAATAATTCGGCAAAGTTAAAATCCGTCAAAGTTTGGGAAGTTTGGGAACAATTCGGGAAAATTAAAAAAAAAAAAAATTATATATATATATATATATAATATAATTTATATATATTAACTTTTTAGTTGAGAGAGACACGAAAGGTTTGAGAGAGGAGACCGGACTTTTGTACTTTTTAACTTTTATATATATATATATATATAATTATAAAAGCTTTCACGTTTAAGTTGCATGTTCCTAAATAGTAGAGTAACTTTTAAATAGCAAGTTACTTTTAACTTTTAAGTTGCATGTTCCTAAATGGTAAAGTAACTTTTAACTCTTAAGTTGCAACTTGCAAGTAACTTAGCGTGTACACTACAGGTAGTTGACTTGGGCGATATCTGCCTTTTTACCGAATTATTCATGAAGTTCGCAACTTTCGGCGATTTTTTCAAAAAAATGTGAATAGTTCGTATTTTGTTCGTTTCTCACAAAAATCACGAATTATTCAATAATTAGGTGATTTTTATGACTATGGCGGGAAGTGAAGACACGACCAGTGGTAGGCTCAAGGCAACGATAACCTTTAGTTGTCGGACAGTAGCCAATGAAGACGCATACGCGTGAACGTTGGGCCAGTTTGTGAGGTGCATATGGTCGCAGCCATGGGAAGCATAGACAGCCAAAAGACTTCAAATGTAGAATATCTGGTAGGTGATGGAAAAACATTTCGTAAGGGATTTTGAGGTGCAGGGTAGTGGTGGGCATATGATTGATGAGAAAGAAGGCAATGCATACTGCATCTAACCAATATGTATCAAGCATAGAAGCGTGGCGAAGTAGGGTGGTGGTGTTTTCGATAAGGTGTCGATGTTTGCACTCGACCACACCATTTTGCTCAGGGGTATGAGGACATGATTTTTGATGAACGATCCCATTGGAGGTAAGAAATTTGGTCATTTGGGTGTTAACAATTTCGTCCCCATTATTAGTTCGTAAAATTTTAATATGAGTGGACAATTGATTTTCCTCCAGATATTTAAATTCGGCAAACTTGTTATGTACCTCAGATTTATGATTCATTGGATACAACCATGTGAATCGACTAAAGTCGTCAATAAAAATAACATAGAAGCGGTACCCAAGAAAAGAGGGCACAAGAGATGGGCCCCATACATCAGCATGAATTAGTTCTAAAGGGTGAGAGACAGATGTCATTGATATAGAAAAGGCAATTTATGAGATTTTCCAACATTGCAAGCTTCACACATGACATTACATTTATTGAAATGAGGAACATTATAGTTGCAATAAGGAACATTAAAAATATGAAAGGAAGGGTGACCAAGCTTATGGTGTCAAATTGAAGAAGAAGACCGAGTGCTGAGGAGAGCTGTAGGAGCGGAGCGGATCGAGTAAAGGCATGCGTTGCATGGGCCCTTGAAGAGAATTTTGTTTGTGGCCTTGTCTTGGATGTGAAAACCATCAGAATAAAAAATGAGAAGGCAATGATTATCATGAGCAAGTTGTTGCACAAAAAGGAGATAATGGGAAATACGTGGAACATGATATAGTTTTGAAAGAGAAAGGTTTGTGGAAGGAAGAGGAAGCAAACTAGATCCTTGATGGTGAATGCGTAGAGAGTGGTTATTACCTACTTGCACTTTATCCGAGCCATGATAGTTGTCATGAAAATAGACATATTGACAAGGTCAATTGTCAGGTGATTACTTGCACCCGTATCAACGTACTAGTTGGAATCTTGAATAGACGGAGTTGATGCCATATAAGCTTAAGGCTGAGAGGGCCGAGAAGGAGGGCGAGGCAAAGCATTCTGCGATACCAGCACTCTGAGGCATAATGATTGTTTTTCCCGCAGAAAAAGTAATAGAATTTTGATAGGTCTCGACCACGGCCTCTATTTGAGCTTTACCCACGATTGTTAGAATGACGGCCATAGCCATATGCGCGGCCTGTAGATTTGGTACCACGTGCTGGAGCAGAATAATCAGATGAATTGGAACAACCACCGGTTGAGGAATTTCCTTTGGTGATGCCTGTGAAGACCGTGGTGACTTCGGATGAAGTAGACTGAGGAACCTCCATTGCTAGATTGATTTCTTCATAACTCAAGAGGGAATTGAGTTTGCATAACTTGATAGGTTTTGCACGGGTTCAAATTATGCATTTGAAGGATGAGTAATTTGCTGGGAGTCTATGCAATGTGAAGAAAACAATGTCTTCTTCAGGAATAGGTGTACCAGCAGCAATGAGCTTATCAGAGTAGTTTTTGATTTTTTTGACTTAACTTTCCCTGGTAAGATTACCTTTCTACAGGGTATAGAGTTTAGATTTAATCTCATGAATGTGAGACTGAGAGGTAAAATTATTGGAGAGGGTAAGAAAATTTTCTGAGATGTGATGAAGACCAAGGGTTAGCGGCTGACTTTCAGGAGTGAGCATTGGAATGATGCAGCTGATTAAATGATTGTTAACAACAATCCAATTGGCATATGCTGGATTTGTAGAATCAAGTAGTTCTTTGGATGGGCATGAGATACTGCCATCAACATAGACAAGATCATTAGCACGGAGAGCATGACAGAGTTGAGTGCTCCATGCAACGAAGTTGCTATGATCGAGTTCAACAGTAAGAAGGGAGGAGATATTTGAGATAAAGAAGAGAAAACCAAGAGGGAGTTCGGAGGTAGAGGATGTCATGGAGAGAAAGAAGGCAAATTTTAAGAAAAGGAGTTAGCGTTGGCTAGAGGGCTCTGTGATACCATGTAGAATTTATGAATATATATATATATATATATATATATATATATATATATATATATATATATAGGTTAGAGCGCAGAGATTCTCTCAGCTCCTTTGACTTTATTAAGATCATTATCATGGATATGATCCCGTGTATGTCTTAGTATCCTCCCTCCTTTGTGAGGCTTGAGATCGTGCATTTTACACTCTACGTATGCTTCCTCCCTTACCTTAGTAAGGTCAGTGTTGTTGTGTGAGATTTATTCCTCTGTGTATCCAATCAATGTGAGTGCTCTGTTATATGAGATTTATTCTCCAAGTGATACTCCTGGATTGCCATATTCTCTATGATTTGTAAGTGACATCCAGGTTGTCTATGCCGTATCACATCATAAAAAAAAGACATTTATGAAATCAACTTTTGACAAGATTATTAGACTAAAAGGGTATTCAGAAGTTTGATCATTTGCTAATGCTGCGAGATCCCATTATTCACATAGTTCTCATTTTATTACTTTTTAAATTGTAGAAGTTATTGTGGATGAATTATATATGTAAGAGGTGCCATATGCAAGGAACCTAAAAGTTAATTATAGAAAAACTACAATGCAATATTGCAAACTCAAACACATTTTTTATTTATAACAAGAGCTTCAACTTTTTTTTAAAAAATTATTATTATTATAACTTAGATGTCTAGGCCTTTTAGAGCACCCGACTAACTAGTAGCATGTCAATTCCTGGGGTTAGCATGTGCTGGGTCAGCCTGAGATAAAATCCCTAAAGTGGCCTCAAGGAAGATTCAAACTCAAGTATATCTCGCTTCCTTTCAGCAATCACCACCTTACCATTTCCCTTTTTCATAGTGAGTTAATCCCACACCATCAAATAAATGTTAGTTTTCAACCATACGATTGATGTACCGTATGATCATGGTATGGCCCTTAACTTATGTCACACACATGGTCAGAGTCGTCAAAGGTCATGGCTCTTTGTTTGACTTCGAGAAAAAGGAAAGTTCGCTTAGATTGAACCATGTGTGACTTGTGCATCAAGGGTTGTGATTTACCCAATCTTTATTTGTAGTCATCCTATGTTTGGAAGTCTTTGATGGGTAAGACTCTACATAGATAGTTGCTAAAGAGGGATGAGTTGTAAGGTTCAAAAGAAACTATCTTCTTTGTGATAAGAGGAAAAGACAGCATTATCGTGTGCCGGATTTAAAAGAAAAGAAAATAGCTCGTGCACGTGAATTTTCTATCATCGGTGTAAGGTACACATGAAGTTTTCCATTACGGACAAAGATCTGAAACCTAACAAAAAAGAGCCATGACCCCGTCATAGAGTTAAGGGCCATATGACATGGTAAGAGTCCCTAAGGCTGCATATGACATAATTCTTTGTTAGCCCCTGTCATAGAGTTCACCTGCTTTAGTTGGTTCTTATTCTCATTTTTAACTCCTTGCAGAGCATAGTGACAAATTTCGCCGAAATTCGGCGAAATTTCGTGAAATTCGTTGAAATGGGGGTTCAAGGAAAGTTTCATTGAAATTTCGACATTTTTCGACGAAATTTCTAAAATTTTTGTAAATTTCGGCCATTTTTTTCAACTTTTTTTTTTTTAATTCCAAATAAATTAATAATTTAATCGGTGAGCCAGCATACAGCTGAATGTGGCGTTCAATTGGGAATGAAACCTCTTATATAGAGGGGTAGAGTGTGGAGGGTTTTACTCCCAGGCGATGTGGTATGGCCCTTGACTTATGTCACACACATGGTAAGAGTCCCTAAGGCTGCATATGACATAGCACTTTGTTAGCCCCAGTCATAGAGTTCACCTGCTTTAGTTGGTTCTTATTCTCATTTTTAACTCCTTGCAGAGCATAGTGACAAATTTCGCCAAAATTCGGCGAAATTTCGTGAAATTCGTTGAAATGGGGGTTCAACGAAAGTTTCATTGAAATTTCAACATTTTTCGACGAAATTTCTAAAATTTTTGTAAATTTCGGCCATTTTTTTCAACTTTTTTTTTTTTAAATTCTGAATAAATTAATAATTTAATCGGTGAGCAAGCATACAGCTGAATGTGGCGTTCAATTGGGAATGAAACCTCTTATATAGAGGGGTAGAGTGTGGAGGGTTTTACTCCCAGGCGATGTGGGACTAAAAAAGCTTTATAAAAAATAGCTACTCCTAGTCCCTTCTCCTTAGTTGCTGTCTAATTCTAACTTCTTCAGCTAGTAATCATTGATTGCCTTGAATCTGATGGTGGAGGTTATTTTTCGTCCCCATCTTCTTCACAATAGATCTATAGATTGTGGGGATACCATCAGATGGTCGATTTTTTATTATACACGACACACACCTCAAAAGTGACCCTAAAATCATATGACCTTCATCACACTCAAGCATGATTTTAGCATCACTTTTTGAGATGTGTACCGCGTGTAATAAAAAAGTGACCGTCTGATGGTACGCTCACAATCCATATATCCACTGTACAAAATATGGGGACGAAAAATGACCTCCACCATCTGATCAAAGGCGGTCAATGTATGCCTAGTGGGGGAGGTGGGGTGAAAAAGCAGTCTTTGGGTGAGTACTATACCCTTTGTCAATTTGTCTTCTATAGTTCTATGCTTGATCTCCGTGTTAGTGCTTGGCCACTTGGATCAATTGCTAATTTTTTTTTAAAATATTAAATATATTTCTTATATATTTTTAATTCCCGAAACTTTCTCGAAATTTTTCCGAAATGTATCGAAATTAATCCGAAATGTACCGAAAGGACCCCCCAACGAAAAATTACCGAAAACGAAATTTATCACTATGCTGCAGAGGAGGATTTCCCTGCTCTAGCAACAACCTTTCTACTCTCTACTAACTCCCTACCAGAGCAAATCTGGCAAGGAGTGAGTAGAGGGGAGGATAAAATTACTAAATAGGTAAATCATGCATAAAATTTTGTTATGCAAGGAGTTATCAAAGAAAAGGGGTACCCACTAAAGCAGATAGTAGGATGTTAACAAAAAAGATGAGAACTTGTTAAAGTAGATAAACTCTGCTTTAACAGGGGACTAATAGAGAGCAATGCCACACGCAACTTAAAATATTTGTAAAAGTCCTGCTTTTGGCCGAATTTATTACCTACAAGACTATTCATTAAAGGCTTGTTTGGTAAGTGGTAACAAAGAAAATGGCTCATTTGTATTGAAAAAGGAGCTGAAAAAATTGTTTTATGCCATATTGGCCCACGCGGAAAATACAATATTCTTCATTTACTTAAAAATCAATTTTCATTAAAAAATTTAATAACAAATAATTTTACGCATACACTACAAATATGGTTGGCCTCTAATGTTCCATTTCTTCAAAATATAGAGTTTGCATAAACTTTTCTTATATCAGTATTCTGCTAAATAACATCAAATTTTTTTTCTAGATCCTACAAATATGTTTTTCCCTACAAATGAAAACAAATAAAAATATCAATTTCCCTACAAATGCATTTTTGCCTACAAATTAATTTCTAAACCAGGCCCAACTTGATAGTCTATGGAAGTGAAGGAGTGGAATGGATCCAATTTGCTTATGAGCTGGTATAGGTACACAGTCCGCATAGGTACATGGACCTCTACATGGGGCAGCCACTCGCTAAAAAGAGTCAAAGTTTGGAATGCCCATGGATATTCTGAAAGTGCAAATTAATCTGTCCATGATGGTGGTAAAGGTTTTAAATCTATCGGTTTTAAGGTGGTCTTATTGATCACTCTTTAAACCGATAAGTATTGGCCGATATGCTTATTGGACTGCAGCCACCATCGGCAGTATAACTCTTCTAAGAATAATTTTTTTTTTTAAATGATGCACCGATATATACCCTTTCATGAATAGTACGACAGTGTGTCATATTTACCAATATGGTATGATATTGTCCATAGTAACAAATTTCACTTTCAGCAATGTTTCTATAGGGACAGTTTCAGTTCATTTTAGATAAAATTTTGAAATTTACAGAAAAATTTCGGGGACTACCAAAAAAATATAGAAAATACATATATTAATTAAAAATACTTAAATTAGTAAAATTTTGTCGAAAATTTTGGTCACTATGCTATACTTAGTTATAAAATCTGACAACCAATTCCTGACCGGCACGTGCACGGAGAAATGAACTGAGTGAGAGAGAGTAGAGAAACCATGATAAATTTGGACATCCTAATTTAAAATCAATTGACAATGAGTGGAGAAGCCTAAGATCTTATAAGTTGAGAGACAAGCCTATAATTAGGCCATCGTTGTAGGACTAAACTCCACACTTAGTTTGGTGTCCGCCAATCCAAATATAAATACGTGGATTGGGGTTAATCTATCACGATATGAGTAGCTCATAAAATTCAAAATTTATAACCTTAATAAGGATCATGGTGGTTTTTTTCTTCACAATTTTAGTCTATACACCAAAAAAACGCGGACACAGAATAGCAGGAACTCCAAAACCAACCTACATACATCATGAGACGGGTCCCCCATATTAAAGTACAAACCATAGACCACAACTACTAATAAAGCTGATCCTTTCTGTCGTGCCACCATCTCCACCTGAAAACACAAATTCGAAAAAAAAAAACACCTCATCTCTCAACAGCAAAAGATAAAAGGAATAAAGAAAAAGTTGACTAAGAAAGCGTGCAACCGATAAAGAAGCAGAGGTTCTGAGTTAAAATACGAACTCTTGTTGGCCACTCATAAAGATTTATCCTTACTGACTAGTATTACGTGTAATGTGCATGGGAGTGCCCTAAGAGGCCAGATAAACCGCTATAAAATAAATAAATAATGAAGCAAGTAAGAGAGAAAGAGGTACCAGTAGAAGTCCCATCTGGGTCTGACTTTGGACATTCTGTTTTCTCCATAAGGGTGATCTGTTTCGGCTCGCTTGGTGTTGCGGAATGCGCAGCATCCGATGCAGTAGATGCAAATGAGGATGATGAGGATGACGACATTGAGGACGGAGAGCTTGTGCCAGTCCCTCCTGATGTCTTCTAAGACCCCGGCTTTGCAAGCATCGCACTCGTAGCAGAGCAACCCTGGCGCATTGTTCCATCGGAAGCAGTCCGCGTCCTGTGCCATCATTGTCGCGGCTTCGCCGTAGCTGCACAACGTTGGAGGCTTGCAGCAGCCGGACTGCACCATAGAACCGGGAATTATTTGCAAGGGAAAAAATTCATAATTCTAGGAAAAAACTATTGAAAAAAATCAGAATTCATAATTTTTAGGCGAGGTAAAAAGTCGCTGTGGGAGAAATGGGTTCAACGGATTGAAGTTCAAATTATGCTATTGCAATCCATTTAAAAGAAAGCCGTGATAATTTTGGTGCGGCTCGAGTTCCCTTGGATACCTTTATTATCCATAGAATCTTTGAGGGCACCTATGTCATTATATTTTTTTTTCTTTTCGGATTCTTTGGCGGAGATCACCAGCCGTCCTGGTCTCACCAGTAGTCCTTTTCCTTCAAGGTTTTGTTTTTGGCATGAGTCGGCCGGACACATGACAATCGCACCCACCCAAAACGCGTCTTGCAAGTAAGAGGAGGGCCGATACTTATATCTCAGGGTCAGGACAACTATTTACTCGATGTGAGACTTTACAACCTATATATACCAAAAACGGTTGATTGCCTTGAATAAGACGATAAAGATAATTTTTCACCTCAATCTTCAACATGTACAAATGGATCTTGAGATCATAGGTGTACCCAAGGTATCAAATCGGGTATGGGTATCGGATATCGGTCCATGGAGGACCGTGCGTATCAGCTAATATGTATTGGCCGATACAGATACGATACCCTATTATTAAAAAAACAAAACAAATAAAGGAGGTATCAGCCAGTACTAATACCGATACGGCCCTGAGACTGTTCAATCGGGGCCATATTGCTATCTGTTGGCCAAGATACCGATACATATCGGTATGGGCCGATAATTGATACCATGGGTGTAACATTGTGTGGAAGATTAGGATGAAAGAAAATTGTAGGTCGGCAACTGGCTATGTCATTTCAAGAACATTTGAGGTCATTAACATAATTTAAGGGAATGGATCTTATCTTACTTAGCGGATGAGGACTTTTGTCCACTTTAAACTTTAGAACTCAAAAAAGAAAAGAAGCAAGCCCCCCTTTCCTCTTCTTTATCAAAGAGCAAGAGGTGGTGAAGGTATAAAAGTATCTATACTTCTTAAAACGCGCAGGGGTAGTTTAGTCATTTCCCAAAATTAGTGGGAATCCAACCACACTTCGTAAGCCTTCTCTCGCCGCCCAATAAAAGGCTACAATGTTGTTTCTAACAATAGTTTATCATATTAAGGAATCTATCACCGTTCAAAGTTGGTTGAAGTCATAACTTATGCTTTGGAAATTGGAGTAGAGCTTACTAAACTTAAAGTAAAGGGTTAGCATTAAGTACCCAACTCATGTTCCAAATTATTGATAATGCTATATTGCTTTCAGGCGGAAAAGAAGGGCCAAAAATTTGGAAAATGTCAGCCAACTTTGTTTTATCATATCTAATAATAATCTCATGAGAAAGAAAGAATATAGTTCCGGTGCTGGTCACAGCACACAATATGAAAAAACACAGATCTAATACCATTGGATTGTCCAGACAACCTCTTTGTATTCAAAAGTAGTTTTACAAGTGCCAAGTGACTTGGTTGCTGGGTTGTATTTTGGGACATGTAACCCATGGTTTCCATAATAAATTTGGACATTTATTCGGCTGATACGGCCCAGTATCGTCGGATACATATCGGGTATTGGCCAATACCTCTCTCTCTCTCTTAGTAGATACATATCAATATCCACCAATACGTATCAGTCATTCATGGACCAATATCCGACACAGACCTGCATTGACACCTTGCATCCATCTCAAAACCATCAGACTAAGAGCGTAGGGACCCATAATCTTATAAGAGGAGACACAAGCTATGAATACCCAATGAGGGACAAAACATCAACACTCAACAGCTACAAATCCTGTCACGATTTTCTGAGCCCTGAACTTCGTGAAAGTCAGTTATTAATTACAGGAACCAGTTTGTATTGGAAGGCACTTCATAACCATAAGAGGGAAGAGTTTATTAATACATGACTTAAAAAAATAACTAAATTAATAAGAAAGAAAAATAAATATACAAAGAAAAACGAAAGAAGAAGAAGAGAGCACCTGAATAGGAGACATGTCTCTCTCTAGATAATCAAGAGGAGTCCAAAGTGCGAGCTTAGAACAAGCTTTCGACCCCACTATACAACTCCTTATCCCTCTCCAGTTGCTAGCCTTCTTAACCCTGTTCCGAAGCCACGAAGAGTAGTCCCCTAGGTGGTACTCTTTATATGACCTTCCTTGGACTTCTACCCCACCTCCGCCCCCGGTGACCACGAATCCAAAGACGGTGATCGATAAAAGAGCGGAGATGAGGAGGAGCATGACGGTGAGATAGAGCCAGAGAGCCCATGGCACGTTGAAGCATGCGCCTACGAAGCCTGCGAGTGAGACGACGAGGACGACGAAGCCGATGATCAGAAGCGGCATCTGGAGAAAACTCTCGCAAGTGCTGCCGCTTTTAGCCATCCAGAGACCACCACCTATCAGAGGTATTGAGGCTAGAACTGTGAACAGGTTCAGGTACCCGATCAACGTGTTGCTGAAACGGTTCATTTTCCTTTTTTTTACTGGGTCGTCACTCAAAGAAGTTCTCTCTCTCTGGCTCCTAGCTCCTTGTTTCTTCTTTCTTCTTTGTTCTTCCTCCTACTTCTTTTTGCTTTTCTTCTTAGTTGCCTTCCTGGCTTCTCTTTTACATCTCTCGAAAGCAGTGAAAATTCAAAAATGCTTGCCTTTCGTTGCAAATACTGGATACAAGATTATTTTTTTAATGGAAAGTTGAAAATGACTTATGTATCCTTTTGTAGCACTATGCCAGACTTGCCGGTACGGTATCAAGAAGAGAGAAAATATAAAGTGTCTTAAAATAGTCCCTTATTCCCTCTGGCTGGTCTTGGGCTATATTTAATGGGCGACTCCTCACCTTACAAGCCGAATTTGTGTGGTTGAGTTAGCTCATGAAAAGAGGCGTTTTTCCACTTCACATCACCCAATTCAACTGCCCGTGTGATCAGGCACTCAATTCAATTGTTCACTATTTGGCTTGACTTAATCCTCCCAACATATGAGGGGCGTGTAAGAATATTCCTACAGTGCCTGTGGGCTTAGAAGTCTTGGGCTATATATAATTTAGTCACTCCTCACCTTACAAGCTCATTTTTTGAGGTTGAGTTAGGTCCATAAAATTATACAAAATTTACCATAATAACTCTCTTTCAATAAATAAGGTCAATTTTATATCCATTTCAAACATTTTAACAGAGTGGGAAGTTTTATAAAATATTTACCTAAACAACTATTCATCTTATTTACCAAGGACTCGATTACCTATGTATTAAAGGCTTAATAAGATATAAATCATGGGTAAATAGGTTATTTTATAATAGGAGGTATGTTTTTTAGATATGTTTTTCAGTAATTTTTTTTTGATAAAACCTTATATTGTTATTATTTTTAAAATAGTATAAAATAGTTATTATTTTGTATATTGGTTCCATATTTGGTCAAGTGCCCAAAATATAATGTGTTCACTTAGACCAAAAAAAAATTATAGTAACATGTTTGAGTTGGTGTTAGATACTTAGACTATGTAGGAAAGGCAGTGAACGGATGAATATTCTTCCAACACCAATTATGTCAAATTGTTGGAAATGGTGTTTTACTACTTAGGCTGTGACAGCTCAAATTTTCACATCCGAAAATCCATGCCATAAGGATCATTGTTACCGACAATCCCCATAAACAAAAACACACTGTCTGTTCATGTAGCAAAAATCAGAGCAGACACCATCTATTTAAGCAGATAGAGTCATCATAAGGCACAACTTAAAATAGAAATAAATATATAAATAAAAGAATTAAGTATACATCCTCAAAAAGGAACCAAGAAAAATCACTGGTGATGATCATCCATCACCTAAAATAATGGTTCCCAATAATGGTTCTTAAAAAATGTATACAAAGAAGTAAATGTAGCTATAAAAATACAAAATAGAGTGAGCCTCCAGGCCCAAATAATCCAAAAATATCATGTACAGATCCCATGATACAAGTCTAAAAATACCCAGTCTATGGGTAGAACTCGTCTGGAGGGATGTCAGTATCCTCTTCCTCCTCAACCTCAGCCTCCAGCTGATAATCAAGATCACTCTCCATACCAGTGCCCTGAGCCTCAAAACCTATGACATAAGTCAGGAGTGAGCTAATCATCTAAGCTCAATAGAAGAACTTCATTTATATTGTATTTTCACTATAGAACATGGTTTTCAGAATATATATCGGGACAGATGCTTCGAGAACAGATGTTTAAAATAGGCAAATCATAAAACAGATGCAAAGTATTACAAATGGGAATCAGATGCAGAATATCAAGAACTAGATGTGTTTTCATTGGTTTTGAATGTCTTAAATCTAACTTAAATAACTCTCGTGTATAAAGCATGTGATAGTCAGATGTTTGCCGATAGGTAACCCCAACCATCGTCGTTCAATGAATAATTTGCAGGAATTACAGCAAGCCTCTGCGTCATGAGAGTAACTTGTGCCAGGCATGTCACAAAACATATACACAGATATCCCGCCGTGTCGGTCATAGATATTCCGCCGTATCGGTGGAATTCGTCACATGAACTTTAAATCACATGCATAATACATATTGTTAGGGATCAGGTCTCAAGAATCAAAATTGACAGAACTTTCATTCACATATGCAAGATATACTTTAAAAAACAGTGATCGGAAGACATATGTCAGAATACAAGTCTTAATAGTCCATGAAATTTAAGTTGAATTTTTCCTACCTTAATCACGCCTTTCAAAGCAAATCTAAAGCCTTTTAAAATATCTTTTGATTTTAACCTAGACCATACGTAAGTGTACTAAGTATCAGAGATATCAGAAAATCAACTGGTACGATATACAACAGTATTCTCCCCAGAAAACCAAAATAGACAGAACATGAGAATTCAATCGATCATTTTCCTAATTTGATTGATCGAATCCCAATTTGATTGTTCGAATCCTTCAAAACCCACTTTCCCAAAGACTTAGACTTCCTGTTTGTATACTATTTATATAATCCGATCGATCATTTTCCAAATTTGATCTATCGAATCTTCTATTTGATCGATCATTTCTTAATTTAATCGATCATTTCTCAATTTAATTGCTCAAATCCTAATTTGATCGATCGAATCCCATTGGGACTTAACCTCCAGAAAACACCCTTTTGTTCTATAGGGTACTATATAATTTGATCGATCATTTTGTAAGTTTGATCGATCGAATCACTGTTTGATCGATCATTTCCAAATTTGATCGATCAAATTTACAGTTTCAGTTATCCCGACAGTTCGTTAACTTTAACCTATTTTTATCCAGATTTCCGATGATCCTCATCGAATCACACATGCACGTATACATACGTGCAAGGACATCTACAACTATTTAAAACACACATTAACTCACCTCTTTACGGTCGGTTCTACTGTTCAACTGTGGCTCAAGGTAGGTTTCAGATTCGAATCGGAGATTTTGCCAATATTAGCGCTCCGTAGAACCAGATGTGCAGCACTATGCTAACACACAGAGGTGGCTATACCTCTCCAAACAAGACACGACATACTGACGTCAATCGACACACTCCCTCACACTCGTAGATCAGATTATCAAGGATCAAGATGGTACTCACACCTTAGTTTCACAAAAGGAGTTCTTCGGGACTTGGGTCACGTAACACAAAATGTGTACGTCGCACCACACGATCTCGCAGTTAGACACTAGATTAAGATCAAGGGAGAAGGAGATGAAGAGGAGTGAAGCTCTAACTTCTTCCTTCCTTTTTAAGCTAAAATCAGGGAAATATCTCTAATATTTCCATTCCTAAATTTTGGTTCCGATGTTGAGCACACACACCATACTTAGGTGCACAGTACACTTGCACAGGTCGAATCAAGGCTTAGATTCGCGTCACGTGTGACACATGACTTCACATGCATACAGATTACGCTTATTGATATTAATATTAATATTATTATTATTATTATAAAATTTAAGCTTGTCTTGATTTCCATGTCAGGGACGCATATCAATGCAATCACGTTCGGGTTCAGATTTTTCATAATGTGAAATTGGCACTCATAAATAGGAGTGCATCTTTAGGGTTGTTTGTCAACGGGTGGGTCGGGATCTAGACAAAAATTTGGCTGCACATTGGGAAAATGGCATATGCCCAATTCGACATGAAAATTCGACTCAACCCAATAGAAAACCTCTATTTTTCATGTTTTTAGTCGACCCGGCCTAAAGGTCGGGTCGGGTGTCTCATGTCCGACTTGATCCAACAGCTCAAGTTTATGTGCCGGACATTGTAAAAAATGGGGTCGGGAGGATCGGATATCGGCTCGATTTGACTTGTGAACAACCATTGCACTACCCTTGGTATATGGGTCGGGCATCTAATACCAATTGGTGCACTGAACTAAAAAAATTGTTATTGAGAAGTTGAGAATATGGGAAAAAAGTTAGCAGTAGGCAAGACTCGGTTGCTGGTGGTATTCTTCTCATATTATATTATGAGATGAGTGTTGTGGATTCCTCATGTGGGACATGATGATCTTAAGATCTTTGTTGTAAAATATTTGGATGAAAAACCCATGTACATCTTGTAATTAAAAACAATAAAAATGCCATCTAAAATCATAAGTATGTGTATTTATATGATAGTCATTAATTTTTTATGATATTTTGATTGTTTTAAATCAAATGATAGGGGTGGGTCGTTTTCATTATAATCTTTGTTTCGTAAATTTTTAAATCATGACGCACTAGCGAGACATGTATGATGATTTCAAGTAGCACATATCCCAAAAACTAATATGAGTACAAAATCACCTAGTGCTTTCGCCTCTTAATAGCTAATATCAAGGTATTAAAAATTGGTCGATACTGATGTGTATCGGTTTTTCAGCAAAACAGATACGTATTGGTCCTCCAACTTGGTATTTGTATCTGTATCGGTCGATACGTATCGGATATCGGCCGATACGTATTGGTCTGAACCGAGAAACGTCCTTTTTTTTTTTTTTAAGTTATCGAGTTATATCGGTATCAGTCAAGTCGTATCGGTCCTCCATGGACCGATACCTAATACTGATACTGAGTTTAACACCTTGGATAATACTAACTAAAAAATAATGTATCAACCCACGCACTACTAGAGTACACACGAATACATAGAGAAGCACTTTTTCCTTTTCATTATTCACTAATATAAGGCACACTTGGCCATTTATATAGATTTCATCCTTACGGGTCTATTTGGATTGGAGGAAAGGAAAAGAAATTATGAGAAAGGAAAGGAAATATGTTAATTTCATATATTTTGTGATAAAGTTGTGTCATCGGAAATAATAGAAAAATTAAAAAATTTCTTTTCCATTAGAAAAGGACAAATCCCTCTAAAATAAATGGATTTCATAGAAAATCTTGTCACTCCCTCCCCTCTCCTCTCCTCTCCTCCCCTCTTTTTATTGCGTGAGAACACACACTTCATATCTCTATCACCAAATCTCTCTCTAACCAATCTCTCCCTCTCTCTTAACGATCTCTCTCTCCCCTATCTCTCTCTCTCTCTGATCTCTCTCTCTCTCTAACAATCTCTCTCTCTCTCTAACCTTCTCCCGTTCTCTCCTATCTCTCTATCTCTTATCACTACAAAAAATAAGACTAGTAGCGGCAGCTTTTTGGAGTAAAAAACTGCCGCTAAGGGTATTAGGGCAGTTTTTTCATTTATAGCGACAATTTTTTTATTTATAACAACAGTTTTTGTCTGCCTCTAATAGTCTTGTTTTTTTGTCGTGTATCTCTCTCTCTCTCTTTCTCTCTCTCCTATCTCTCACCGATCTCTCTCTCTTACAAGTCTCTCTCTCTCCTCATCTTTTTCTTTCTCCTTATTTTTCTCTCTCTTACGAAATCTCCCTTACAATATAAAGTTAGATTTATTAGGTGTGTGAGATGTACGCCATTTATGATGCTCAATTTTTTTTTAGGTGTGATTACGCAATCCAAATACCGAAAAACAAGATATTCTTATGAATTCCTAAGGAGTTGGAATCCATTGAATCTATAAATTCATTTCCTATATTTTTCAAAAATTTACCAAACATACCTTAAAATTGGGCTTCCATTGAATCTTACTTCTCATCATGGCGCCATAATAATTTTCAAATCAAAGGGTTGACTTTTTGACTCTCCTCAGCGTATTGTGGTGGGGTCAATACTTGGGGTAGTAGCAGGAAGGCGTGGAGGCCTTGGAGCTGGTTGGCTAGTAGCAGGAAGGCGTAGGGGCCTTAGAGCTGATTGGTGGTGCGATACAGTCGCGACACGGTCGCGTGAGAAAATGATGCGAGGGCCATCGGCGTAGTGGTGTGGGGCATGACACTGTGTGTCATGGGGGTATGACAAACTAATACGTTTGAGGTTATCAGGTTATTTGCCCATAGATGGAGTTTGGACCATCTATGTGGGAGAGGTGTTGGATGAGATACCTCCCACCCATACGGGGCCTTGCGTTGGCCAGAGGGTGCGCAAGTGTCTCCTAAGTTTGAAAGGGTGGGCCTAGAACGTTGTTTCGGTAATGTCGTATAGCACCCAAGATGAGATTGTCATATGGCCCCGGGCTTGCGTCGTGATGCACATAGATCGACAATGAGGGAGGCATTCGGGGGCTACATGGGACACGATAGTGCATGGTACCTGAGGACCGGATGCAGACGTGTGTCAGTAACAGGGAACGCACACGATGGTGGACTTGGTTCAATATGTCGGCGAGCTATGTTGGAATGAGATGGCATGAGAAGTTGCATGCTACTGTTGCGAAGCGAAGGACTAGTGCAGGACACGCAAGGGTAAAACTTGAGCAGGCCAAGTATGACACAAAGGTGCTGACATGAGTCTCATAAGAGGCACAATACAATGAATGATTGGCCTTGAGAGAAGATAATCGTGAGCAGGAGTTTCCGTCCTCTAGGCGGGTGGTACCAGAGTCTGATGATTGGATAGGCTGGCTTCATTACACGAGGCATTAAGGCGCCGCACAGGCGTGATAACCGGTATCGGACTGCGCCCCCACGACAGTAGGCTTAGATTAAAAAACTCTTACATCCGTCCTCAATTTTTTGGACTTTTTAAGAGAGTTTCAAAATCCAAACTTTTCTATTAGGTGACATGGTCTAAGTTTTGCATCTTAATTAGTAAGGTCCCACTAAGTGGTCTTGTAGGGGACTGAAGAGTCGCGGCCGTATTGGCTTTATACAAAACCATCGATCATGTATGGGACCTTGCGTCCTTATTATGCGAAACCTTGTGGTCTTGTGTGAGACCCCGCAGTCTTATATGGGACATTGTGCTCTTATACGAGACCAACCCATCACGGTCTTGCAAGAGATTAATTGGTCGTGTGCATTTATTTTTTAAAAAATAAAGTGGACTGTGCTATGTAAAAATTAATAATTTAATATGGTGTCACGTAACACATGCTCTTCACGGATCTGTATTATCCAAGGAATGCAGGCAGCAGCCAAAAGAGTATTCAGCTTGGAGGATATCATTGAATCTGAAGCATGTATTTCAATAAAAATGAAAACTGTAAAAGTCAAGATTCTCCAATTTCCAAGGGCTACAGATATGGTTGGACTCCAAAGCCAGTTCAACTAATTGGACTTTATCATTGCCCTTGAACTCCCTGAAAAAACTGACTTAGCACAGATTTTAAGTGTTACAGCATATACTTAATGCATTTTTTAGTTATTAACTAGTCTCCAATTCTTCCTTTTTAATTATTTATGTTTAAGTTTTCACTACTTATTTTGAGAAGATCCCATTCTGAGGGATGCCACCACTGATTAATTACAAACTCAGAGTTTATACCATGTAGTAGGCAACGATGTGGAGGGGGTCATAACGACGACTATTGCAAAATGGATGGCCATGATCATGCACTTGAGAGAATTACTTCAAATGTGATAAGTAGTTGCCATTTGATGAAAAAAAAGTGCATCGAACGGATGGTTAAAAAGGGCCTTACATTTGAACAGCTCTGACCGATTTCACGTATGTGGCTTGCACGATAGAGTTAGGGTGGGTAGCCCAATATGATGACTCTAACCGTCGGATCGATGCAAAGTTACTGAGTATGTTACATATCAAACATGGATCGTTGCAAGACCTCAATCATGCAGGTGATCGTGATGTTTCAATCAGCAGACTTGGGGTTGTGGCCCATCCATACGGACGGTCCAGATGTAGGTATCTCATGTTATAAGCTTTTGGTAGCATAAGATATATTGGATTCTTCTTCTTCTTCTTAGAGTGGGAAGTAAGCAAGGTAGGATTTTGAAGAGTATTCTTGCAAGTAGGGAAAGGAAGAGGCATTTTTCGAGGTCTATTGTGCGCTCCTCTTTGGGATGTCTTGGTATCTTGCCTTCAATGATTGGGCCCCCAGTCCACTCATCTATTTAAGGGTTTGATGGTATGATTGCTAAATGAAGTCAAGATTCTCTTCTATCCAATGGATGAAAAATTGATTGAATATGGATTCACGTCAAACCAGTTGGACCTGACCATTGCCCTACCTTGAATTTCTCAAAACTATCGTATGATTAACGGGCCAGATCAAACTGTTCAAATCCTCAGGCATGTCTTTTTAGATAACATCAGTTCATATGATATTCTGTCATTTGGCTGTAGGGCTCTCAATGGACAGGGTTGGCCAAATTTTCAGCTCGGAGCCGGCCTGTAAATTGGGTCCGGCCCAGGACCCAATTTGGGCTAACCATTATCCGACCAAGGGATGTTAATGGGCCTGGCTGAGCCCGAGCATGGCCCAACTCGATTTGGATTAGGGCTTAAATCAAAAGCCTGAGCTTGAATGCTCTCGGGCCGAACCCGACCTAATTTTTTATTTTTGGGGTGGCTTCGGGCCTCATTTTTGGGATAAAAAATAATCAGGCCGCTCAAAGCCTACCCTGGCCAACCCGATTCTTTTAGGGGAAAAGGTAGGGCTGGCCCAATACAGCCCGATCCAAACCTGATTATGGTTGGGCTTAAATAAAAAGCTTGAGCCAGAAAAGACCTAGCCGATCCCGGCCCGAATTTCTATTTGGGCCTGGTTCAGGACTATTTTTTCCGGTTGAAAATAATCAGGCCAACCAACATCCCAACCTGAACCCAGCCCGGTTCATTGAAGCCCTACAGGTTTGAGTTAAATGAAGTGGGCCCGGCCCTGTTTATATAAATATATAATATAAAATTTCATATAATTTTTACATATTTATAATAGGTTTTAATTAAAAGATATTTTACTAAAGGAATAATGGCTTGTGGCCAACCTTTAATCAAACACCAAATGGTGTTTAAACGATTTACAACCACTAAATTAGAATTTTTTATCTCACACCATAGAAGTGTGGTTTCCTAATATGCCATGTGGCATCGATTTATGTAGCGTGTTGTCACGGGGTCGCACTTTCGCAACCTCAGTCCCGTGCGGCACCTAATGCACGCTTCGCTAGGTCAGCCTACTCCTGATTCCAACTGTCGCGGGGCGTCCTTCGACGCACTTTCAACCCGCGCGGTACTTCACTACCGCGTGCAACGAAGCCAACCTATCTACGCATCAGCTCTGATACCACCCGCCTAGAGGACGAGAACTCCCCCAATGTGGTTACCTCTGTTTCACGGCCTAGCATCCAACTGTACCGTGCCCCTTACGACACGCCATCTGCACCACTGTGCTAAACTTGGCCTGCTCAAGCTTCACCCTGTGCACTGCACTAGTACCTCGCTCGCAACAATCTTGGCATACAGCTTCCCATGCTATCATGTCTCGCTCACATACTGAACAAAGCCCACAACCTTGTGCATCGTGCTTGCATGCCCAACTGAGTCCCACGCAGCTGGCCTTCATGTGCGTTCCGAATTACTAGCACCGTTCATCCTTAGCCCACATACTGTCGTGCTCAACTGAGTCCCACGCAGCGCCCTGGTGTTGTCACACGAGGTTGCCACCCGTATGCACCGTGACGCGTAGTCTGGGGCCATACTTCAACCTCCCTTGGGTGCCACACGGCATCGCTGCATCGACGTCCTAGGCCCACCCTTTCAGGCCTAGGAGACACTTGCGCCCCCTCTGGCAATGCAAGGCCCCGTGTGCGGGGAAATAGCTCTCAAGCTCCCTTCCCCTATATAATCGTAAAACAGTCATTCAGTCAGAATGGCGAGAGGACCTCAAACCCCTTGGTTTGACATACCGCAACGCTTCTTGCATCGCTAGCCCACCTTGGCTATGTCGCGTTTGTGTCGCGACCGTGTCGTCCCCGTGTCCTACCCTCATGCGACCGTGTCGCGTCCTCGCAGCGCGACCACGTCGCCATGCCCACTTGGCCCCATGTCGCGTGCCCTCCTGGCACTACATGTCGTGCCCCAAGCACCATGCTGCAAGCTCGAGTATTGGCCCCGTCACATCCTCCACTATTCCATAAAATGTCAACGTCCTCGTTGACGCATGATCGCAGTGAATTGACCCCGCCAACTCCTCCCAGCTTGTTCACATCTCATTTCTAGTTCTTAGGTCCACACCTTCCCACTAGCTCCCCACTATCACCCCGGTCGGGTCAACTTGGTTCTGCTGTCACAAGGCCCTCACCTGTTAACTAGCTCAGGGATGTCGCGTGTCCTCTTGACACCACATCGCGTGCCTCCGCACCAATTGTTCATGGATGTCGCATGCCCTCTTGACACCACATCGCGTGCCTCCGCACCAATTGTTCTAGCATCATCGCTTCTGGATCGAACTTGGCTCTAATACCAAAATGTCACGGGGTCGCACTTCCGCAACCTCAGTCCCGTGCGGCACCTAACGCACACTTCGCTAGGTTAGCCTACTCCTGATACCAACTGTCGCGAGGCGTCCTTCGACGCACTTTCAACCCGCCCGGTGCTTCGCTATCGCGTGCAACGAAGTCAACCCATCTACACATAAGCTCTGATACCACCCGCCTAAAGGACGGGAACTCCCCCAATGTGATTACCTCTGTTTCACGGCCTACCATCCAATTGTACCTTGCCCCTTACGACACGCCATATGCACCACTGTGCTAAACTTGGCATGCTCAAGCTTCACCGTGTGCACTGCATTAGTACCTCGCTCGCAACAGTCTTGGCATGCAGCTTCCCATGCCACCATGTCTCGCTCACATACCGAACCAAGCCCACAGCCTTGTGCCTCGCGCTCGCATGCCCAACTGAGTCCCACGCAGCTGGCCTTCATGTGCGTTCCGAATTATTAGCATCGTTCATCCTTAGCGCACATACTATCGTGCTCAACTGAGTCCCACGCAGCGCCCTGGTGTTGTCACACAAGGTTGCCCAGCCGTATGCACCGCGACGCGTAGTCCGGGGCCATACTTCAACCTCCTTTGGGTGCCACACGGCATCGTTGCGTCGACGTCCTAGGCCCACCCTTTCAGGCCTAGGAGACACTTGCGCCCCCTCTGGCAACGCAAGGCCCCGTGTGCGGGGAAATAGCTCTCAAGCTCCCTTCCCTTATATAAGGCTAAAACAGTCATTCAGCCATAATGGCAGGAGAACCTCAAACCCCTTGGTTTGACATACCGCAACGCCTCTTGATTCGCTAGCCCACCTTGGCTATGTCGCGTCTGTGTCGCGACCGTGTCGTCCCCGCGTCCTACCCTCGTGTGACTGTGTCGCATCCTCGCAGCGCGACCACGTCGTCAGGCCCACTTGGCCCCATGTCACATGCCCTCCTGACACCATATGTCGTGCCCCAAGCACCATGCTGCAAGCTCGAATATTGGCCCCGTCACTGTGTGGCCGATGGCAGTGAGCGTTTTAGGGGTAAAAACATCAACACTACATTTGTTTCTCCCTAGAATCAACTCATGGCCTCATATGGGTTTTGGCCCGGCCTGATCCGACCCAAGTCTGATTATGTGTCGTGTTGGTTATGGCTTAGCAGTTTATTAGTATACCCATTACCCAGCCCGACTTTCGAGCTGGCTGAGTATAGGCTGACCTTTTTGGCCCATTTAAAGTTGGCCCATTCAAGGCCTCACCCTAACCTGATCCGACCCATTGAGACCTAACCAAAACTACTAAAGTCTACTATAAAAATCCATGTTTTGGCTTAAAATAATTTTTAGCTAAAAGAATTTGATTTTAAAAAACAATTAACTAAAAAATGTCTGTAACCCGACCGAGACTTGGCCCGGATTACTAGAGCTTGGGTTGAGCACTTCCAAGGGCGGAGTTAGGACTGAACTGAAAATAACCCTAATCCAACCCGAATAGGGCCGGGCTTGGCTTAACTCTAACCTAACCCCTCATTTAGAGCACTAATTGAATGATTCGAATTGGTCAAAAGTGTATGCCACTTGGTCTAAATGGTCCTATCCATTGATGTGGTTGCGGCCATCAATGGATTTATTTAGATAACTAAAGTTTTAGATATTTAATAAATAGAGGGGGAATTTAGAATATTAATTTTAACGGGAGATATTTTTAAAAATTTCCCTTTTCTATAAGTGTCACAACATTGCATGAGCTTTTTAGACGTTAAAATTTGACGCCATTGGAGGATCCGCACAACCCAATTAGAGCACTTTAATGTGGACTGTATACATTTACATAGAAACAATGGTTATTATTAAATCACTAATTGTCAAATAGTTTGAATCCTTTTATAGGCATAACTTTTAACTAATATCAATTAATATGGTTTTATGTCACTTAGCCAAAAAGCGTGTGAGAGTTGGCCTAAAAATAAGCCCATGGAGGTTTATTTATTGATGCCCGTGACACCTTATAATTCTTGCTTTTCTATATTAGAGCACCTACTGTGATATATGAGGAATATATGGTGCCTATTGTTAATACTGCGTGCACCATCAAGCGTGTGAGTTATGAAGGCATATTTTATTGTATATTTTAAAGAGTTTTAAAACACATTCTTTCTTGATTTATTATTTATTGATGACAAATTTATAAAAATTATTTTCTAAAGAAGTATTTTTTATATTTGAATTTATCTCTTCCCCGTAAATCTTAATAGACACAAGTCTGTATCTCTTTACCATAAATTTGAAAAGATATAATGAATTGATTTCTTTTACGATTATGTGAAAAGATACTCTCTTAAAAGAAACAAGTGAATCGATTTATCTTTTTACCGTTATGTAAAAAGATACAACTCTTTGAAAAGACACAAATCTGAAATCTTTTCACCGTGATCTAAAAAGATATAATAGTTTGAGATTTTCTCTATAAATAGAGATAAGATCTTGGTTAAAAATGTATAAGAAAAAAACACAAGAAAATAAGAATTTCTTTATTTCTTTTTAGACATATTACGTAGTGTTCAGAATTCATTTTTGTAAGTGCAAACACAAAAAAGAATTATAGAGGGCTGGACTTGGTTGAATCCCGAGATCGTATTTGATGTTCTTCTCTTTTGTTATCGCGGTTCTAACCGAAAGGCGGTAAATAACGTTCAGAGAAAGCGTTTATCTTAACGTGCCTCTAAATTCAACCTTTGATTTCATCTCCTTTATTTTTGCTTCTATCCTTTAATAATTTTTTCCATCATATATTTCTTTCATACTGTATGATGTGATAGTTGCACTATCAAGTGTGTGTGTGTGTGTTTTACGGGGCATATTTGTCTTTGGGTACCTCTATTAGCTCCCATGTAATCTCTGAAAGTGCCCACGTTGGAAGCCTTTGAAAATCATTAATTGCTTCGGATCAAATCATGGAGATCGTGTTTTACCCAGATCTTCCACACAATGGATCCTGAGATCATTTCACACTTATCAGATGGTCCATTTTTTATTTCATGGGTCATAGATCCATAAAAAATGCCCCTAAAATCATATTTGAGTGTGATGCATGCCATATGATTCAAGGGGAATTATTTAGAGATCTGTGACATGTGGAATAAAAAATGGACCGTCTGATAGGTGCGATACGATCTCAAGATTCATTGTGTGAAAGATCGGGGTGAAACACAATCTCCATCAAAGCAATCAATGATGTTGAATGGGTTGCAAACGTGGGCGCTTTCAAAGATTGTGTGGGTGCTAATAGAGGTACCCTTTGTCTTTCATATTATATGATGTGGTAGTTGCACTATCAAGTGTGTGTTTTAAGGGCATATGTGTTTCAAAATATGCATGCTTATCTTTATTTTTTTTTTATAATGAAAAGGGTGTCATTACTTGCACACACTTTTCAAGTGATTGTACCAGTTTGCACTGAATTTAAAAGAAAGATTTCCAAATTTGGCAACCTCTACTATGTGAAAACACTATCTAAGGCGTTTGATTTTAAGGCCATGATTTAAAGATATCACTTGCAAAAGATTAGAACAAAATATAATTTTCATCATTTAATTAAATAGAGTCAAAGATTATTATATAATTTAACAATTGACTACAATAAATCATATGACAAATATCATGTTTTGCCCCAAATTTATATACCAGAGATCTATTGATCATGAATTTCAAATGAGACGGCCCATATTGCATTTTTATATATATCATGTCCCTAAAATATTGAGTCTTTTTTTAAATTCAGTGCAATCACTTCAAAAACATGTGCAAGTAATGACTCCATGATAAAAATATGCATACTAGTAGGGTTCTCTAACCCTACCTAAGCACATTAGTAATATCTAAGAGTGGCAATGAGCGGGGCTATTTGACTTATTGCCGCCCTTAATTATTATTTATCGCTGTTAACGTCTTCTTTTGCACCTAGCTAACCCTAATATTGAAGTCCTCTTGGTTTTAGGACCATGGCTAAGACTTTCGTAACGGTGATGTCACTGTGAAGTCGTGCACCAAATTTATGAAACCTCATGCTGATTTCAGTGTGATGTCACCCACCCAGTCTACCAACTTTTTGTTTATTTTTTGAGATGAATCTATCACTTTTTTATACATAAATAAATAAATAAATAGATAAATATATGCCACGTGGTCTAAAAGTGGTGGTCACGGCAATAAGTTGCCCTCCAATATATTTGATACTTTTAACCGAAGCAATTTTTTAATTTTTAATATTTGCAACTTTTAATAGTCTTATGTTTTTGTAGTGCCAATGAAGGGCTCGTACAATTGACTTGATCAAAGATGTACCCCACTTGGTCCAAGAGTTGATTGCCATAGCACTATTTGTGTAAATGTGGTGAAGGCGCTATAAAAAATAAGATTATTAGCGTAATTTTTGGGAGCAAAAAATTGTCATTATTAATAAAAATAATATTAAGACTATTAACGGCAAGAATATTAACGGCAATTTTTTTGTTAATAGTGGTATTTTTGACTGTCGCTAATAGTCTTGTTATTTTAAGTGAGGGGTTGAACTCATGACCTTTGTTGCAATCATAGTGGCTAAATTCTCCGACTTTTTGAAAATAATCACAAATAATTTGTGATTTTTAAAAAAATGAATAAAATTATCATTCTTTGCGAGGTTTACAAAAAATTGTGTTCAAGAAATTTTCACAAATTTAAAGTATCATTTATGATTTTTACAATTTTTTTTTATCTTTTCAATTTTTTTTTCATTTTTAATTAATATATATCGATAATTTTTCTTTTTTTATTTTCCGATATTTTCCACACCGATTTATTCCCAACCCGAACATGGTCGCTATGGTTGCAACATTGTACGCGGCCTCTCAGTCAAGATAGTGAAGCTAGTGCATCCTATACTACTTAATCGCTCCAATGCAGATCATTGACAATCCCTACACCTGTAATCTCGACCTTACGCTACTAGTCACATTTCTAACTAGGGAGGTTCACGACCTTATGCTACTTGTCACATTTCTAATTAGGGAGATTCAATATGAAAAATTGCAAACAACGGTCAAATTTTATGTAGGCGGCTGATGTCACAGGCCGCATTTGGCTGCCCCAACTTATATTGCTTGAGTTGACTGCACTTGCAGTCAATTGTGTTGCGCTAAGTCAGGAGCCAGGACTTAGCTGCCTGCACAAAATCTACCATATAACACTGTACATTCGATATCAATAGGACAGTGATCCCTGCTATCTTCTGCCAATAAGCAAGCCTGCCTATGAATCAGGTTTCCGCTACCATGTAAGTGAGGCGGAAGACTGGGTCTTCCCTTATTTAAACGCTGCTATTTTGTACCCAACTTGTGACCCTATTCAAACTACAAGAATCAATTCACGCAGAAACTAATCTATTAAACTAATATATATATATATATATATATATATATATATATATATATATATATATATATATAAAGGGCTGGAAATATGCACCCGGGTGTAGAAATATCCAATACTTTTTCAGCCGTCATTTTTAATTTTTTTAAAGTTTCTTTCTTCTCTTTATATTTTTAAGTATCAGATTTACTTTTTCAGGCATATTTTATTAAAAAAATAGTAAAGCATTATCACATCGACAATGAAACGGACAATAGCAAAGCACTATCACCTCGCCAGTGAAACGCTGGCACCTCGATAGCGAGGTGTTGACACCCTGACGCCAGGGTACCAGCGCCGGCGCCCCTGAAACGAGGTGTTGACATCTCATTTTTATTTTTTTAATTTTATCGAAGCTCTAACACCTCGATATAGAGGCGTTGGCATCTTGCCGCGGGGTGCCAGCACCTCACTATCCGAGTGTCAGCACTTCGCTACCAAGGTATTATTGTTTCACTACCACTCACATATTTTGAGTAAAATATACATGAAAAAGTAGGTCTAACTCTTTTTTAGAAAAAAAAAAAGAAAAGAAAGAGACTTTAAAAAGATTTCTAAAAAAGTCAAGAATGACGGCTGAAAAAGAATCTAACTTTTAAAGTATTTTAAAAGTTTAATCCTAGTTAGTAAAGTGAACCTCATGCCACCTATCACTTCACAAAAAGGACGCTACATGTCGCGCTCATACCAATTAAGTAAAAATATCTTTATGCTCGAGCGCTTTTTCCCCTTTCTCATATATATATATATATATATATATATATATATATATATATATATATATTGGAGACTTATTGGAGTGCAACCCAGGTCTAACCATTGCACATGAGAGAATCTTGACTACATGACATCCTATAAATTGGAAACCATAGAAGTCAAGGTTCTCTTATATCCAATGGCTACAGGTCTTGTTGAACACAAACTCGAGTTCAACATCCGCATGTGAAAGATGTAGCATGTGATTGCTACCAAAGATTCTACATTTCCAATCAAGGTTTTTGCCCACCATTTAAATCATTGATTGCCTTGAATCATATGATGACGTACTTTTTTCATCCCAATCTTCCACACAATAAATCTTGAGATCATGACCCACCTATCAAACAATCAAATGTTGATTCCAAGTAGAAATAAACATCATTACAGTCGTTTTGGGGATGTGCCATGTGGAAATAAACATCTGGCCGTCCAACAAGTAGGCAATGATTTCAAGATGTATAGTGTTGAAAATTGGAACGAAAACTGATCTCCATCGACTGCTTCAAGGCAATCAATGGTTTTATAGTAAAAAACCTTAGTTGCAAATATAGAATCTTTGGCTGTAAATACCATTACCCTTACAATTTACACAAGATAATAAGGTTTTTAAAAAAAAAAAAAATCTCTAATGACTTTTGTGCCCCTCATTTGACATGTCAATGATACAGTTTTTTCACTCAAAATTTTTCCCATTCAAATTTTTTGCGAATAAATGTAAATTGTGGCCATTAGATCCCTGATTTATTTGTTGAAACTAGGAATTTGGCTACAATGAGCCCTTACTAATTATTATTTGTAGCCCTTGTGGGTTGTGCTCAAAGTCAATTGTAACCATTAGATCCCTACTGTATACACCAAAAGTCTTACTTTTAAAACCGACAATGGTTTTTTTTCATAGAGTACGGATCAAATGGCTACAAGAGCTCTTACTAATATTTGTAATCCGTGTGAGACGTCGACAATCAACTGTAGCCATTAGATCCCTAATGTATGTACCATCCCTAAGTTAGGTGGCATTGCTTGGTCCAATGGACAAAGGCTTAGAATGTCAAGCCTAAGATGTGGGTTTGAGGAGGGAGAGCAACCACTTTTTATACAAGAAATCAAAGGTTCTTAAAAAAGTCTACATTACCGTCTACCCCTTTGAGCGCTTTATGCATATTGGGCCAATAATGGCTTTTTTTTTAATGGTTCTAAGAATTTGTATATGATGAGTTTTTTTTATTTTTTATTTATACGTTCACTATACAGTTGGCAAGACAAGGTCCAGTGCTGCAATGAGCCGTTGGCTCATTGTATACAAATTTTAAAACTAAAATGCAGCCTCTCCAATTGTTATCCATAAAAAATTCTTTGTATAATAAGGTTTTGAAACTATTTGAACCCGATATTTGATTCACCCAATTGACCTGAACCTGAGCGCAACTCTCAGTCGTCTAAGCCCTTTAGCTACGAATTAATTTTCCCATCCTTGTGTAGGGAATGGAGCCGTTTTTTTTTGTTCAAACCTTTAGGCCTTCTTTAGGAATTTGGAGGGGAAGATGCAGTTATCGGGAAAATTAGGTATTTTCATTTGTACGAAAAACATGTATGTAGTACTTACAAAAATATGTAGATGTTGTTTGGCAAAATATTTACTAAAATACATTTATCCTTATTGAATACCGTTTTCAAAATAAAACTTTGGGAACCAAATATATTGGTAGTGCATGCGTAAAAGTAATTTTCAGTAAAATTTTACAATATCCAAACAACAGAAAATAGTGAAAAATAGATTTTCAGTTCATTTTCAGAGAAAATGAGTCATTTTCCTTGTTACCAAATAATTTAGAGGGAAGGGCAAATCCCTACTAATATAGGCATTTACCACATACATGTGATTAGATAATACTCAAAGGAAAAACTTTAAATCCCTGCACAATTTATAGTTCAAAAAATACACTACTCGTAAGATGTCAGCTGATTGTTGAAGATGAGTGCAATGAGCCACTGCTTCATTTTGTAGACAAATTCTCTAACTTTAGTTTTAAGAGACCATTTTTTTTCTTCTTCCTATTCCTCCTTTGAACCTTCTGTGGAAACTAAAATTCCAACGGCTGTTGATGTAGAAAACTAAAATTAAAGAAATTAACCATCAATCGTTCCTTCTACATATAGATCATTAATTGTTGAATTCTAGCTCTGTGTCTACGGTAAAAATATTTTAAGGCCTGTTTGGTTTTAAAGGGAAACAAGGGGAAATAAGAGAAAACTCATATGCGACAAATGAATTGTCGAGATTCCTTGTTTGGATGGCATCCGAAGGGTTTTCTATCTTCCAACCCTTCGGACTTCTCATCCATACTACTCTTCTCACCCATCTATCTAGTAATACCAAAACAAATTTAGCGGACGAAAACCATTGACTGATTTGAATCAGACAATGGAGATTGTTTTTTTTTTCAATCTTCCTCATCATAGATCTTAAGGTCATGACGCCCCTATCAGACAGTCTGATGTTGAATTTATATGGCACACATCCCCAAAAATCAGAGGCAGAGCCACGTTATGACTTGGGTGGTCAATTGACCACCCAAACTTTCTAAAAATCAGTTACTAAGCTTTAAAGGTTCTAATTTATATGAGTGGACTCTCATTCATCCAAAACTATCTTGACCACCCAAAATTATTAAAAATCTTCAAAAAAAAAATTTTATGGTATTTATTTTCATAACAAATATTTCTTCTTTTATTTTTTTTAATTATGTTGTAAAACTATATACTCATATATATGGTGTATACGATCTAGTATAATTAATTAAAAAAAGTAAATAATTTATTATACATAATAAGGTTTGAACCTGGAACCTAAACTTAACAAAGCACTAAGTCAACCACTAGAGCAATTCACTAAGATATGTAAGGAAAAAAAAACTTAATACATATATAATTTTTTGGTCATTTTTGTGAATCATTTTTATGATATTGTAGTTGTTTTTTAGTTTCAATGATCTTTTGTGATATTATAACTATTTTTTTTGTTAGGATAAATTATTTTCCTATAATTTCCTGTATATGTATCCAAACACAGGATTTGATTAATTCTGCATTTTCCCAGCTAGCAATGTGGTTATCCAAATAATAGAAAACAAAGAAAAACAAAGGAATCCCATAGTTTCCTACAACTTAGGTATCCATGGAGAATATAAGAATATTATTTTACTTTCTCACGTTTCCCGTATTCTTATCCAAACGGGCTCTTATAAAAAAGAAGACGGCGCAGAAGACAAAGACCTCTATTAAATAAGAGGCAAAATGTTATGTTTTCCTTCCATTTGTAGTGCTCTTTTTTATTTCACCATACATTCTTTGTTCAATAGAAAACTAATATTATTACTAAAAAAAAAATTTGGCGTCCAAATATCTTTTACAATTATAAACTCTATTGATACATGGGGCTAAATTGTTTCCCGTCACTATAAAGGATTGATAATATTGCAACCTCAAAATCGGAGGTTCCCGCTCAGATTACCTATATAAAAAATAAAAACTATAAAAATATATGATTAAAAAATGACAATAATTAAAAAATAAAATTTAGGAAAATTTGGAAAAAAATTATGAATTATTTTTTTAATTCGTAAATTATTAACAAAACTCATATTTTTTCAAAAAATCATTAATAATTTGGTTTTGTTCAGTTTTTTTTTTAATAAAAAAATTGCTATTTGCAATTTTTTGGAAAAGTCTGATAAATTTGGTCACCATGATAGAAACCAAGTTATTTGTAGAATATAACTTCTTTGTCGAGAAAAATTCATAAGGTGGTCCAAACACACTATATTCAATTCGCTAAGTTTGAATATTTTCATTTTATTGTTATTTTTTATAAATATTTGTCCAAATGCACTCTTAAGCGCATGATTGGTAGAAATCATTTCATTGATGTCATGAGCTATCTATTATTATTATTATTTTTTTTTTTTGAGATGAAATTTTATCCTTTTAAAATTTCATCTCAAAAAAATATAGTAGCGGGCCACAATAGTGGGCCGCTACTATGTAGCGGGCCACAATAGTGGTAGTTAAAATAACTAACAGTAAAATACATTGAATGACATCTAGGACCCATCTAACACCAACACGGAATTCAGGGACCTTCAAAGTAAAATAAGAATTCAAAATTCCACCACCATCCTGAAGATCCGCTAGTAACCAACACTGAAGATCCATCCAAAGAGACGCCACCGGCAAACTCACGATCCACAAAAACTCCCACCACGTTGGAAACGGGGGCAAACACCGACCAAAAGCTTCACACGTCGCTTCAATCGAAGCTTTTAAATAATGCCTCATGGCATAGAAATAGTGCATGTGTTCGTGCAACAACGAAACTATCAAAACGTCAGTAAAACCTGTGACCAATACCGTTTCAGAAACAATTATGGATTGCAAAAAAGCCTTCGTAGAGTCGATCTCCTCGGAAAAGAAAACTTTCACCAATGAGAGGATAAAACTCCCATATTCTACCCCTAAAATAAGAAAAAAATAATGAGAGAAATATGGAGAGTTGAAACCTTCAAGCAAAAAACGATCCCCAAAGGATCAATTTATTGAAAGCATAAAAAAATTAGATGGAAAGAGATTAAATCCCCCCTTCCCACCCCCTCCCATAAAACTTCTTTTCCTGACTCTCAACTTTTTTATCCGCACGGCAGTTTTTCTTCTAAAGTACGCAGTTCTTGAATAAACCTAATTAACACTAAAAACTTTGAGCTATCTATTATTGTAAAGTAAATAATAATGCTAAACGAATTTGATCACTATTGTAGAAACTAAATTATTTTTCATTTAAAAAAAATAAAAATAAATAATTAATAGGGTCAACCAAACATACTATATTCAATTCATAAAGGTTGAAACCTATTTTGATTTTTGAGTTAGTTTCTTTCAAAATAGTTGGATGTCCAAATGCACCCGTGTTAGAATAGTCCCACATTGGTTGTCAGCTTGGAGGTCTTGGGCTATATATAACTTGGGGAAACCTCATCTTACAAGCCGATTTTGTGAGGTTGAATTAGGCCCATAAAATTTTATCATGGTATCAAAGCAGGTATTTCTCTACTCCACGTCACTCAGTTCAATTGTCCATGTGATTTGACTTGGCTTAATCCCGCCAACACGTGGGGGGACTTGTTAGAATAGTCTCACATTGATTGTGGGCTTGGAGGTCTTGGGCTATAAATAACTTGGATAAACCTCACCTAATAAGCCAGTTTTGTGAGATTGAGTTAGGGCCGTTGAGTTTATCAACCCGTACACACATGATTTCTAGAAACCATTCTACTGATGTGATGAGGTGATTGTTATTGTAAAGCAAATAACAATGCTCGCAGAATTTGGTCACAAAATTTGTAATTTTTTCTTAAAAGTTATGAATAATTCAGATTTTTTATTCAATTTTTTTAAAAACTCTCCATTTATCTCCAATTTAAAAAATATATATATTTTTTCCAAAAGAGAAATTTACCTGACCGACCCTGTCAGATACACCTTTTACGTCAGAGGCCCTCTAGTTTCACCTTTACCCAAACCAACCCGCTACGCGCCGAGCCGTCGCTCGACTTTAGGAAATGCTGAAATTACTCCTAATGTAATAAATAGCCGTCCTTTATTCAACTCTTCACTGTTTACCTTTTTTTACTTTTTACTTTTTCTTTCGAAGTCGGTGGAGAAGCAGTGTCGATTCGTAGTCCTTGACGCTCCGTTCTTCAATCTTCAAGCTACCAAATCTGTAAGTTAGAAATAAAATTATCTTTCATTGCTGTAGAGTTTTTTCTTCTTCTTTCATCAGTGTATATTTTGTCATAATTTTTTAAGGTTACTCTATATACAATCGATATCAATCGTATATAACATCGTTACCGACTATATATAGAGTCGATATCAATTGTATTTATAGTCGTTATCGATTACATATATAGTCGATATCAATTGTATGTATAGTCGATAGCGACTATATATACAATCGACATCGACTGTATATGTAATCGATATCGATTTTATATATTATAGTTCATTTAACATTTAAACAATTCGTGTTAGTACGAGACTCAGTCTTTTCTTTTTTATTACAGTTCATTTCAAGAAGCTATCAAGATGGTTATACACCGACCTGTTGCCAAATGTTCCCACAGTGGCATTTCGAATCTCTATGATACCACTAACCCAACTCAAAAGGAGTTGCCGAGAGCTTAAGCTTAAGTTTTCGATGGAATATTTCAAATGCCTAAGGGTGTGGGATTTCTTGGAGATGTGGTCGATGCGATGTTGACTTTTTGGGTTGAAAAAAATCACTTTCGAATTGAGAAGACTGATGTCTATCTTCAAAAGTTAGACATTACATTGATATTGGGCCTTACCATAGTTGACCCCGAAAAGTATATCCCGTCCGTTAAGCCATCGGAAGAACAAACCATTCGATACAATATTTTTGTGGAATGCCTCATGAGAAAATTCACCGGTCTCATATAGATAATGCAATTTGGGGAGCGAAAAGTGATGACGACTTCGTAAAGTTGTCTCTTCTATATGTGTTGTGTATATTTCTTTTTCTCGGGTCAAACCATCAACTCGCGGAAGACCACATCGACGTTATCGATGACGTCTAGAACTTTAACCAATCTCCGTGGGGTCTCCACATGTACCTTGACTTGATAGAGTATATAATGAAGGGTGTGGCGAATATAAAGACTGCCGAGATGGATAAAGCCCTTAAGATGTACAACACATATGGATGCATATGTGTACTTCAATGGTGAGCTTATGAGATGTTGTCAGATATCTCGCCTTCTCAGACATACCTTAAGGACCATTTCTTACGACTGGTGAAATGATCGGACAAGGCGCAATCAAGGATCAAAGGTTACACTCACAGACAGATGTTAAACAACAAGGTATGATGTCTATTAAATAATTCAAATTTATAAAGTTAAGGAGTAGAGAGATTCGATGCCGATTGAATAAATGTACCGACTGCTTAACAAGTCGATACGATTTCCTCTAGAATCGATACTGATTCATTACAGAATCGATACCGATTCATTACAGAATCGATTCCGATTCCTTACAGAATCGATAACGACTTATTAAATAGTCGATACTTTGCATTTGGAATATATTATCAATTTAGTATGTTATTTACCGTGTTTCCTTTTCTTTCAAAAAGTTTGCGCTCCTCTCGTGCATATTAGATTTGAATTAGAGATATCCGTCTTAAAAGAATATCTACGGGGTCGAAAGGCCGTTGGGGCGAAGAGGAAAGAGGTTCATGAACCGGTCAAGAAAGCTGTGGAAGAGTTGCGGCCGAAGAAGAAGAGAAATTATATTTCGGTCGAGAATATTGACCAGGAAGAATTTGATGTCACGTCGAACGAAGAATCGTCCTCGGAAGAGGGCGCTATTCATATAGATGTAGAGCGGCCAAGAACTAAGGGGGCCATGAAGGAGAGCCCAGCTGCGAAAGAGGACCATGAATGAGTTGTTGTTGAGGAGGATCGACGGTATGGTGCTGGAGAACTTGAAGCTCACCCAAAGAGTGAGCCATTTGGAGGGAGAGAATGTGGTCATCACGACACGTTGTGCCTCCATAGAGAAATTGTACAACTCCTTGAATGAGCGGCTCCATTCAAAGGATGCGGAGTTGCAGAAGATAATTCACTACAACATGTTGGTCAGAAAGGGCCAGGAAAATTTAAAAGAACTTCTTA
Source organism: Chloranthus sessilifolius (assembly GCA_021018995.1). NCBI lineage: Eukaryota > Viridiplantae > Streptophyta > Magnoliopsida > Chloranthales > Chloranthaceae > Chloranthus > Chloranthus sessilifolius. Next base: position 74,152,914 of record CM037589.1, read on the forward strand.
AAAATTTATTGGAAGCGAGACCTAAGGTATATGTTGATACGTAATTTTTATATGTTCAGGATTGTTAACATAAATCGACTCTATATACAGTCGATATCGATTGTAAATATAATCATTATCGATTGTGTATAGAGTCGATAACGATTGTAATTACAATTGATATCGACTTTGTATACAATTATATTTACAATCGATATCGATTGCATTTAGAGTCGATAACAATTATACTTACAATCGTTATCAATTGTGTATAGAGTCGATAATGATTATATTTACAATTGATATCAACTTTTTAAAATGGAGATAAAAAATTATTTCTTATACTGCACCATTATTTCGATGTTCAGGATGTAGCTATTTCGAAGTTGATTTCGAAGGTGTGTGACATAGTCTTCGATAAGGAAATATCAGCTCCAATGTATAAGGATCCTCCCACGGATGAGGTGACGACAGTTGCTGACGAGCAGCCTGAGTCTCAAGCTGATAAGGGTCCAGTTGGTGAAGAGCAAACCTCTTCCCAATTGCCTCATCAACAAATTGGCCCTCGCTTAAGACCTAGGCAAGGAAAATCTGTGAAATCAACTACCATCAAACCTAGGACACAGCAAAGGGGAGTGATAGTGAAAAAGCTTGTAACAAAGAAGGCTATTGAAGGACCGGTGGCTGATGCTACTGCTAAGCTGACAGCGGAACCGAAATACATGCTGGACCTATGGAATAAGCCTGAATCTGAGGACGAGTAAGTCATTCTTCCCATGAACAAGCGTGAATCTTTCACTTTATTATTTTTTATAAAAATTAGTTATGTTGGTCGTTATTTATGCAGCACCTACGTAAGTACTGTCGGTGATTATACACTGGTGGTATAATCTTTCAGATGTTTGGTAGGCACGCAATACTTGAATAATATTGTAAGTAAAGTAACCCTACTGTAAGCACCAAATAGATAATATAAAATAGTCAACGACTCAAAATAGAGTCGTTATCGACTCTACAACGAATCGATATCACTTCATTGTAGAGTCAATGACGATTATTTATATAGTCGATAACGACTGCATGTAGAATCGTTATCGATTCTCTATATGGTCGGTATCGACTCTACAACAAATCGATATCGATTCATTGTAGAGTTGATGACGATTATTTATATAATCGATAACGACTTTATGTAAAATCGAATCGATTCATTGTAGAGTCGATACCGACTTTATTTCAAGTCATCCACTTTATACATTGAAGGATAGGCGACAACTCTTTTGAATGCTGCTTATTTAACTGTAACTGCATTGATTTCAGATTATGGGCGGCTACCTGAGACACTTGGAAGTAATTGATGACGATGTTCATCCTGATCGAAAGGACAAATGCTTCCTTATGTGCCATACCATTTTGACCTATATGGGCTTTGAACAAAACGATTTCAATAAGTTCTTTCTCACTGAAAAATTGTACGAAGAATCGTTCGAGATTCAAGTCGAACGGTGGGCTGCCCATAAACTCGAAGAGAACCAAGGCAAGAAGCTGCTGTAAAATTTCTTCTTCAATCAATTTCAGAATCTGTAGGCTCATGAATGCAGCACAGTATGCTTCCAACATCTTTATAATTTTTTCAATTATACCCTTTGAGATTATATTACTTTTTTGTAGATATTTATCCCAATTCATTCACAACAACAATTACACTAGGCGCTTGTGATTGTAAAGGTACTCGAACGATCGATATTAGTTGTCGACCCTATATTTAATAAGTCCTTTAAGGAAAGATATTCGAACCAATTGCAAACGCTAGTAAGATATTTTGCTTAGCATATCTTTCATCATTGTTAGCTTAACATATCTGACATTTCTCTATTTCGAAACAGACCCAATACCTTTCCGCGATTTTATATTCGTACAGTAACTCCATCACACTAAATGTGAAGACCTATCCTTAGTTATCTAGTGACTGCCGGTACAAAGGCCTTCCCCGATAAACCAATTCGAGTGATTGTGGGATGTTTGTGCTGAAGTATTTGGAGTACTTCATGTCGGAGAAAAAATTTGACTTCACGCAACGGATAGGATTAGGGTAGAAATTGGCCATACATTGGCTAAATACACCGGTGATGGAGGAGGGTAATTGGAGCAGGACGACTCAATGGAGGAGGCCCAGAAGTAGCAGTGATTATATTGTAAATGAAATATTTTGTAAATGTAAATGAAATATTTTTAAATATAAATGAAATATTTTTAAATGTAAATAAAATATTTTAAAATATAAATGAAACATTTTTAAGTAGCAGTGATTATATTGCAAAAGTAGTAGTCTTTATCGACTTTATATAGAGTTGTCATCGACTATATAAATAGTCGATAGCGACTTTAAAGTCGCTATCGACTTTATATAGAATCACCATCGACTATATAAATAGTCGATAGAGACTCTACAGTGAATCGATATTTTACTTTATATATAGTCGATGGCGACTCTATATAAATTCGATGGCAACTTTATATAGAATCGATGACGACTCTATATAAAGTCGTTATCGACTATTTTTATAGTCAATGGCGACTTTACACAGAATCGTCATCGACTGTCTGGCCAATCGTCAACGACTCTATATAGTGTCGCGAATGGCGCATCTGTACATTCAATGATTCATGTTTCTGAGCAAGTGTACACTCTAAAATTATAACTATTACAAAACAAGATATCGAAATTCTGAATTTTTGAACAAATATACACATTGTCTCCTTTACATTCCATCTGTTACTATTAAAACACTATCAATCCATCGGTCCCACTGCCATACAACTCCTGTGATTGTGACCATACTCACTGCACCTGCCACACTGTAGGGCCCTAACCTCACCGTTAGACCGTATCCTTCTCTTCCTCGGACGGTCGGCTTGCTTTCGACAATTATAGGATGGTCTTACTTTCATATTTTCAGGTAGTTGCTCTGCTTGAAATTCTCATTAGCTTTTATCGATGGTGGGAAGCCATTATTCGTCGTATGTTTGTCTAAAGCAAACGATGAAAAACTACTTCTCAAAAAAATTATATTAATCGTAACTTCTCCGATAGATGACCACCATGATATAGGAGCAAGGCAAGCCATAAATGTACCAACGGCGACAAGTACACGTCTTGTGTTCCAAATCGATGCGATGAATGAAATTTCTGGAGTTGACTTGAAATTGATCGCACCCGTATGGTTGAGCTCTCTTTCTATCGGTCCATTGCAATACCTTATTTATGTGCTCGTTTGCTTTTGGGTAGAGGATGGTGGTCCATTTTTCAGATATCTGTCGGCTCTTTTGAAAATGATCAGCGACTTTCTCTCTAGTAGTTCTGATTAAGTTGATAATTTGTCTCTTTTGAGCCATCTTTAGTACGATATTCAAGCTTTTGACATTATTCGTATTCAGGGAATTGTACTGCCTTCCTTTCATATATACGCGATCACGGGGCCACTCTTCCAACAATGTTTGCTCGTGCGGTACCTAACGTTCGATGTGCTAAGTCAGTAATCTCTTATACCAACTGTCGCGGGGCGTCTTTCAACGCGCCATCAACTCGCGTAGTGCCTCACTACCGCATACAGCGAAACTAACCAATCTCTTTCATCAACTCTAATATCACCTGCCTAGAGGACGAGAACTCCCTCTCATGGTTATCTTTGTTTCCCGTCCTACCATCCGATGTATCGTGCCCTTTACGACATGCTCGATTACACCACTGTTCCATACTTGGCTTGCTCAAGCTTCACCCTGTGCACTACACTAGTACCTCGCTTCGCAACAATATTGGCATGCGGAGTCCCATGCCGCTATGTCTTGCTCGCATACCGAACCAAGCCCACAGTCGTGTGCCTACTCATGCTACCATGCTCAACAGAGTCCCACGCATCCCTCATGCTGTCATGCTCTACTGAGTCCCACGCAGCGCTCATGAAGTTGTCCAGCCGTATGCACCGCGACCCGTAGTCCGAGCCATACTTCAACCTCACCTTGGGTGTCACACGACATCGCTCCACCGACATCCTAGGCCCACCCTTTCAGGCCTAGGAGACACTTATGCCCCCTTTAGCAATGCATGACCCCGTGTGGGTGGAAGGCAACTCTCCAGCTCCTCTCCCACATAGAAGGGTAATACAGTCATTCAGCCAGAATGACAAGAGAACCTCAAACCCCTTGATTTGACATACTGCAACACCTTCGCATCGCTAGCCCAGCTTGGTTATGTCGCGTCTGTGTCGCGACCAAGTCACTCTCACATCTTACCCCCATGTGATCGTGTCGCGTCCTCACAGCGCGACCACGTCGCCAAGCCCTCTTGGCCCCATGTCGCGTGCCATCCTAGCACCACATGCTGTGCCGTCCTAGCACCAAGATGTCGCATGCCTCAGGCACCATGCTGCAAGCTCGAGTGTTGACCCCGTCACATCCTCCCCCACTCTATAATGTCAACGTCCTCGTTGACGCATTATCATAGTGAACTGACCCCGCCAACTCCTCCCAGCCTGTTAGCATCTCATATCTAGTTTTTAGGTCCACAACTTCCCACTAGCTCCCTAACGTCACCCCTATCGGGTCAACCTGATTTCGCTGTCACAAGGCCCTCACCTGTTAACTAGCTCGGGGATGCCGCGTGCCCTCTTGGCACCATATCGCGTACCACTGCTGGCACCAATTAGCTAAATAGTATCATCCCTTCAGGATCGAACTTGACTCTGATACTAAATGTCACAAGGCCACTCTTCCAGCTGTGTCGGCCCATGCGGCTCCTAACGCCCGATGCGCTAAGTTAGCCATCTTTGATACCAATGGTCGCGGGGGCATCCTTCGACGCGCCATCAACTCGCGCGGTGCCTCGCTACCACATGACACGAAGCCAATCAATCTCTTTCATCAGCTCTGAACCACCCCCCTAAAGGATGGGAACTCTCCCTCATGGTTATCTCTATTTCACTGCCTACCATCCCATGTATCGTGGCCCGTACGACACGCTCGATTGCATCACTATTCCATACTTGGCCTGCTCAAGCTTCACCTTGTGCACTGTATTAGTACTTTGCTTCACAATAGTATTGGCATGCAGCATCCCATGTCGTTATGTCTAGCTCGCATACCGAACCAAGCCTACAGTCGTGTGCCTACTCATGCTGTTGTGCTCAATGGAGTCCCACGCAGCGCTCGTGAGGTTGCTCAATCGTATGCATCGCGACGCGTAGTCTGGGCCATACTTCAACCTCGCCTTGGGTGCCACACGATATCGCTCCACTGACGACCTAGGCCCACCCTTTCAGGCCTAGGAGACACTTGCGCTCCCTCTGGCAACGCAAGGCCCTGTGTGGGTGGAAGGCAACTCTCTAGCTTCTCTCCCATATAGAAGGGTAAAATAATCATTCAACCAGAATGGCAAGAGAATCTCAAACCCCTTGGTTTGACATACTGTAACGCCTTCGCATCGCTAGCCCAGCTTGGCTATGTCACATTCGTATTGCAACCGAGTCACTCCCGCATCTTACCCCCCATGTGATCATGTCGCGTCCTCGCAGCGCGACCACGTCGCCAGGCCCTCTTGGCCCCATGTCGCGTGCCCTCTTGGCACCACATGCCGTGCCGTCCTAGTACCAAGATGTCGCGTGCCTTTCTTGACATCATATCATGTGCCCCAGGCACCATGCTGCAAGCTCAAGTGTTGACCCCGTCACAGCGGGCCCAATGCTTCGAGTCTATTTTCAAAATATACTCTACGGCCCGAGGATCAGCAGAATCTTTTTTTATTTTATTAATAAAATAATTAAATTTCTCTACTGAATATGCACGCGCAGCGCTTCACCATAGACCTTTCACATTATTTTTGGGATACTTGTGTGTCAAATTTTGTGTCATATGTCGCATGCAGTAGTTGTGATATGCGTTAAGAAATATATGTTTTATCACTTTTATTAAATCCTTTGACCTATCCGTGATAAAAATGAAATCTTCAATAAATCCATCAATCACGAACGCACCTACTTGTTCAAGAAACTACATCCATGTATCCTCTTCTTCTAACTTGACGACGACAAATGCTAACGGTAATATATGGCCATTACCGTCTTGTGCCGTGGCGATAAGTAGGATCTCTTCAAAATTTTCTCGTAGGTGTGTGTCATCTACAAATAATAGGTGACGAAGTGTATTGTGGTAGCTTCCGATGCATGGGCGAAAACTTTAAAAAAATCTTTAGAACTTATAGTCAAGCGTAAGATGGAAGGATGCTTATACATTAAGATCTACCCTCTCCATCTCCTTCACGTCGGCCGGTAGATCCATAAATTGTCCTTCCTAACTGCTTCTAATATCATTAAGGGAAAGTTTTTTCCTCCTCCAAGCCTTTGCATATAAGATTTGAACATTATAAGCTTTTATAGTATTAAACATTATCGATAACGGTGCGTAGTCAAATCATTCCATAAGTTTCTCTCGTACATAGTGGGCTATGAAGGAGATTGTTGCATTACAATGATCGTGCAGTCCGATCTTAGCGGCCCCGCATGTGTGAGTATTATTGAATGTCTTGATTTGAAAAGAGTCGAGCCCAGTCAATTTAGGCATATGTATTCGTCATGAACAATCGAGTTCGTAGCATCCAGCTGTCACTCGATAACTAGCGGTTTTCAATGGCCTAATTTGAAAGTTTTTCTCTATCGCGTACTCTTTCAATGCTCTTTAAAATATTTGTTTATATCTGAAGATCTCTCCAACTTTAAACGTCCAATTCTGGTATTCAGTTTCCACCTTTTCATCAGAGGAGTCACCCGATGTCTCTGACACTTTGTAATCTCTGTCTACTAGGGGATTATCAATGTCTCTCACAAATTTTTATATATACTTTTATAAACCCATCAGGTTCGCTTTCATAATCTTCTTTTAAGGTATCTTCATTAGTGGGTTGAGGATGACTACGCCATTCACTAGCGGTGTTCTCAAGTGGTTGACTAGATCCTTCACCGAAGGGGTTCTGATGTGATTGACTAGATCTTTCACCGAAGGGGTTCTGGCATGGTTGACTAGGCCCTTCACCGAAGGGGTGCTCATGTGTATAGACATGAGGTTGAGTTTCTCCGGTAATCCTCATCAATGGCGTGGTAGAATATAATTCATGAGTCAATCAAGTTGTCCATCCACCGGAAAAGATATGACTGAAATCGTCGGTATCCACCACCCTTTTTGAAGTGCAGTCTAACCATTGACTACATTATTGTGACCCATGCATATATTTTAGTGGGTCATCATACGATTCAACCGGAGCATCGTTTAAATCAATAGTTCCTTTCTTGGCAGACATATTCGCCGTAATATCATTGTCATCACCTAACAGGACGGTATCATATATAATTTCATCATCCTCAAACTTACATGGCTGAAATGAATGATTACTCACAAAATCAGTCCCACCAAGAGTTACTTATTCAGCTTCGACTCGTAAAGATGACGGTTCCTTAATGATGAATACTTTTATGATCTCTACCCCAGATTTATAAAACATAAATAGGGTGGCCAAATCATCAGAGTCCAAAATGTCGGCAATCACATGAGTATTCACTATCTTCATATTGAACTTCATGGAAACTGTTTCATCTGTCATCGCAAAACTAACAGCAGACATTTGTCTCATGAATTGTTCATAAGAAATATCAGTCGAAATGTTAATAACCCTTTGCCGGCCACCTTTATACAAGTCATTATCACTTACAAAAAGGTCATCATAGTTACAAAGAAGAGGAATCCCCACCTCCGTTATCGCCTGTTGAAGAATGAGAAAGAAGGAGTCATAACATTGATGACACAAAAGAGAGAAGACGGTTGTTAACAAATATCGACTCTATATACAGTCGATATCAATTGTATAAATAATTGATATCGATTGTAAATTTAATCGACATTGACTGTATATAGAGTCGATAAGAATTGTATTTACAATCGATATCGACTGTTTATACAATCGTTATCGCCTCTATATAAAGTCGATAACGATTATATTTACAATCGATAGCGATTATATATAGAGTCGATAACCATTATATTTACAATCAATATCGACTATATATAGAGGCGATAACAATTATATTTACAATTGAGATTAACTTTTCAAAAAATTGTCCAAGGAAATAAAATATCTTATACTGCACAATTAAGAGATCCTAACAAACTGAAAATGAGAACTAATAAACTTAAATTATTTCTTATACTACACCATTAAGAAACCCTAACAAACTAAAAATGGGGTTTAGTAGGATACCTCGCGTCGCAACAGCAAACTGCAGGGTCTTCTTATCACAATGGAGAAATGCAGGGGCTTCTTCTGCCAAGCTTATGTTTTCTTCTTCGAAATAGCAGATCGGAGCATATCAGACTAAGGAAGAAGACGTCGTCACTTGACCCACCTCTAACTTTTTAGCAGATTAAAATGAGGAAGAAGATGATGCTTTGTGGGTTAAAGAAAGTCATAGAATAGGGTAATTTGGACTTTTTACTCTCCTTAGGGTCGGCTAGGCTTGGAGCTAGTCGGTTTGGGTAAAGGTGAAACTACAGGGCCTCTGACGTAAAAAGTATCTGACAGGGTCGATCAGGTAAATTTCCCTTTTCAAAAAGTCAGCGAAGTTGGTGACCATTAGAGATCTATTATTTGTAAAATGTAACTTATTTGATAGAAAAAAGGCTAGTAGGGTCAACCAGACACAGTATGTTCAGTTCAATAAGTATGAAAACTATTTTGATTTTGTAGTCATCGTCTCTAAAGTCCATAATATTTTGGTGTCCAAATGCACCCTTAGGCACATAATTTCAACAAAAAAAACGTGATGAGGTGACAATTGTTGTGATAAGGTAAATAATAATGCTCGACAAATTTAATCAGTATGGTAGATACAATTTATTTGTAAAATGTTTCTTATTTGTCATAAAATACAATTAACCAAACACACTATTCAATTCACTAAGTTTGAATTTTTTGTAATTTTATAGTTATTTTTCAAAACATTTGGGTGTCGAAATGCACCCTTAAGTTGGTCACTATGGTAGAAACTAAGCCTGTGTATGGCATAGCTCTTCGCTAGTCTCTGTCATAGCAGAGTTCACCTGCTTTGGCAGGTTCCCATCCTCTTTACAAACATCCTTCTACCTTCTTTAGCAGGTACACCTTCTCCTTGATAACTCTTTGGATAGCAAGATTTTATGTAAAATTTTTCTGTTCAACAGTTTTATCCTCCTCTTTACTCACTCCTTATCAGAGTAGATTTTATTTGCTCTTGTAGGGAGTTGGTAGGGAGTAGTGAGGTTGCAGCAAGAGTAAGTAAATCCTCGTTTGCAGGGAGTTAGAAAAGATAAAGGGAACCAACTAAAACAGGTGAACTCTACTGTAGCAGGGGCTAGCAAAGAGCTATACCATACGCAACCTAAGTTTATTTGTCAAAGGTTATTTATTTGTCATTAAAAAAGTTAACAGCGTCTTCCAAAGACGCTATATTCAATTCACTAAGTTTGAAAATTATATTGATTATATACATAGTGACAAATTTCGTTTTCGGGAATTTTTAGGTGGGGGGTCCTTTCGGTACATTTCGAATTAATTTCGACACCTTTCGAAAAAATTTCGGGAAAGTTTTGGGGATTAAAAAAAAAAATATATATATATATATATATATATATATATATATTTAATATTTTTTAAATTTTTTTTAAATATTTTTAAAAATTTTACCAAAAATATCAAAAATCAAAATTTTCCCGAAATTTTTGTTCGACCCCCATTTCGCGAAATTATTTGGACGAAATTTGTCACTATGATTATATATATATATACTACTACTACTACTATTACTACTATAATTTAGTTATAGTAGTAGTATATATATAACTACTACTATAATTTAGTTATAATAGTAGTATATTTTTAAAAAAAATTTGACATATTTTTAAAAACATTTACCCAAAATATCAAAAATCAAAATTTTCGTTCGACCCCCATTTCGCGATATTATTTGGACGAAATTTGTCACTATGATTATATATGTATCTACTACTACTAAATTTTCGTTCAACCTCATTTCGCGAAACTATTCTTATTCTTATTTAGTTATTCTCAACATTCAAAAGTATTTTATCCATAATTTTAAAAGAATCTGATACTAGATAGGAAAGTGAAAATAATATTTCCATTTCTCTTAATAATATAACCATCAATTTTTTAGGGTATATATCGATTGTTTTATAATGTTTTTGTATCGATTCTTGAAACTTGTTGCTATACTAACTGTACGTGTATCACAATATTTCAGGTCTGCCTTAAGTTCATTGTGCTTGTACTTGACACATTTTCTAAAGTACTCGTATTATTACTTTTCATAATACCTAAAGTATCCCTACTTTATTGAAATGCCGATGGTGGATAACCTCGTCTCTTTAGTAATTAAAAACCTTTATATGGTTAAAGAGGCAACTCAGTTGAAGAGCAAATTAAAATATGGAGCATTAGGTGTAAAACACACGTGGCAGGCGTCCCTGGAACTCACAAATAAGTTATTGGAGGGTCTTAGTAGCATCATCAAGTATTGTAGTTCTCCAATAATCTCTGATCGTTTGATGTATTTTAACTTTGATCTAAACCATCAAAATAATTGACTAGATCGACTTAATGATTTTTAGAAGATATTGAACTTGAAGTTGGTCAATTGATTGGATGATCAGGACCATTATGTACTTCAAATATATGTGATGGAGATTGAGAATTTTTTGTAGTCGGAAACTGATCTTTATAGTGATCAATTGATTTCACGGTATGGATTTAACCAATTGTGTCGAAGCCCAAAATTTCATGAAATATGTACCAAAAAGGTTTTAAATATCGGTTGGTTATGTAGATATAGGTTTTGATATCTATTGAAATTCATCAATCAAGTGTATCATCATAAAAAAATTAAAAAGGATAATTTTCCATTGTCAAAATTTGAGCTAATGGTATAAAATTTTAATTCGCCATGCGTGGGAGCTAGGGTTGCAAGTCTTGAACCGAACACCAAAACCAACCCCAAAACCGAAGGAATCGAACCAAAAATAGAAGGAACCGAACCGGACCAAAACCCGACACAAACCGAACCGATCCCTAATTCGGTTCGGTTTTGGTTTTGGTTTGGATGGCTTAAAACCGAAAACCGAAAACCGAGGGAGTAGGTTGAGTAAACCGAAAAAAATAAGGAAAAAATCGAAAAAACTGAAAAATACCAAAAAAAATAAAATAATAAAACGAAAAATACCCTAAAAATAGGTATTTTAGGTAAACCTAACCGAACCGAATAAGTTTCGGATTCAGGAAAAAAATTGAACCGAACCGAATCAAATGGGTTTCAGTTTCGGTTCTTGAGATAACGTGCATATGATCAGACGGTCGGTTTTTTATTTTCGTGTGGCTCAAATATGATTTTAAGTTTACTTTTTTGGGATGTGTCCCATGTGAAATAAAAAACTGACCGTCTGATGGTACAGCCATGATTAAGATCTATCATGTGAAAGATCGAGGCAAAAATTGGTCTCTATCAAATGATTCCAAGCAGTCAATAGGTTTCAGTGTGGGTGAACCTAGAGATTCAGCGTGTGAATTTGAAGGTGCACTATTAAAAATTAAGTATTTAATTATCCACCGTTTATAATTTTCCATCAAATAAATTCTAACTTGATATTGCTGTTGTTAAAAAAAAAAAAAAACTCGGTATTGCTATTGGTCCCACATGGTAGCGTGATAGATCCCTAATCCAATGGCCTATAACTAAAGTCAATAGAAAGTCAAATATGTTTAGAATTGTAGATGGTGAGCAAGGTTCAAAATTTCAACCTAAATGACCGAAATTTCGGTCCAAATTATTGATTTTGGTTCCCACCGAAATGAAATTTTGGGTCGAAATTTTGGCCAAAATTTCGGATTTTGGTTTCGGATTCGGTCATGCCCGAAACCGAAATTTTGATCCTTGATGGTGAGTATCTAATAAAAAGAGAGGATCAAAGAAGCACCTTTATTGGAAAGTGAGTATTGTTTCAGGAGACCAACTCAAGTCATCATAAGAAGAAGCGTCAATGGGTCGACCCGACCTGATTCTCAAGCCAATATTTTATATGAAAAAAATATCAAAATGGGGTTTTTTTTATCAGGTCGGGCATTGAGTCGTCGGATAAGGTTTTCAGGTCGGCTTGAGTCCATCCTCGAGTTGGGTCACGCATTTCCGATTTCCTTAGTGAGCATCCAAAATTTTGACCCGGCCCATCCTAACCATCAAGAAGGGGTTATCAACTGGCCAGGCTGGGCTTGTGGTAGGCTCAATAATTTTATTCTGCAAAAATGAGGCCAATACCTGGTCCGGATAGATGTTCGGGCCGGGCTCAGTCTAAGATTTTTCAGGTTCTTGCTTTTTGTTTAAGTGCAAATGTACTTCGGGTCCACCCGAAGTAGATTTGGGTGGGGTCAGATTCAGGTCGGCCCGTCCTTTCCCTTAAAATAATGGGGCTTGGCAGGGCTTATAGCAGCCCGATTAATTTTATCTTAAAAATGAGGCTTAAACTCGGCCCATATTTAAAATCGGGTTGGGCTTGGACCAGGCGCATTCGGGCTCCTTGACAGCCTTATCATCAAGTATAATAATCCTCTGGCACACAATCCCCAATTGCTTCAGACCATCGACTCCTTTTGTCACCCTTGGATATGGTCCAATGGATCAACTGACATGTTTTTAACCAGCTATATGTATGGCTGACCGTCAAATGTAGGGGATTGGACTAACGGTGGGGATCTTCTGATTGGTGCCCTGCTTTAAAGAATAGCCCATTCCATGAGATGGTCAATCAATTGCCAATTTTAGCAGATGCCAGTGTTATTTTGAGGAAATATTATTAACAATTTTGCAGTCAGCTTATGTGCTGTGATGTATAGGCTGCACACCAAGTGGAACACATAAGTTGTATGGCAAATTGTCTATCAAAATCTGCCCACCCTTTCAATAATGTCTGATACCCGTAGGGACTCTTCTTATATTGACGAAAACTAGAAGAGGATTTCAAAAATTCGTCGTGACAGCTCTATTTTTCTTTGCTTTTATTGCGGTCTAATAGACCCAAGTCAATAAAATTAAAGGCCTAAAGGGTCAATGGCTCCTCCCCGACTTATAAAATTAAATGGTGTTTAATCGATTTTATAACATTAAATGTGAAATTTTGATCTCACACCATTAAAGTGTGGTTTACTATCATGGCATGCGGTGCATATTTATGATCAATCTAAATTGCCAAGGTGGCAATCCATCATTAGCAAATATTTTAGTTAAAAAATCATGTCCATAAGTGGATGTGAACCATACAATAGGTGAACTTTTATATCAACCATCAAAACTAAACACAACGGTTGATAGTTGAGTGTAGAGATCGGATGATTCAAAACATTCAAAATATGTGATTTTTTGGCTCGTGGCCTTTCAATCTATGATCTATCACTTTGACAGTGTGGATTACCCACAACTTACACAATTGATGAAATACGAGCATTTAAATACCATTTTCGTGTTTAAATGACGGCTAGGAGAGTCAGTCCAAGGATTAAAAGGTGGGGCACTGTAGCAAAATAGGATTGAAGTGGGAAAGTTTTGGGCTATTATACTGGTTAAGAAAGTTTCGAGAAATCCGGGTTGCACGGATTTCTAGGGCTTCAAGTTTAAGATTTTGAAGAAATTTCAACTGTGTGAGCTATCATGTAAGAATGTAATATCGATCTTGCCCTTTCTTTTAACCATGAGGTATCGTGCAGAACCCCAAAATGTCGGCTTCTTCTCCGGCGAATAAGCTCCAACGTCGATGAAATTGGCTTGTTTAAGCTCTGGCATCGATGAAATCGGATTCTTCTCCAACGATAAAATCAATTTCTTCTCCGGTGAATAAGCTCCGACGTCATTGAAATCGACTTGTTTAAGATTAGGCGTGGTGAAATCAACACAGGTGGAGACCTTGTCGATGTTGGTGCCTAGTGCTCATGAAGGCTTAGGAGCGGGGTGTGTGTGGATTATGAGATTGGTGGGTTGCCATTTTAAGGTTAAATTTATAAATTTTGTTATTAACTTTATTTTCATCCATTTTAAGACTTAAGTTTTGGAGTATATAGCTTGAGTTTTGCATTTTAGCTTGCGAAGCATCAAATTTGTTAAGGATGTATTTTGATTAGAGCTTCATTGATGTTGTAGTTCTGTTATGTTGGGGATTTCTCTGATTTTGTGATGATTTTGATCTATTTTTTAAGATTTTTAATGGAAAAATTCAGATAAAATGTTACTGTAATCGTCTCCGAAATTGAGTCACTTTTAATGTTTTACCTTTTTTGAGCTTGAAAGTATGCATTGACTTTGCTGTTGTTCTCATTTCTATTTTCGCTTGATGCATTTATGTTTTCTTCTTTTTAGATGCATGGTTCTCATTTTATTTAGCAAAGAATGTTCCCATCAAGAGTATAGCCATGCACAGATGATGGTTAATATGAAGTTTGGCATGTGTAATGTATAAACTCTCTTTTTGCCATCTAATTAATTTTTTAGAGGTAATATAATATGATCCATTGTATTTTCAAAAATTATGTCAGATGTCTTCCATCAATCAATACCTTCATGGGGGTATGATTATATGCTGATTGATACCACTAAAGAAGCAAGGGCTTTCACAGGATAGAAGGAAAAACTATGTGACAAAACGTGCGAAAGTTTACATCACTTCTCATGCTCTTATAGGTATATCAACAATCTCATACTTTTCATTACTTATTTCTAACTTTTACTTTACCTAAATATGTAATTATCTTCTACTAGATATTGTCGCAATTGTATTGGATGTAGTTGAGTGCCCATCAACTACCTGTAAAAGAGATAGAACAGAAACAGTCCGTCGTGTAATCACAATATTTGATATTGACTAAGTGTTTTCATAATGTCAATTTCCCCTATCAATTACTCTTATATATTTTATGGGAATAATATTGTGCTACTTCATTGCCAATAATTAAAAAAAAAATTGCAGATCAATGGAATCGTTTCGCCTCACTCTGTGGGGAAATTTAGCAACTATAGATACAGAAGAGATAAAAAAGGGGCTTCACTCATTTCCTATTATTTTAGCAACGATGTAACAATATAAGAGTTCAATGGTTGCTTTCCCTAAAACTTGTTTTCTTATTCTCTCGGATTGTACTTATTTATAAAGTTGTCGCCCTTAACATTGTGATTGCTATAGGGAAACTCTCACTATCCACAATTATAAATACAATAATAGAAGTTGATACAAATACCAAGGAAGCAAACAACCTAAGGGAATGATATTATACAATATAATGAAAGTAATATATTTTCCCATTTACTTCCATTATGATCTCACACATTCGATTGAAATCGTCTCATACTAGAGGATCCTTGGGTACAATAACTTCCTTTATACTCTTCCCAAAAATTGTCATCAAGATTCAATAATGGAATTACATGAAAACCAATAGATATCATATATTCAGTTAGTTAATCCATCTGAATTATAAGTACGCTTTGATTTCCATGTCGGTTTAGACATTCCTTTCAAAATAAAATGTCCTTTTAATTATTTACTTCTCCCCTCTTCTTCTTACGGGGTCATGGATACAAGATTAATGTATGGATTGATGAGATCAACAATACTTCCAACCTTTGGTATGTAGAATGTAAGAAATGCAATCGAAAGTTAAAGAAATAAATAAAAAATGGGTATGTGATAAATGTGGACCTGTACAAAAAGAGACTACTTTCAGGTATAATATTTTTTTTCTTCTTGTATTATTAGCTCACATTTCACCTCATATGTTTGTTCATAAATCCATCTTCATAATCATAGGTATAAGATGCGAACTAAGATTGGTGGTGGCAGTGGTACAATTTGGATTGGTATATTTGATAAAGAACTTGAAAAGATGCTAGTGTATACCATGGTAGACCTCCAAGTATTGAAAGTAAGTTTCATGTCCACTCCTCTTCGCATATTTACAACATTCATTTCAACATTTCTAAAGTCTATACTTTCCCTCCACTAAGATTCCAGCATCTCCGACTTCCTCAAGTGCATGTCACGATATATTGGTAAGAAATTCATTTTCACCATCAAAGTAAATATTTGGGGAAATGATGTCGAGAAAACGCAATCATATACCTACATTGATCTCTCTGAGCTTGCTAATCGGAATTGATGTTTTTATTATACTGTATATCACTTTTAAGTGTTACAGACATTGTCTTTTACTTAACTCTGCTTCATATGAACTCTAAATATATAGTAATCTCTACAATAATTCCTCTACATTTGTAGGTTGCACTATATTGCTATATTTCTATAAGTCATGAATATAAATTCTATAATCATCATACAGGGGACAAATTTAATTCACGTACTTCATCAATTATCATAATCTCAAACTTAAGTGTGGGACGTGCGAAGCATGTACATTTAACTAGTATATATATATATATATTGAAAGAAGCTTTAGCATTAATTCTACAACTAGAGGGATAAGGTGAGGAGGAAGCTCCTCCATCCAAGCCCTATAACCAGTGCATTGTGAACTAAATTTTGCAAGAGCACTAGCCACCTGATTAGCTTCCTAAGCACTTGATTTTGCAAGAGCATCTTGTCACGGGGTCGCACTTCAAGAACCTCACCCCCCGGCAAGACTCTAACGACGCTTCGCTAGGTCACCTACTTTTGATACCAATAGCTATGGCCCTTCGACGCGAACTAACCGGTGCCCGCAGCATGCAACGAAGCCAACCCATCTACACATCAGCTCTGATACCACCCGCCTAAAGGACGAGAACTCCCCCAACATGGTTACCTCTGTTTCACGGCCTACCATCCAACTGTACCATGCCCCTTACGACACGCCATCTGCACCACTGTGCTAAACTTGGCCTGCTCAAGCTTCACCCTGTGCACTGTACTAGTACCTCGCTCGCAACAGTCTTAGCATGCAGCTCCCCATGCCACCATGACTTGCTTACATATCGAACCAAGTCCACAGCCTTGTGCCTCGCGCTCGCGTACTCAACCGAGTCCCACGCAGCCTGCCTTCGTGTGTGTTCCGAATTACTGGCACCGTTTATCCTTGGCCCATGTGTTGTCGTGCTCAACTGAGTCCCACGCAACGCTGGAGTTCTCACGAGGTTGCCCAGCCATATGCATCGCGACGCGTAGTCCGGAGCCATACTTCAACCTCCCTTGGGTGCCACACGGCATCGCTGCGTCGACATCCTAAGCTCACCCTTTCAGGCCTAGGAGACACTTGTGTCCCCTCTGACAACTCAAGGCCCCGTGTGGGTGGGGAGCCAGTCTCCACCAACTCTCCCACATAGAAGGGTAAAACAGTCATTCAGCCAGAATGGAGAGAGGACCTCAAACCCCTTGGTTTGACATACCGCAACGCCTCCTACATCGCTAGCCCACCTTGGCTATGTCGTGTCCGTGTCGCGACCGTGTCGCTCCCGCGTCTTCCTCCATATGCATCCGTGTCGCGACCCCGTAGTGCGACCACGTCGCAAGGCCCTCTTGGCCCCCATGTCGCGTGCACTCCTGGCACCACATGTCGTGCCCCAAGCACCATGCTGCAAGCTCAAGTATTGGCCCCGTCACATCCTCCACCACTCCATAAATGTCAACGTCCTCGTTGACGCATTATCGCAGTAAACTGACCCTGCCAACTCCTCCTAGCATGTTAGCATCACATTTCTTGTTCTTAGGTCCGCACCTTCCCACTATCTCTCCACCGTCACCCCAGCCGGGTCAACTTAGTTCTGCTGTCACAAGGCCCTCACCTGTTAACTAGCTTAGGGATGTCGCATGTCCTCTTGACACCACATCGCATGCCTCCGCACCAATTGTTCAAGGATGTCACGCGCCCTCTTGACACCACATCGCGTGCCTCCGCACCAATTTGCTCAATAGCATCATCGCTTCTGGATCAAACTTGGCTCTGATACCAAAATATCACGGGGTCGCACTTTCACAACCTCAGTCCCGTGCGGCACCTAACGCACGCTTCGCTAGGTTAGCCTACTTTTGATACCAACAGTCGCGGGGCGTCCTTCGATGCACTTTTAACCCGTACGGTACTTCGCTACCGCGTGCAACGAAGCCAACCCATCTACACATCAGATCTAATACCACCCGCCTAGAGGACGAAAACTCCCCCAACATGGTTACCTCTGTTTCACGGCCTACCATCCAACTGTACCGTGCCCCTTATGACACGCCATCTGCACGACTGTGCTAAACTTGACCTGCTTAAGCTTCACCCTGTGTATTGCACTAGTACCTCGCTCGCAACAGTCTTGGCATGCAGCTCCCCATGCCACCATGACTTGCTTACATACCGAACGAAGTCCACAGCCTTGTGCCTCGTGCTCGCGTGCTCAATCGAGTCCCACGCAGCCTGCCTTCGTGTACGTTTCGAATTATTAGCACAGTTTATCCTTGGCCCACGTGCTGTCGTGCTCAACTGAGTCCCACGCAGCGCTGGAGTTCTTACAAGGTTGCCCAGCCGTATGCACCGCGACGCGTAGTCCGGAGCCATACTTCAACCTCCCTTGGGTGCCATACGACATCGCTGCGTTGACGTCCTAGGCCCACCCTTTCAGGCCTAGGAGACACTTGCGCCCCCTCTGGCAACGCAAGGCCCCTTGTGGGTGGGAGCCAGTCTCCACTAACTCTCCCACATAAAAGGATAAAACAGTCATTCAGCTAGAATGGCGGGAGGACCTCAAACCCCTTGGTTTGAAATACCGTAACGCCTCCTGCATCGCTAGCCCACCTTGGCTATGTCGCGTCTGTGTCGCGACCATGTCACTCCCGCGTCTTCCCCCCTATGCATCCGTGTCGCGACCCCGCAGCGCGACCATGTCGCAAGGCTCTCTTGGCCCCCATGTCGTGTGCCCTCCTGGCACCACATGTCGTGCCCCAAGCACCATGCTGCAAACTCGAGTATTGGCCCCGTCACAATCTACTCATCAACCTTCTCACATAATGAGCTGATGGTATCAACGTTAATTCTTCTTCTTCTCAGGTTGGTTTGTGTTGGGATCAGGTTATGTAAGACTCTCCATATGAATACTTTGATCTTAGAAGGTAGTTTCAGCTTCCAAAGTGTCTTCCATGGCTTTGAATGACACCCATCATTATTTGCACTGCTAGACCCACTGTTTTCCTTATGCTGAAGAGTTGTGAAGTAAGCCAATTTAACATTAAAACTGTCATTGTTTGTGTAAGTCCAAGCTTGAGTATCCTCTCTATTCGACAATGGTAAGGTGGTAGCATCTGCATCCTCCGGATAAAATTTTCAGCAATCATTTCTTTCTTCCATTTACCGCCATCGATCAAGTCAGCATCCATGTTAAGAGCTTAATTTCTTCGGGGAGTGATGATATTAAAAAGTGCTTTGCCGCGGGATCCATCTGTCCTTCCAAACGTGTATATTGTTCCCATTTCCAACTCTCCAAATTCTTCCTTTTTCACATATTTCGCTCGCCAAAAGGATACATCTCCATTAATATGATGGATTCCCTCCAATCTTTGCCAAAGTATTTCGCCTTTAGGATCACAAATGAGAGGGCATCCGGTTTAATAACTCTTCTCCAACATTGTTTGGCTAACATGGCAAAACACTCGAAGTCTTTGAATCCTAAGCCTCCAATGCATATTGGTGCACGGACACTACAAAAATAAGGTGTTTCAGCGGTAACAAAAACTATCAATATTAACAAAAAAATTGCCACCAGTAGTCCTGTCGCTACTAAAACAACAAGTTTTTTTGTTAATAGCGGTAGTTTTTGGTTGCCAAAAATTGCCGCTAATAGTCTTATTTTTTATAGTGAAATTTTCTCCTAATTACGAACCTATGTTGTATATATCAGCCAGGATAAATCGATGTTTATATTTATATCAAATTGGTGGGTCATATCATATCGGCCAGGCCTAACCCAATCCCTATCAGTCGACAAGTGTCAGAAATGGCTGATCTAATTAAAAAATCATGATCTATGTTGTTTTTATAACAACGTGACCCATTTTGACAATTTTAACAGTGTTAGATGATGTACCACATTGTGTATGGTGTTATCGCTCCACACCAAAACTCATCAACTGTTAGAAAAAATTATAATTTTTTTATATTCATTTTTCTTAGTCAAATTTAGACTTGTTGCGAAGTGCTCGTCGATACGGTTTCAACGATATATAATTTGTTGAATTCAAACAAGAATATAAAAAGATACGCCCGTTATAAGAGATGAAACATGTTAAATGGTATAACTGTAATTTCGAAAGAGAAACACCATTTGTTTCGGTGCTTACACAAAGCACCAGAACAAATCTTTTCACAACATATTCATCGTGAGCATAGAAAAATCCTACTTTATTGAATCTTTTAGGAAAAGAGGATTAACTTAAAACTTTGCTACAATTATAAATAAAACTTTAAGAGTTCTATATTCTCTACAACAAAAATTACTCTCTCCCAAAACACTCTAGCCTTCCCTCAAAATTTTTGCTCAACCACCGACAAGATTGAAGGAAGAAGAATGAGAATAAAGCTTGGACGAAACGACACATTGGGTATCATTTTGTTCAACTCGAATAGCCGCAAGAACAAACGGTAGCGCCTCTTTTCAAGTGTCTACCCATTAATCCCCTCTATTCTTCTCAATCCCGTCGCATAAGGTGCGTTCGATCTCGCATCGACAGGTTTAAAAATGAATTACACCTGAATATCTTGTAAATATGATAGATCTGCTTATTTGATATACTCTATTGAACTTGTTTATTTGTAAATATGGTATATCTGTATAGTTAGTAATTTACCCTTCTTGTTTTATTTAAAACTAATTAAGTCATACAATTTAAACTATATTCTTATTTTATTTAAAACTAATTAAGCTCTAAAATTTATTCTATATTCTTGTTTTATTTAAAACTAATTAATCCCTAAAATCTAAATTATATTCTTATTTTATTTAAA
Source organism: Chloranthus sessilifolius (assembly GCA_021018995.1). NCBI lineage: Eukaryota > Viridiplantae > Streptophyta > Magnoliopsida > Chloranthales > Chloranthaceae > Chloranthus > Chloranthus sessilifolius. The sequence continues at coordinate 74,173,993 of CM037589.1, forward strand.
ATTAGTTAAGCCCTAAAATCTATTCTATATTATTGTTTTATTTAAAATTAATTAAACCCTAAAATCTTATAAATCAGATAGGTCTGCTTATTTGATATATTATATTGAATCAGTTTATTTGTAGATCTGATATATCTGTATAGTTAGTAATCTATCCTTCTATTAAAATTGTAATTTTATATTCTTATCCTTACTACTATATAAAAGTAAAAATAGTTTGTCACATTTTATAATATCAAAAATACCCTTAACCCTTTTAAACTTTCAATCCATATCCTTTTTCGATTTTATTGCATTCTTATCCTAAATATATCATCCGATTATATAAAAGCCCAGAATTTTTTCACCGTCGGATATGGAAGGAATCATATCCTATACATATCATCCGATTATATAAAAGCACGAATGATATATTCCTATTTCTGTCAATTTTAGTGTTTTCATATTTTAAGAACAAAATACCCCTACACTACTCTATCTACCGTCATGTTCTTTCTTTTGTAACCCTATATTTTCTAATTTTCTATAACTACAATTCTTAATAAATTATGAATCTTCGATTTTTCCTTTATTTCATAAATATCTCCTAAAATCACTCCACCGTGTTATTTAATATCTCCTAAGATCTCTCTTGCTTAAAACTAGACATCTCCTAAGATCTCTCTTGCTTCAAACTAGACCTTTAAGTGAGGAAAAAAATAATTTAACCTAAGAATCCAAAATCATAAATACTTCCTAAAATCACTCCACCTTTGTAATAAATTTGTAGGCTTAGAGGTACCAGTCACTTTTTTATGGGTACATCCAATGAAATTGGGACCTTAATTAGAACTTGTTCGGTAACAATAAAATTATTAGTGAGAAATTAGCAGAAAATTTTTTTAGCTCACGATGGAACCTAAATCTTAAAAGAAATTGTATATTTGCAACCCTTAAAACTCCATATTCTTTATCTAAAGTCAGATTTTACATGTTAAATTGCTTTTATAATTTTTGATTTGACGATAGAGATTGGTTTTCACTCCATTTTTTTAACCCAATAGATCTTGAGACCATGGACTTCCCATCAAGTTTTACATGTTAACTTTCTTATTTTACATGGCACACTTCCCACAAAGTGGCCCTAACTTCATCTCTTTGTGTGATGTGTGGCACCTAACTCTTTAGTCAATTCTTTCGAATTTATGCCCATTGGAATAAAAAAATGACCATATAATGATATGACTATCGACTCAAGATCCCTTGTGTGAAAAATTGGGGTGAAAAAGATCTCCATTGTGCCAGTAAAATATCAATCAATTGTTGATGCTCAAAAAATTCATGTGGAAAAGATTAAGCCATCTGATTTGAAAGTCATGATTAGAAGATCCTTTGTTGAAAAAAGTGGCACGAAACACGATCTTTATCGTATGATCTAGTGTAGTCAAAGTCTATAATTTGATTCAATGGTTGACTGGGTTGAATCATATGATAAAGATCGTATTTTATGCCAATCTATTTCACCAAAGATCTTTAAATTCACCCTCCGAATCAGACAACTTAGATGATGTTTTCACATTGCACAGATCCTAAAAATTAATTATTTTTGAGTCAATTTTTCGAGATCTACGTCACATGGAATTCAAAATTGACCGTTTGATGGTATACCCATCATCTCAAGATCAATCGTGTAGAAGATTACGATGAAAACTAATTTCACTCATTTGATCCGACTCTAATACGACCTCACAAATTGGATGGTTGAGGACTATTTACAGATTTTGGGGTAGTTTAACGGTACCATAAAATAACTAATCCCTTGGATTGTATTTGTGGCAAACGAAGGAAAAATGAAAAAATTACACTCTCAAGAAAATTTTACTTCTAGAGCTTCCCATGATTTCCTTTTAAAACCACCCCATCAAAAGTTAAATAAAAAAAAATATACCCCAAAATTTCTATCGAACAGGGCCTTATCTCACCTCCATGCATTGATCGCTTTGAATCATAGGAATATGAAATTGATCTTGAAATTATGGGCATTTCAGCAGACGATCATAATTTTTATCTCAATCTTTCAAAAAGTTGATCTTAAAATCATGGGCATATCGGTAGACGATCATAATTTTATTTCACATGGCACAGTAATTTAAAATATGACTCTAAAATCGCATGACCTATATCACACTCAAACATAAGGGATCTTGACATCACGAGCATACCATCAAAATCTGTCAGTCTCATGCTAAGACCAAGATTTCGAGATCTATTCTATCGAAGATTGGGATGAAAAAAACCTCCGTTGAACAGATTGAAAGTGTGCAGTGGTTTTAGAAATGGTTTAAAAAGAAAAATCTTAGAGTTGAAAATAAAGGTACCTTATCACAAAAAGAAACGTCTCTAAGGCTGTGTTTGGGTAGATCTTATAAGAGCAGAAGCAATTCTTTGCCTGCTCTCTGTCAGAGCAGATAAAATTTTCTCTGAGATAGAGCAAGCATAGAGCAATTTTATCACTTAAAACAGCCCCCTGCCAAAGCCAATGATGCAAGGAGCTGTGTTACCAAATGTAAAAATAGTTCTCTATCAAAGCCAAAAAGTGAAAGAGCTGCTCTTTGCCCCAAAAGAGCTAACCCAAACGCAGCCTAAGAACCCTATAGGAGAGAGAGAGAGAGAGTCGTGGTGAGGGACTCATTACTTGCACCATAGTAGTTAGCTTTTGCACATAGTTTAAAAGAAAGGTTTGATATTTTGGGAAATTATACCATGTGAAAATACAATTTGAACTGTCTGATTCAAAAGTTGTAATCTAATGATCGATCAAATACTACACAAAAAAATTGGGCACATGATCGGATGAATAATCAACATTGAAAGTTTGGTCAAAGGTACTCAAAATCAATGAACTAAGTTGGTTTGGAGGTCACCTTATCTTTGATTAATCAAATGGAGGCCAAAAAAGTTAATTTTTTAAAAGTCATTTCTACATTGATCAACTTAAAATGGGTGTTGTTTTGGATTAATCATGCCATGTGGCAGTGTCGGTGACAAAACTTTGGTTGTCATCAGGTAGGTCAAGGAAAAAATCGACTCGAGTCGGTGACAACCCTATGTAAAACATAGTAATAACTACTAGAATATAAACATTTTGATAAATTAGGCGAACCGTTACATATTGATAATCATATAAAGGATATAGATAAATTATATATATAAATTAATTTTTTTAATAACTATAAGACGAAACATGTGCAATGCACGTGCAATTTTACTAGTTTTATTTAAAACTAATTAAACCCAAAAATCTAAACTATATTTTTGTTTTATTTAAAACTAATTAAACCCTAAAATCTAACCTATATTCTTATTTAATTTAAAACTAGTTAAGTCCTAAAATCTAATATATATTCTTGTTTTATTTAAAATTAATTAAGCCATAAAATCTTGTAAATCTGATAGATCTGCATAACTAGAAATTTACTTTCTTATTAAAATTGTGAATCTATATTCTTGTGTTATTTTTTTGTTATCTTTTTTTGTTTTACCATCATCGGTGAATCACCGACGTCGTTATCTTTTGGCGGAGTATCAAGTACTCTACTCTTGATGTATTATGACCAAAATTAATATTGTATGTTAATCTTAAGATTAGGTTTTTGATCGATAGTAATGAAAAATCTAAATTTAAAGCGCGATATCTTTTTTTGTATTTATCCAATTATAGCATATATATATATATATATATATATATATATATATATATACATATATATATATTTGTTACCTTGATGTAATCTTCACGATGACATGAAAGCTTTAGGATTTCGATGTCATCTGTGAAGTCAAACATGAACTTTTCATATTTTCAATAACATGTACACTAAGAACTGCACCTATTTTATACTTGTATTAATGTATAACTATATATATATGTATATGTAACGTAGCATGTATATTTAATTATATACATCAAGTAAAATAAGACTATGCTTCTATCATTATTATTTTGTATGTTTTATATATATGATAGATCATGTACGCGAGTGTGTGAGATCATGTCTACGCTTGGGTGTGGTGATTCGTTGGGATAATATCAAAGCGGGGATCACACCGTATTCACATGTCTTATAACTCATGATAGTATGAGACATCATAACGAGTAAAGTGATGGCGTATTCAGTGCAACCTCGTATACGGTGGTATATGCGGTGACCCTATCACCACTGAGTTTTAAATATGATAGATTATATTAATGATCGAATAAGATATGACACACACCCTTTAGGCCTTAAATTATGGTGGGATTCCTTTCACGGTCATGTGAAATTCGGAATGTAGATATCCATGTATGAATGTAACACCTCTATGATAGTATAGGCTGTCACACGAAGTACATCTAAGTTACTACGAAACTAATCCCTCGAAAAACATAATTTAGTGAAGTTTATCGCACCATGACTTACTCTAGATTTAAGTGGTAAAAAAATAATAAGAAAGAGTATGTAATAAAAGATAAGATATAAATATAATAAGACATCGTTGTGTAGGCTAGCATAAGATTAAGAAACTAAGTCTATCCATGACGTTCATTTTGTAGCCACAGTAAAGACTGCAACGTCTACAGTCAAAGCGGGTCTCTAAGAAGATCGTATGAGTTATTTTATGAGTTGTGTTTGTCGGTTGCCCTGAGACTGAATGGTGTGTATGAGTATGAGTATGTTATTTTATGATTTGAAGGACGGTATGTTATAGTGGAAAGCTACTATGGTAGCCCTCACATGGTAAGTTCGAGCAGCGACTCTCACACAAGTCGTATTAAAGAGTAAAAGTAAGAATATACGCCCATGCAATGTACAAACGCATGTGTTGTTGTAATAAGATATGTTATATTTACGAGATATGGTGTGGTATATTAGGATTGATTGTGTCTAGATCATGGTCTTGCATGTAAGTTAAGATATGAGTTTGATGTTATGCATGGTTCTGATATTTCTTTATTCCTATATACTGTCATATTATTATTATCACTTACGATATGCACTCACAATGTACCTGAGTAGTATCGGATGAATTGGTGGTGTATCCATTAAGTTGTGCGTTGTTTAGCAACTCAACCATCGTGACATTTATTCTTTTCAAGTGATTTTATCGACGGAGTGAACTCCGGTTATCCCTATCCTACTGACGCTGACTTCATTGACCCCATGGACGTTGAGTATCGGGAGCCTTGGGAGGGCGACCCTACAGGACACCAGGAGGGGTGCCGATTAAGATCCTAGTGTCGCTTATTGATAGTGCTAGTTTTGGTATAGAGATTAGGATCTTCAGCTTAGATAGTTTATTTTATTATTTCATATAGTCATCGTTTATCATTATACATTTATTGTTAGCCTCGTACTTTTAATTTATTTTTACCTTTATTTTTTCTTTGATTAGTAATTATTTCATTAGTTCAGTATCGTTCCTATTCGTTATCTATTTCTGCTCTTATTCTCCATCTTTATATTATTGGATTCACAAATTTTGTGGATCCAAGTTAGCATGAGAACTCTGATTATGTATATGTTCGTTTAGCATATCTGGGGTGCGTGCAGGTCATAACACGAAATTCTAAGCCCTTGAGATGTGATAGAATTTCGGGTCGTGATAGTTTTTTTGCCAAAAAATTTCAAGATTTTATTCATAATAATAATAGTAAATTTTAAATCCCAATCATATAGACAGTATGATTACATAGCCAATCCAAAGTCGAGTGTCCAAATTGATTGCTATGCGTGCTTGACAACGGCTTATGTAGGGCTCCCACTGGGCAAGGCCAACCCAGATTTAGGTCCACACCGAGCCTTGATTAGCATAGTTTTCTAAAGGGTGTAAGGCCGACTCAAGACCGGACCATAAGTATGCTTCGACTCAGGCTAACTTGGGCCGAGTTTAGACTAAATGGGCAAAACCAGGCCCAGACCTGGCCCCACTAATATATATTTTTTAATTATATAATTTATTTCATATATATACGTGCTTTGTATACTCATCACAGCATTTTACTCAAATGCCCTGAGAATATGAGATTAAATTGCTTAATCTCTACTTTAGCCTTTTCTAAAGCTTTGACCCTGAAATATGTCATTAGCCTAGTTGGTACGCTCCTTCTTGTGCGTTCGATTCTCGTCCTTCATGTTGTTTTCTACTCTTGTCTTTACAAGGTGTGCGATGAGTTTTGTTAGTTAACTCTCACCATTATAGTTGGTGCTCCCTCACGCTGTTCCGCAACTATCATATGTGTATGCGTGCCTGCTCCTAAGTTCTCGAGGCTATCTCAGCCGAATGGCCGTATCAAAAGAACAAAATATTATGCGACATCTCACTTTTTTAGAGTGAATTGAACGAGTGGGCATTTTTGGTGGAAATGAAGTAATAAATTGGGACCAATGCTACGAGTTTCTAAAATCTGATAATCATACTAATAAAACAAACTAAAATTATTTTAGTATGGAAAAAAAATTGGCCCGAATCCAGCCCGGCCCTATAAAAGGACCAGAATTGGGCTGCTATTTTTTACACTAACCTGGCCCATTGAGTGCCCTAACTAGGGCTCTCAATGGGCCAGGCTAGCCCGGATTTTGGCCTGCACCTGGCTTGAAAAACGTGGTATCTTTTGTAAGCCAACCTAGCCCGAAAAAGGCGAAATCTTTTGTGAAGCCAACCCGGCCTGGTACTCAGGTTGGGCTAATCCTGTGGTGGCCTAAATTGATCCAGACTGGGCTTATATATATATGTATTAAGAGAACTTAGATGCCTTGAGATTAAACCATTGAACGGTTAAAAATCAACGGCATTTAAGTAAAAATGCACTTGCAATCTCAATCGGTGCTACCTTCATAAATAGAAATTCTAAAATCGGGTTGTCATTTTAATGCAATCTCTACCATCTCAAGTCGCATCTCTAAGCAAGTCCCTCGCTCCGTTAAACTTTCTCTCTTTAAAAATTGATTTAATTTTTTTTTACCAAATTTTATTTTTTAAAAATTGTTAAAAGAAAGTCCGATAAATATCTCAAGCCCGGCCCGCTATGAGCCGGGCTTGGGCTGAGTACATGGCAGCCCACATTGAACACTAACCGGGCCCCAACCCGGGCCATTGAGAACCCTAGCCCTAGCTTTGTCAAAGGAGTACGTAATGACCATGACCTTTTCATCAATGGTGAAAACTCCAAATTCTAAGCCTCTAGATCCATGGAATCGCATTAACCACGTTCTCTAAGCCTCTAATATCCCTGAATAAGTCCACACCGCCGTCTAAAAGTAAACACGTAGAAAAATAAATAATCTCGGGCTTTACTTCTCTAAGACCAAAAGCAGACTAATGTTCTTCCACTCTTATTTTTCTATGTTATTATTAAATATTAAGATTGGTCCTCTGCAACGACTGGCATGTTTCGTGCAGGCAAGCTGGAGGCGGCTGATGTGATGCCGCGTTACTGGCTGCCCCTGTCCTGCATGGCTTGGGCCATACTGCACTTAGGGCCAATTGCGTCGCACCATGTCTGCCCTATGCACTTGGCTTGGACAAAACATGTCTGTTATATACCACTGTCCTTTTGATAATCATTGAAATGACAAAAATACCTTTAAAATTACCCACCGAATTAATCTCTGAGTTCACCTACGTTGGAACACATTGACTGCGTTGAATTAGACGATGGAGATTGTTTATCCTCCCAATCTTTCACACGATGGATCTTGAGATCATGAAAGTACCAACAGACGGTACGTATTTTTTTTTTCCGCAGCACACATCTCAGAAAAGTGATTTTAACATCACGTGCACTTTGAAAATTGATTTTAAGGTTTTTTTTTTTATGCGTACGCGTACCACATGAAATAAATAATCGACCATCTGATGGTACGCCTAAGATTGAGATGATAAACAATCTCAATGCAGTCAATATACTTCTGCATCAACAAGAAATTTGACAGGTGGATTTAAAAGTACTCAAAAGGCAGTGGTCGTTACTCGTTACTAACTCCTTTGACAAAGGGAGCCGATTCCACATACACCGTTAGACCGGAACACATAGCAGTCAATTTTCACTCCAATCGATTGATCAAACGCTTTCACATTGGCTCCTTAAATAGGCCCGCCTACCGTAGCCCATTCCCTGCCCATGAGAGGTCGGTCCAGTCCGGACTCAATTCGAGCCCGTTGAGACCCTTATTTAAATTATAGATATCTTGATCATGGGTGTAAATTTACATAGATTACGGAGTGATTTCACATGGCATACATCTCAAAAAGTCAACATAGTATTGAAAGCATCGGTGCTCAGGTTCAGTACCTAATACAAACTCATCTGAAAAATGAAGCCCAATGCCACCCTAATCAATTCTGGCCGAATTTGCTACCTCACCATATTTTGTCCCTTACACAACCATCTCCAATCAATGGCATTTTATAGTGACCAAATAGGAGTTGGGGAATAAATCGACTTGAAAAAAATAAAAGAAATCTGACAAAATTAGTCAAATTTGAGAAAAATATGGTCGAACTTAAAAAAAAAAATAGAAAAATATATTAATCAAAAATTAAAAAATTAGAAAACTAAGAGTATTTGACCAAAATCGGGAATAATTTGGGAAAAAATCGTTCAATTCGTGTATAATTCGGATTTTATTTGAAAATTTTAAATAATTTAAATTTTATTTATTTTTTTAAAAATTCTTAAATTATTCGCGACTTTTTCAAAAACTACATTAGATGTTCAACCCTCAAAAGCCAAGGATAGATGGTTTCCTCCTTTGAACGTTTTGCAAGAAACCTTACTAACTTAAAAAAATTGCTCTTTTACTTATCATCTTTAGAAAATAGGGATTTACCTCATTTAATTATATAAACAGTAGGCAAGTAACACTTAGGCCGCGTTCGAATAGCCAGGATGTAAATGCTTCAGGTAATGAACAAATGATGGTTATTCCTTTTTAATTCATTAAAGCTTAAAAAATAAAATAATATACATTTTAGTTTTAGTTTTTCCGCGAGTAGCCGATTTCCTTCTGAGTGATCCGCGAAGCTTACAAGTTCCATTTTCTTTAGATTCTTATTGATCGATTGGGAGACCTGGAAATTGATCGATATCTTGATTTCTCGATCGCCTAACCACTCATCCTATCGGTCGTTTGTCATTTCCACGATGGACGATTAGTTTTTATAGCTAGACAAAGAAAAGTTTTATTTTCATAAGACGATAAGGAAAACGTAATTCGAGTTTTGCCTCCTAAAATCATTGACTACTTTGAATATGCGGATGGAGATCGTTTTCGGTTCAACTCTAACGCACAATACATCTTCAGATCACCAGCCTAGCTACCATTTTATTTGAGCAGAATAATAGGGGTTGCAGAATTTGATTAAGCAAAAGGAAGGGCATTCTTGTCACTTTTATTATAGACTATTAGTTTATATTAGTTTATACAGTTAAGTAAAGAAAATGGAAGCCGGTACTTGCACACTGTTTTTAAGTGATAGCACTGAATTATCCAAAACTTGTTCTTGCACATTTTTCTTGTGATTGCACCTAGAATTTAAAAAAAAAAACTGCACCGTAATTTTTATGCCCCACCGTTCTCTCTCTCTCTCTCTCTCTCTCTCTCTCTCTATCCACCAACATCTTCTCTGTGGATATGTGAAACATGGCTATTGGCTCTGAATCTGTAATGATTGTGATCATAGAGACCAAATTCGCCAACTTTTTTAAAAAAACATATGAATATTAAAAATGAATAAATTTTGAATTTTCAAATAAAATCTAAAATTTCCAAATAATTTGTGAATTTCATGAATTATATGTGAAATTTATGACTTTTTCCAAAGTGGGCCTGATTTTGGTAAAAAAAAATTAATTTTTATAAGTTTTAACTCCGATTTGGTCATTGCTAGATAGGATTGTCAGTGCTGGATAGGACTTGGTCATTTTTATTTTTCCTAAATTTTTTTGAATTTTTTCGAAGCCGATGTATTTTCAAACTCCGACTTGGTCAGTATGGTTGTGAGGCTTCCCTGATTTTATGAGTGAATGACAACCTCACGAGGAAACACTACAAACAATAAGACTCTAATTAATGGTGACCAAAAATTGTGACTATTAACAAAAAAATAATAATTAAAGGCTATTAAGACTATTAGCGACGAATGTATTAGCGACAATTTTTTTTGTTAATAGCGGCGATTTTGGCTGCTGCTAATAGTCTTATTTTTTTGTAGTAAATGCATAAGCACTGCAATCATAACCTCCGATCGAGAGCGGCAGAGGATAAGATTGTCAGTGCTGGATAGAGATATGAAAATGATATTAACGACAATTGAACTTCCATTTGAGTAAGATGCAAAATAATTCTAAATAATCTCCATAAGCTCCTCTCATTGTTGGTGTTACATAGCCATCATCAATAACTACACCACGTCTCTTATATCTATCTCTTCCTTTCCAATCACAAAATAAGATTATGGAATAATTTTAAGCTTTATTGGTACAATTGTGAGGGTAGGCTTGTAATTTTGTTTTTAAAATTAATAAGCCTAATTTTTTATCAAATCGGGGCAACCACGTATAATACGTGTGCAAGTTAAAAAAAAAAAAAAGAACAGAAAAAAAAAAGACTTTGCAGTTGAACTCTGTGTAGGAACCACGTGTACTTTAATTTATCAGGAAGCATGCGCTATTTTCAAAAGGTCAAATGAGCAATTGCAAAATTTTGAAAGTTTGGCGTGGGATCCCAAAAAAGCCCATCTCTCTTTTTGGCCGTTAGAGATTGTCCTTAATGAATGTTGGTTCGTGACCTTTGTGGGGTCAAAAGATTGAGACCCATTACTTACTTCGGTGCCATAGTAGCCAAATGCAGCATTCGTTGTCTCTGTGGGTCATCACATTTTTGAGGCTTGGTCAAAATAAACCAATCACACGCTATTGCAAAAGGCGTTGAAAAAGTCAAAGTCCTCTCTTTTACTTCCTCCTCCTTCATGGCTTCTTTCCTTTATAAAACCACCTACCCCTCCACTCTCCCAATACATATAGATTTTGGAACACTGAAGCATCAAAAGAGCCTTCCTTCTTCTAATATTTCTTCTATCCAGATTCATCACCAATCTTCTCTCTGAACTTTGAATTCTTAATTTATAGCAGGTTCTGATCTTTAATCCGCACCATGTCGTCGAGTTACGATGCCCGCGATTTGAGGGAAACGCCGACATGGGCCATCGCAGGGGTTTGTTTGGTGCTCGTTATAATCTCTATCGCTATAGAACACGTCTTGCACCTAATTGGAAAAGTAAGATACTGAAGTAAAAGGTTATTAAATTAGCTTAATTTTCTCTCTTTACTAATCTCTGAATGATTTTGCAGTGGCTAACTCGCCGGCACAAGCGGGCACTGCATGAAGCCCTCGAAAAGTTCAAAGCCGGTAGGCCTTCGCAGCAGCCGATATTTTTCGTTAATTATGGACTGATGGGTTCAATTGAATTTGATCAAGTTACTTATATGGTTTCACCTTTTAATGGTATTTAGAGCTCATGCTTCTGGGTTTTATATCCTTGCTCCTGACTGTTGGAGCAAACCTCATAACCGATATATGTGTACCGATGAGTGTGGGCAACTCATGGCACCCATGTAGCCTTGGAGACGAAGATGCCACTCCACCTTCTAATGATAAATGCGGGAGGCAGGCAAGACAACTATTTACTTATTTCTTCATTTATTCATTCATTCTTAATCATCATAGCCGCCCAATCTATGTGGGGTCGACTTTACAAATTTAATTTGTTGATCTACTCATTTCTTTTTATGGGTATTTTGAAATGGGTGAGCCAATTGTCAAATTTCACGGGCTGAAAAAAAAGGCTTTTATCTTTTCTTTTTTTGTTAATATATATAAGCTTTCATATCTTTCCCTTTTTCATTCATTCTTCTTGTATTGAAGCAAACTCTAAGAAATCATAGAGAGGCTATTTCAGGTCTTTAAATTAATAAAAAAGAAATTAAAAATTAAATAATTAATGATGTTCTTGTTTGGGTTGCAGGGTAAAGTTCCAATTATGTCATACCCTGCCCTCAACCAGCTCCACTATTTCATCTTCGTCTTGGCTGTTGTTCATGTACTCTACTGTATAACCACCATGGTTTTGGGTAGATTAAAGGTATAAGATCCTTCTACTTACACAAAATGTAGTATATTAGAGTTTTATTATTATACATTAATCTCCACACTTTTGGATTCCCTGATTATAGTGAGATTGAAGCTTTTTTTTCTTTTTGTAAATGTTGCAGATGAGAAAGTGGAAAAAATGGGAACGGGAAACCAAAACTGTAGAATATCAATTTTCACACGGTAAGCATGAGTTATTATCAGCTATAGTTTCTACTTAAGATTAGTTTATTGAAACATTAATTATCGCAGCAAGCACGTCGTGTTGAGATTAATCTAAGTAATCTTAATGTAAACTTCCACTCAAATTATAAGTACAAAACCAATAATAACAATAATAGTAATAATAATACTAAATTATAATATAAATACGGTGCCATGTCACAATATAAATAGCATGGTTTTAAATATCGGTCTTATCCAATTCATATTGGCCAATATGTATCAGTTTAAGCTTGATCATATTTGTGATGAAACCCGGAATATTGGTATAGAGGCATATACAGGTCGATATATCTTATATCAGCTGAATGGCCAATATTTATCCGGTGCAAACTATATATGATACAGGCCTGTTGAACCCGTAAATATCCAATATACTCAATATATATCGACTTAAGACCCAGCCAATAATGTCAATATGTATCAATGGCCATTGACATCGCAAGATTTATTTTCTTATTAAAAAAATCTAATAAACATTATTACTCGTCAAAAGCTTGAATTTATATATGTCATTAAAGGGTGTTTAACAATTGGATAGTGTTATATGGAGGAAAGGTTTTATGTAGACAAAGTAGTGTAGGTGACTGATGTGGTGTGGCACAATTGGCTGCAAGTGTGGTGGGACTCAATTAATACAAGTTAGTGCAGCCAATAACATTGTGCCACATCAGCCGCTTGTGCACTTTGTCCTCAACAAATCTGTCCTCTGTTTATAATTTTCCTTAATAATTTAGCTCTCAATGTCGCATTTTGGGAAAAATATACAATCACACGATTTGTGAGGTAGCCTTAGAATACAATAACTACCAAAAAAAAATATACAATCATGTGGTGGATCAGAATTCAATAACTAAGTTGGATCATAAAATAGAGATTTTTGTTATTTTTGTTTATTTATTTATGAGCAGGAGAGCTACTGAATCTATATATATATATTAGTATTTGGACGATAGGAGATATCTTCAATAGATATAATCTAATAAGTACCCATGCATTGACCTTAAAAAAACTTTAGCTTTAGGTTGACTTAGACCCCTAATTTTCATGAAATAAAATAAGGATACTCTTACTGTGGGCAATTTTTTATGAAAAGTTTTGCAGGCAGTTCATGTGGCATAGCATTACTAGCTGTAGTGCTTGTGGGGCCCAAGCACTGCAGCTAGCTACATTGTGTCACATAAATTGTCTACAAAATTGTCCATAAAAAATTGTCTACAATTTATCATTTTTCATAAAACAATGTTTATATATATATCGGCTAATTCATAAGCTCACGTGTTCCCACACTAAAAGCTAAATTTGTTCATAACAATACATGTACATTAAATCATTTGGGCCCACTCTAGGCAACATGCCACAATGAAATAAAAACATTCATGCACTTGATCAAATCTCGGAGTCTGTATATACGGTCAAATATTTATCATTAGAATTTTACATGGGATGATGGCTCTGACTTGACCTTTAAACACCAAAATGATTTACCTTAGACCACTAAAATTAGACTTTTTATCCCACACTATTAAAACGTGATTTATTATGTCATATGATGCACATATGTGATGAATCTAAAATTTCCAAATGACAATTAACACTACAAAAAATAAGACTATTAGCGGCAATTTTTTATTAAAAAATCTGCGCTATTAATCCTGTCGCTACCAAAAACTATCGCTATCAAAAATGCCTTAATAGCAAGTGCCGCTGAAACTCTTTATTTTTGTAGTATAAGTTATGATTGGAACATGTCTCGTCCCAAAAAAATATGCCTATAAGTGGATGTGGATCATCTCATTGATGAACTTTAATGTCATCCATTAAACTTAAATCAATGGTTAATATTATAGTTCATAGATCGGGATGATTTAAATTTCCCTAAAATACCATTTTTGGGCTTGTTGCGCTCTAAAGTTTCAGTTTGATGGTTCCGATCACCCACATCTTAACCCATTGATTGTGGAAGATCACTTAAACACCATTTTGGTGTTTCAAAGACCGTCGGGAGATTTGGGTCCATTTTACATATATTCCAAGTTTGTGCAGTTCCAAGGTTTATTTTTTCTCTAACAAAAAAAAGTTTATTTTTAATAAGAGGCGGAGATTGGTATGAGTAAAGAGTTTGTTTACAATGGGCGTCCCACCTATCATGTGCATTAATTAAAGATGTAGGATAGTGTGATCTGCATGGGCTTCTGTGCATTGGAAGTTCGTGGACGTCATGCAGTCGCATAGACGTATGGATTAGAAACTCATTGTAGACCAACTCTTATGTACATAAAAGCGCAGAAAAAGATATATTTAATTATTTAATCAATGACTATCATCAACAGATATTCTTCCCCGGGCAATGGTCAGGTCCTATTAGGTAGAACCGGATCGACTTCCAGTCCTACCCCGTCCGCTGCCCTTGGAAATAAGAGAATCTTGATTGCACATCATGCTATAAAAAGTGAAAACCAAGAAAGTCAGGATTCTCCTATTTCCAACGGCAGCGGATGGGGTACGACTGAAAATTCGATTCTACTTGGTAGGAGCTGACCATTCCCCATTCTTCCCCGACATCTATTAACATCATCATATGACATCCAGTAGGATCTGAAAGGCAATTATATACTTTTTAAAGGGAGGGACTACTTGCATTTACCGAATTGTTGAGGGCACCTGCACTAATAATCGTTGGATGCTTTGAATCAAATGGTGGAGCTCTGTTTTCATCCCAATCTTCTTCACAATGAATCTTCGAATGGTCTGTGATATATTTATACCATGTGGCACATATCTTAAACGTGCTTTTAGGTCACTCTTTTGGATACGTGACATGTGGAATAAAAAATTTATTATATGTGGTCAATTCTCAAGATCCATTGTACCGAAGTCTGTCATGAAAAATGATCTCCATCATTTGCTTCAAAGGAGCCAAAGGTTGTAAGCATAGTTTGCCCTCAACAATTCGGTAGGTGCTAATAGAGCAGCCCCTTGAAATTTTTGGGACTTGTGTCACATGGAAATACTATTTGAGCCATCTGTCTGATATGATGGTCCTGATGTAAAGATCTTTGGTACAAAATATTAGCATAATGTCTATCTTATGATTCAATCCAGTCAACTATTGACTTAAATCATGGCCTTCAAATTTGACTATTTAGATGGTGTGTCCAAATGACACAAGTTTGGAAAATATCAAGTCTTTTTAGGCGCAAGTAGTTGCAAAATTTATTACTTGGAAAGAATTAATATATATTTAAGAAAAAAACATATTTAATTTTGATTGAAGAAATCTGACAGGTCGCCTCTGTGAAATGACTTGTACCAATGAAAATAAATATAGTTGCTGAATTAGATAGATACCAAGAAAAAAATATCTCCGTAACATCAATTAGATAAAATGAGTGGTGAAGATGATCACAGGTGTATTGTTTGGCAGATCCTGAGAGATTCAGATTTGCAAGAGAGACATCGTTTGGACGCAGGCACTTGAATTTTTGGAGCCAATCAACTATTCTCATTTGGATAGTAAGGAGCCCTAACACTTTTGCTTTGTATCTTTGATTCTTTTCTTTCTCCAGTTCTGAATATAAGGTTATAATTTGATGGTGCCTAGCTAGTACCATCAAAGTTGATACTTTGATTTGATAATTCTAAGTTTCTAATTAACCATAGGATTAATGAGCCGACTTTTCTATGGGCTCTACTTCAAAAAAATTGTCTTTTAATTGGTGCAATTTCTGAGTTAGGGCCTATTTGAAAAGTCAGTAGATTGATCAGATCAGATTATGAGCACCTCGATGGGGCGCTGTCATTAGGGGTGGCAATGGGCTGGGTAGACCGGCCTAGCCGTATAGCCTGGGACAAGTTCAATTTTGTCGGGCCAAGCTTTGTTTACCCCAGCCCAGTCGATCTCGGCTCATCGCCACACCTAGCTATCATCTTTGATGGTACCAAGCACCATATATATACATATAAAATAAACGCCGGGCTAAGGCCACTCATATCCAAATATTACAAAAATGTAAGCACAAGCCTAGCCCATTGCCATCCTTATACACGTACTTATTTTATGTACTCACTAATCACGATTATCATTATTAATAAGCACTAGCATAATCACCTTAGTTTTTTATTCCCACCTACCTACAGAGGACCTTCATTTTGTCATAGAGATTTGAGAGGATATATATATATATATATATATATATAGAGAGAGAGAGAGAGAGAGAGAGAGAGAGTGAGAGATAATCATATGACGGAGTCCTGGGAAAACCCATGAGAGAGAGAGAAAGAGATATGATCATATGACTGAGTCATGAAAAAACTCAAGCCTCGAGGCCCTATTGACTGCATGTCATATCAGTGGGCTTTAATGTGACGTGCATCCAATAGAGGTACGAGTCATGGATTTATTTCATATGACTCGAGTGACAGAATCACTAATTATATATATATATATATATATATATATATATATATTCAAGCTGAAGACCTGGCGTTGCCAGAGTGATTATATATAATATAATATTACTACATATATAAATACTCTTGGATGCCAATAAAAGAATGAGTGTTAGGTTTAGAGTCAATTAAATACCATAAAATTTTATATGTATGTAGTTTGTCAGGATAAGGTTGGAATGATGCTTACGGCATCAAGTGAAGGCTCTTTTAAAAATTGGAAATCAAGCATAATATTAATCGGTTACCTACCTTGGGCCGTAAGGAGTCTAAGTTGCATAAACAATTATTTAATAGAGAATATGCGCAATTCAAATATGGAGAAGTGAGAGTGACCACGTACGGCTCGTAGTCACAGATAGACCCTCAAAAAACCCACAACAACCATCAACAGAAAGCTTTAAAAAACAATTATAAATAAAAAAAGTAAAATAAAATTTAAAATTAATAAAAAATAAATGTGTAAGCTATTTAAAGTCGCAAGTTTGAGCCCATCTTATCTTATATTAAATTTTTTTAAAAAAAGTTCTACTAGACAAAGGAAAAACTAGTCTAAGTCACTGACAGACATCCTAAGGTGAATATTGTATATGATTCTCACCGTTCAAATCTTAATACTATAAAATATTTAAAAGTATTAAAAATTCTCACCCATCAAGAAATATTTTATAGTATTAAAAAATCTCACCGTTCAAGTCTTAATCTATGATTCTATTTATAATTTAGAGTCCGGAAATATTGAAACTAGCAAGTTTGACTATATTTTGTCTACTATTTTTGCCATCTTATTTCGGATTGGGGCATATTCTCCTTATTTTTAGGCCAAATACCTTTTTTCATAATCCAAATCATTAAAATGATAGCTCATATTTAGATCTAACATGGTGCAAAAGTTACACTCCGTAAGAGATTTGAATTGTCTAACTTATCCACTCTAACATAGATGATTGTATCATCTTAATGGTTAATTAATGCACCTATAAGATGGTTCCAATACTCTTATAAGTCTGAATAGTTTAGCTATCGGGTCAGTTGCTTTATCCTATAAAATAAACAACCCACAACAGGGCTACACATGAGTACTCTAAATTTGTAGTTACAATTTACCTACAAGAATTCAATACTTTAATAAAAGATAGGACAATTTTCTATGGGAAATTTACCAGAACATGGTTGATTTTGTAAAAATGAGATCCTTTTAATATAAATAACTTATATATATATATATATATATATATATATATATATATATATATATATATATATATATATATATATATATATAAAAGTTATTTATATATAAGTATCAATCCTTCTCAGAAATTAGCTCAGAAGGATTGATACTTATTTCTAAGCATAAATATTTGACAAACAAGGATTCATTTCAATCCTGTTTTGCATAGGAGCACTAAAAAAAATGAGACTATTAGCGGCAGTTTTTTTTAATAAAAAACTGCTGCTATTAGTACTGTCGCTATAAAAAACTGCCGCTACACTACAAAAAACTGCCGCTATTTGTAGCGACAGAACTAATAGCGGCAGTTTTTTATTAAAAAAAACTGCCGCTAGTAGTCTTATTTTTTGTAGTGGAGGATTAATAGCTTATTATACAAAAAAAAGAATCCTTGTTTGTTAATTTTTTCAAAACTTATCCCTTATATATTAATATGTACCATAGATAGAAGAGCCACAAATTTTTGCAGAGTAGGCTTATTTGGCTAAATATCCCTCTCTTAACATTCCATTGATCAAGTAGAATTATGTGCTTATATTATCAAAATAACTTTGCAAAATAGTTGATTAGGAGATAATTTTTTTGTAAATTACGAGAATGCCCCCTCCAACAAACAAATCAAAATTGGCTGTCATTTTTGTTTAGCAATATATTGGGTTTGGACATGTTTATAATACTATGCTACTTGTCTTTTCATATTTAGGTATGTTTCGTTAGACAGTTCTTCACGTCCATTCAAAAAGTTGACTATTTGACCCTCAGACATGGATTTATCATGGTAAGCCATCAAATGAAATGCCCATTTACGTTGACCAAATAGACAAGGATACAATTATATTGATACAATATATTTATGGTTTCAGGCACATTTAGCTCCCCAAAGTGCAAATGTATTTGACTTTCAAAAATATATCAAGAGATCACTAGATGAAGATTTCACAGTTGTTGTGGGGATCAGGTAGGAGCTTCTCTCTCTCTCTCTCTCTCTCTCTCTCTCTCTCTCTCTCTCTCTCTCTCTCTCTCTCGTGCGACGGCTGTCTTAACGTATTTGCATATGGTATGTTTACTTGCAGCCCCATAATCTGGTTCTTCGCCCTGGTGTTCCTACTCTTCACGACACACGGTCAGCAAAACTGCCTTTTGATTAAATTCCCTTTCGTTTCTGTTAGTTTTGTCTATTTTAAACAAAGAAACAAAAAAAATATTAGAAGAAGGAAAACTTATATCTAAGATATAAGTGAATCTAACACCGTTCAGTGCATGATCAAATGAGTTGGGATGTAGCAAATGGGCACATTACCTTCAAATACTAATAAATCCCATCATCTATCGGATGGCATTGGATATATATGATTATATAACTCACAATGAAATTTGTTATTTATATTCCTTTGTATAGAACTTAAATATAATTTACTGGGACAACTTACCAAAATGTTGTTCAACCAAATTTTAAGGTCATTTTCAATATCAAAATCGTTTGAATTCAGGTGTTAAACGGGTCATCTCAAGCCCTTACATATGGATATTTTAATAGTATGTTATAAAATATATCGTGTAAATCTAAACTTTTGCAATGCAATTAAGTAATGCACCCATAATCCAATGTCTTTATAGTGGGACATGATTTTTTAGTATAGCTAAAAAGTTTAATTTCATACTTAAAAATCATGTCCCTCTTTGGCTAATAACAAGCGTGGTTCAAAATTTTTGAAATTCAAAATTTTGACCGAAATGTTTCAGTTTTGGTCCCCACCAAAATCGAAACGAAAACTCATATTTCTTTATTTTAGTGTACTGTAGGAAGATTTCAGCCGAAATTTCGAATTGAAATTTTGATTTCAGTCCCCACTGAAACTGAAACGAAATCCGATTTTTTATCCTTGATAACAAGCCTTACTTATTGTATTTGTGCATGTGAATGCAGGCTCGTACTCGTATTTGTGGCTTCCCTTCATCCCACTCATCGTAAGTATTATTTCTAGCTCTCTAGGTTTTTTTTTTCAACCATTCTTCTTTAATCTCTGAAGGCACTTTTGAATGTTGCTATCAAAGCGTTCCCAAAGTTTTTGCCATGCATGGCGTGCATATCTCGGCATGAACGTTTGAAGGAGATGTGCGGCCGTGTGCCATATAATAACTAGAAAAGGTTTGACCGTGCTCAGGACGGACCGGGGTGTGTGCATGTCTGCACATGATGTGCAGCCAAGCATCATATACCAACTAGTGCGCATCTGACTGCTCATGATGGATTATCCCCCCGTGCAGCCCTTCACCTATTGTGCCTAGAGTATGGCCACATATCATCAAGAATATAAAGTCAAAGGTTTTTTTTTTTTTTTTTTTTTTAAATTAGCAAAAATGGGACGTATTTTTTAATTATGGCATATAAAGTCAAAGTAATCTCTTTTGCAAAGGTCAAAGATTTTTTGTTTTTTCTTCATATCACATTTAGAAAGAAAAGAAATCACGGCCACATGATGTGGAGGACCGATCCGAGTATCACTTTGCATGTGATGTTTTTCAAATTGAAGGAAAACCCCTCTCACCTAATGTGACACTTTTGACTTTTCCTGCTTAATTGGAGAAGCTTTGACTTTTTTTCTCAAGTAACGTGATGCTGCCGCTTTTTTTTTTTAATTAAATAGATGATGCTGCTGCTTTCTAGGGCCACTTGCTTTTGGTAGTTACATTATAATTAAGGCTGCCGGCCTTACAATTCTTAGGGGTAGGGCTCAAAAATAGGCGGGAGGGCCCGATTAGGACCTCAACATTAAAAGCTTGCTTTGTGTCGGGCTAGATAAGGCGTCACAATAACAAGTTAAAGCCAACAAGTTCGACCGAGCCTTTTTGTCTGTTTTAATTATTTATTAAATATATTTTTTATACTCAAATTATCAAAATAATCCATAATTTAACCTTTGGGTTGTGCTTGGCTCTGATCTTTCGGACCAAAGAGTGGCTCTTTTGATTTTTGGCTCCAATGAGAAGCCAAAAATCTGTTTTTTGCCATTGTAGTTTTCCACCCCATCCACTCCAGTGGGGAGCTATTTTAAGTGATAAAATAGCTCTCTATCTGCTCTTCACCAGAGAAGATAAAACATGCTATGGCAGGGAACTGCACGCCTACTCTTTAAGAGCAAACCCAAAACGCACTCTTTATCTTGGAAAAAAAAAATTATAAGACATGTATGAAAAATTACAATAAATAAGAAAGCTAAAAGTCCGACCTGTGCCCACAGGGACCCGCCTAAGTTAGTGTTAGGGCTGGGCATATTAAATCTTGCCTAAGTTAGGGCTGGGCTAGGGCCTACCCATAGCTAGGTTTTAAGGTGGGTGAGACCTGAACATGACCTGCTGATAGCCCTAACTACGATTCAAAGTTCATGCAAACCTAAGGGCTGGTATTACATGCCCTCTCATATGCTTTAGAAATAATGAAAGATATAGACCGATAAAAATTCGTACCAGCTCGGTATAAACGGTTAAAAAGATGATTAATACCTGCTATTAAACCCACCCGTTATTAACCGGGTTTAAACACTTTGAAAGATTTTGTTGTAATTGTTTGTTTAGGAAATTTTCGAAAAGCTAATCATAGGCTCTTCTCACCTTCAGAACAATAGAGCTGTTATGCTCATTATTTTGGCATAATTATAGAAACAAGACCGGGAAGAAAGTGTTTTGCAGTAATATACTGAAACGAAAAAGTTTTGCATAATCAGGATGCACCGTATTCTGATGTCCTTGAAATCTGTGAATACTAGTTTGAAATCCGTGAATACTCAAAATTTTGAACCCAGAATTTCTGTGGAGTCCTGATTACGCAAGAGTTTTTGAATTAGTATAATAGTGCAAAACTTTTATAACATGAATCCTCATTTCACTAAGTGCCCCATTATTTTCGCAAAAACCTTCAAATCTTAATGTACTGCTTTCTGAAAGATAGACTGTCTTTGCAGATCATTCTAGTGGTAGGAACAAAGCTTCAGGTGATAATAACAAGAATGGGATTGCAAATTCAAGAAAGAGGAGATGTGATCAAGGGAGTGCCACTCGTCCAGCCAGACGATAATCTCTTCTGGTTCAATCGGCCTCGTTTGATCCTCCACCTCATCCACTTTGTTCTTTTCCAGGTACCTTTCCTCCAAGAATCCACCTCCAAAAAAATTTGAATTCTACACTTCACATTGTGGACTGCACTTGATCTCTTGAACCATTGAACTGATATATACTGTTTGTGTTGTTCAAACTCGTAGAACGCCTTTCAGCTTGCCTTCTTCATTTATAGTTGGGTAAGCCATTTGATCGAACAAATTTTTTTTTTGACCTTTATACGCGCCTTAATTTTGATTTTCGAGTTTAACATGAACATGATCGGTATCTATTGTTTGCAGTATGAATTCGGTATGCGTTCTTGCTTCCACCGTCGCCTTGAAGACGTGATCATCAGAATCTCCATGGGGTAAAATCTCTTTATATCCATGTTGTTGTCCTATTTATGAAGTATCGTCCCCGCTAACTATCAATTTGAATGGCATTGGATCAGGGTCCTTATACAGTTTATATGCAGCTATGTTACGCTACCGCTTTATGCACTCGTAACCCAGGTAATGAGTTGTTTTGATCGATTCGCATCATAGGGGAAAATGAGCACAAGATGATCGAATTCGCGAATGAGATAATTTTATTTTTGTCTCCTTTGCGAATTGGAGTCATCAGAACAACCCCCCTTGTAGTTTTGAAAACAATTTCAACTTCTGGTAATATGGTAAACTTAACCTTCATTGATTGCAAACAGATGGGTTCCAACATGAAACCCACCATCTTCAATGAGAGAGTGGCTGTTGCCCTAAAGAAATGGCACCACACAGCAAGAAAACACATAAAAGAGAACCGAAGATCGGGGAGCGTGACCCCACTGTCAAGTAGGCCGGGAACACCGACACATGGCCAATCTCCAGTTCATCTCTTACGCCATTATCGGAATGAGGTGGATAGCCAACTAGCTTCTCCACAGTTCTATAACTCGGACAATGAGCGATCTGAGTCACCCTCTCCGGTGCACCACTCTTCGAGTCCCAACCATTGGAATCAGGCTGTAGCAGAGCAGGAGAGAGAAATGCAAAACCCATCTCAACACGAAATCAAAATACATTCCGATGCTTTCTCTTTCGATAAGAGATCAAGAAAATAGATTATGGCTTCTCTTCCAAATCCATTTATGAAATGAATGGTGCTCCTTTGTTAGGCGGCAACGGAACAGATGGGGGCAATGTCGTTATCGTATTGAAGGGATGCATTTTTTGCGATGTTACAGAATTTTCTCGTAAACGGATGTAATTATAAACCTCATCATATATTTGTATTATATGGATGATAAATAATATTGTTAGTTCTCTCACAAGTCTCCGTCCTAGTTCGTATTTTTTTATTAAAACTCGAGTTTCAGTAGAAAAATTGAAATGAAAGATATGCTATTGTATGATGTGTACCCAATGCTAGATGCAGAGGTACATAATAGATAGATATGAACATAATGAGTAGCCCAACCATTCAACTATGAAATGAACAGAGAAATGCGTTTAAAGTAGATGGGATAGAGCTGTGATGAGGATGACGTCGCGAGAAATATAGTTAAAGGTCTATTTTATCAGACCCAATTTAGACCACCCGTCAATTCATGAACTGCCTGATACTTAAATCATCTCCTTCGTAAGCTAAGGTGGTCGGTCTATTTGGCCAACAATAAAAAAAAATGCATTTCCGGCATATGTTCGTGAATAAAATGATTTCAGATAGGATGTTTTTTATCTTATTCACGATTAGGCGGCTTTGAATTGGGTGATTTACAAATCACATCTATCCAAACAGGGTGGAGGCATTTGGTAAACCTCAAAGATACGCAAATTTCAGATATTGTGTGATTTTGAACAATGTTTTAATCAATTAAGATCTCAAGAGATTTTTAATTATTTTAAATATTTTCTAAAGTACTTATAAAATCCTAATCAATCTTAACTTGCTTAAGATATAAGATACACATCATAATATGTTTATCTCTCCCTTATCAATCCTAAATATTCTCTATTAATCATCTCAAAAAATAAAATAATAATCTCTAGAATAATGACAAGAGTTATGGTGATTCGTAGAGCAGAAATTAACTGACCATTGCAGTTACCACTTTTAGTAGATGGCCATTTCACTTATATGGGATGAATAATTAATTAAATAATTCCAACTTAATTACAAAAATTATTGGGTTCTATGTAGTCAAATATTGGCTAAGTTGACCGTGTCCTAGTTGACACTGTAAAACCCCTCATTCATGAGTTTTATATATGTAATGAGGTCATTTCTTTTCAATAGTTAATACCCAAATCAAATCTAAGTAATGACAATAAATCCTTCTAATTTTCCATACCTTCATAACAGATTAATAAGATTTCTAAATCTTTTATCAAATCTGGGGTAATTAGCAGCAGGAATTTGTTTAATGACATCAGATAATTTGTAGAATCAAACATCATATATGTAATTGATGTTATTGGGATAACTTGTTATAGAGATATCAATGGTTTTGAATAAATCTCTCTGACATTAACAAGATCAAAAGCTTATTTGAAACTCCTGTAACCTAGAGAATAGTGTGTAATACATGGAAAGCGGCTAGCTCGAAAGTGATGTCTAAAGTCGGAAGTGTTCGAAATTGTTTCTGCCACTAGGTAGATTTTGCATCAACCTCCATCTTTCAGGATCGGAATGCTCAGAATGCCGAATTGTCAGAAGTAAATTGCATGTTAAGTAAATGTTTCATATAAAAAAGTTTTCTAGATCATATAAAATCGTTTATGGATCAGGTGGACCACATAGGCAAGGTACTCTCTATCTCATTCAAAGTTCAAGACTCAGATCAAGGTAAAAGGCCACATGTTTCTACCCATTTCTTTTTATTCTCAAAGCTTTCGAGTAACATATTTTTTCCATAAATGAACAGTACAATGGCTGTTAAAAATATGCAGCAAAACAATTAAACTGAAACATAAAAATATTGTAAGAGAATCTAGTCAATGGGAAAGCAAAGAATTTGATCATTGAGCGCCAATGGGTGCACCATGGAGAAATGTCGACCTTTTATTTATTTTTTTGCTTTTGTCCATGGGCGATCTGTTCATATTGCTTATTCTACGAAATCAGAGGCTCAGAGGCTTTGCGGTGTCATCTGGGCATTGGCTTATTCTGTATGAAAGATCTAAACAATATTAGAGCTTGTCGAGGGCGATGAAGTGGGACCTCGTGTCCTGCTCCTGTTACAGTTACAAAGGTCAGCCCTTTGTATACTTGGCTCCAGCCACCAACCTATATTACCAAAAATAAATAAAAATGAGGGCACTTTTCAAAAAGAGGACTCATATTGATAAAGTTTCTCACCATTATACTCAAAGGGAAAGTTTCTCGTTTCCTTGCCTTATCAGATCTAAAGTTTATTATTATTATTCATATGAGTATGGTTTTCATTTGAATGTAGTTTTCGTTTTGTGATCTCCATTTGAGAAGTTATACTGTTTTATAATTAATAGCGTCATCCGTCAGGATGAAGTGGAGGTGGACAACATCAGATTCTCTGTGTTTTGCAAGAGAGGGAGGAGGGAATCGATGGAAGATCGGCATAAGGCTGTTCTTGATCTTCGAGGAGATTCTAAACAGGTATGATTTATCGTTCGTTCGATTTTAGGGTTTTTGTTTTCTTTGTAATTTTTATTAATTTTTGGAGAGTTTAATTTAATATCTGTAGATACTTAAGTTCTAATTGTGAATTTTTTTGAATTTTATTTCTTAGAATTAGATTAAGTTTGTTGGAATTGTGGGGAATTGGTGAGAAAGGTGTTTAGAGATTATGAGTTATGAGAATGAAATGACAATTAGTTAGATTTTGAGTACTAGCTGGTGTTTGGGTCATCTAAACTATACATTTGACGTGTGTTATCATGATATGAGCCATCCATATTTGAATCCATTGCCTTTGGAATCGATCAAATTTTAAATAATGAATTGGTAAATTGTACTTAGGCAACAGTCATCATTGATTCTACGGTTATAATCTTTGAACATCAAACAACATTGGAAATGGCAATTATCTTAGGGACTATATTATTTGTCATAGCTTCTACAGTCACAAGCAAAAGCTCTATATCTCCATGTACATGTTCACCCATAAAAAAATAGAATTTTGCATGATAGCATTTTCAACAAGCAAGATAGCACTTTCATTGTCCCAATATAACTAAACTATATAGTTAATGTCATTCTTAAGGTCTCTTAGCAGTAATATGGGTCATACACATTGATGAATTTTCATCAATGCTATTGGATACTTTGCTTCGATTGTTGATAGACTATTTATTTGTTCCTCGCTATGCCAGACACAATTTGAACAATATTAAGTTACAGTAAGGGCACCATGGACTTTGTGATTCTCTGTGAGAAGGAAACTAACTGTGAAGGAGTTGGACACAGAAATGAGAACTATGCAAGAGATCCATCAACTTGTTGGTCAACTACCAGATATACTGTTAGTCTAAGCTCTAAAGCAATCTCTTGTTTAGTGAAATATTTTAAAAAGCAGAAGTGTCTTTATCGACAAACAAAAAAGAATACTGATCAATACTGATGGAAACTTAGGAATGCGTATGACTCAAGCAATTGCTAGGAGACCTTAAGTACTTAGCTGTTTAATTTGGGTTAGTAAATTATTAATTTTTTCATGTAGATATTTGAAAAGGCATTGGTTGTTTTGTACTAGTCAATAGCAGAGGAGATCCTTTCAGCCAATGCCCCTAAAATATGTTGTTCCTACTTCCAGCCAAAGCTCGCCTAAAACAGTACACCAATTATCAAATGAAGATTTTTATGGTATTGATTATAGAAGCATCAGCCCAACCAGACCCTCCATCTATTATTAATATGTAAAACTTTATATCAGTATGGGTTATTAATTAATCACTAGAGATGTTATCTATTAGCATTTAGCAGTGTTTATACTTAATCATATGCTAAAATGATATTTGATGTGCACTGGGTTAGTAGATATGAGAGTATTTATAATGAATGGGAAATTTAAGTTTATGTTTTGCGAATGATTTACTGTTATGGCTTCTTGATTTCAAGAATACCAACAATGTAATCATCCTTTCACAAAGTCAGTGTATTTTCGTATCAATATTTCTAATGGAAGAGAAAAATAGTAAATAATAAAGATGCCTATGAATTGTTTGTGAAAATTCCTCAACCAAATTAGTTTGAGTTCAATTGTAGCCACTAGCCTCCAAACAAGTCATACAAATTTGAAGTATTATCACTTGTGGTATTTTCAGTGCCCCAAACAGGACAATGTGAATAGCAATATAAATCTCAATTTAATTGAATTTAAGATTTGAGTAAACTTTAGGAGTTAGTCTACAATGAGTGTCCACCCATCATGGGTGGACACGACAGTCCACACGTCTGCGTGACTGAAGGACATGCACGAACTTCCAATGCATGGAAGTCCGCAAGTCAAGCAATCACACGGCTGTGTGGACTGCTTTAATGCACATGATGGGTGGACAACCATTGTAGACTAACTCAAACTTTAATTGGATAAATTGAATTTATATAAATGTAACATCCAAATGCACCTTAATTTTTTATTTTACTCCTATCTTGGTTAGCATTTTAAAATGCGTTTGTAATTTTAATTTTTTATTTTTATTTTCTGGATATGTTTAATGTTTGATAGAGTTATGGTTTGTCCTCATTAAGGTAATTTAACGGTTATAAACTCAGATTCATATGCTTTTTTGGACTTTATAAAGGGGATTGAGAAAGATCTCGAGCATGTTCTTGATTCTTGGGATTGTAATTCATTGCATTTCAAGTAGTGCTGTGATAATTTTTGAATTATTATTATTATTGTTATTTTTTGTTTCGGCCCATTATATTATCATGTGTTTGGTACTCTTCATTTTCATTAATGGTGGACACTGTAGATCTCTCATCTTCATAATGTCAGAAGAGCATATAGCTTTTGACAAAGAAGTTGCCATTCCAGAGGCTGGTATGTGAAATTTATCAAGATTTTAAGGTGAGAATATTAATTTCATGTATTTATTATTTATGTTGAATTTACCATACTTCAGAAAGTACTGATAAGGGATTGCATAAAGATATGGAATTGGAATAGTGTACTGACAGTCTGATTAGCTTGTTTTAACTCTTTGAAAAGCTCTCATTTGATTTCCTATTTATGATGATTTATTAGAAACGTAGATAAATATTGGTGCCATTAGTAAATCTGACAAGTGACTGATTAAGGATTGCATAGGCAGCTACTCCATGATATGACGCTCATCTAAACCTGTGGCACGAGCGTGCAAGCATAGACTAAAGGGATCTAAATCTGTGTGCCTTGCAAAGTCCATGCGCACATATTTGGGGGCTCTAAATCATTGTGTACCTCTTATATTCCACATGCTGCACAGTGCAACATTGCGAACGGACCATGCCGAGCACCTGACATTCCATAAACAACATAAATGGATCATATTTTGTATCTTTGCTATGATTCTTTTTTCTCTGTTTGTTGTGGTCATGCTAATGAAAAAACATGATTCTTTCTTCTTTGTTTGATGTGATTTTTGCAACGTGTCCTTTTGTATGGTTAATTTTAATTTAAAGCAGAATGTTTGATACTAAGATTAAATGACCTGAAAATCACGTGGCACACATCACGTTCAAACATTATTTTCAGGTTACATGGTTAGTTGTGTGCCATGTGGAATTCAAATGGGGATATATGATGGTACACCAATGGTCTCAAGATCTATCATGTGGAATCATATTCACGGCTCTGATTTTTCATAAGTCCATGCCCATTTAATTTTTATTTTCGGTTTCAAGCTATCTAGCTTGCAGTCTACATAGCTGCTATATAGACAGGCTGCTTATATTTATAACAGTTGTTTATATATATTTCTATTTATGCCAGCCGCTTTTATAACACCAACTAATTGCATTTATTTTATTGCAGGCAAGGTCGATTAGCAGTGGTGTTGTCTTCTAATTAGGTACGCCAATGGTCTCAAGATCTATTTGTATGGCTGTCCAATTCAAGCAAAGACTTCATTTTAAATGTTATACTCAATTCAACTTTTTGGTCATTAACATCAGAATACCATTATATTCAACAGGAAATATCTTCGAATGTGAAACAGGTTTACTTTGCAATTTGTAGCAAATAGTAGTTTACCTAAGGTCCTAAATATTTTAGAATGCATATAACTATATCCAATATTTCAGTTTTGTTTGTAAAGGTCCTATCCATGGAGGCCTATGCCGTATCCATTGCATAATTCGAAAAAAAAAAGGTAGGATATTGCAATCTAAAACGGGTCAACATAGGGCCAAGACACAATTGACATAAGCTGAATTCCAAATGGTCAATGTTGTTGTATTCAGGGTGGTTGAGAAGATGACGGTTATCAATAGTTCATTGTGGCACATGATCTAGCAATAGTGTAGCATTTTCATGCTACACTCGATTGTATATGCCCATTCTTGTATATATGAAGTCTAGGAGTATACGTTCGAGTGCAGCTTTGGGTGACGCACTCGAGACAGTTGGGTGCCATGTGCAGTGGTGGAGCCACGTTGTTCAATGGGGGGTCCCAGGATCCCCCATCGCAAGTTTTTTTTCTTTAAAGTCTTTTAAGTTTCATCTTTTTAGGGGCAAGATCTTTTAATAAGGATCTCCCAAATCCCAAAACTTTTTAAAATATTTTAAAAACTTACTGTTTTATCCACAAATTTTTTAAAAGAAAGACTCCCAAAATTCTCTCTCTCTCTCTCTCTCTCTCTCTCTCTTCCCAAATATTACTCCCAAAATTTTCTCCCTCTCCCTCTGCCTCTCTCTCTCTCTCTCTCTCTCTCTCTCTCCCCAAATCCCATTCCAAAATTCTCTCTTGGTTCCCCAAGCCCTTTTTAGGGATAATGACTCCTGACAGACATTCATACACCAATAGTGTTTAAATAATCTTCTACCATTAAATTAGAAATTTTGATCTCACATCATGAAGTGTTCTTTACTATTATTACTATCTTATGACTATAAGGGATCCCCCATCAGAAAAATCATGGCTCTGCCACTGGCCATGTGGCACCCAATCCAAGGGTCGTGCGTGTGCCATGTGTACATGCACAAGCTCGATCAATGACCTTAAATTTTTTTTGAGTTGGTTATTTTCTTTGCCTAATAAACTTGTCATCGTCATCTAACTTTAGTCATTTTGTGGACATGATGGAAGCAAAATTGCTTCAAGTCATTTTTTTACAAGTAAACGGTTTGCTCACCATATATATTAGTCCTCTCCATACATCCAATATTGTCATTGATGGGCTGTGTTATAATCTTTTTTCAAAAGTAATGTATATCCAAACGCCACCTATAGCTGACAATAGTTTGACGGAAGAATTTATGCCTGTGGATAAGGAGATTGGTTCCAAGTATGGGCTGGAACCATGGTCCTCACATGTGAGTTCAATTGCTTAGTGTAAGAAGCATTATTTATTTATTTTTTTGGTATACTATAATTTTGTTTTATATCTATTGTTGCATCTTGTAGGATTTATAAATGTGCTGACACTAGCATTAGAAGGAGATTCTATAGTAGCTAGAATGATAAAGTTTGTGGAAGATACACAAAATCAATGCTCATCCATGGAGTAGTTTATAAAATAGTTTGCCTGGTACTCTATACCAGGTGCCATCAGATACAAGCTCATCTAAATAAGTGAAAGTTTGAATCCACTAACGCACTATTTTTGGCTTTATATTTTTTCATGTCAATTCTGGTAATGTAGGCTATGTTTTCTTTATTTTGGGATTGGTTGTGGCCAGGGGCGTGATGGAGGTGCTGAAGCTCTAGGTTGGTTGCTCTTGTACTTTGTTCTTAGGTTTTTATGGAAGGGTGAGACTGTTATGATATTTTCATAAATAAAAAAGTAACCAACCTAAACTTGTAAACTAAGTACTAGATAAAAAAAAGTAACTATAGGTAGCCATAAAAGGCCTTATTTTTGACCGCCAATTTCAATATTACCGGCGGTTTTTCAACTATTTATGGCGGTTTTCGGCCACCGTAAAAGGCCTTATTTTTTGTAATGCTTGCTAAAAGCTATGGTAGCTACGTTTCAACTGTTGTCTTGCAGGTTAGGTTGAAACTGAGTACTCCAGTCTTATGAATTGTTTCTAGTTATGAAATTAGCTCCTTGAATAGTACGCTTTTTTTTTCATCTATGCATTCGTTATTTCTAGTTTCTTTCTTATCCTTTCTTCTATATTTTGCAGGATGATATAATTCCTAGATTAAGCATAGCTTCTCTGAAAAGGTTGAGGAATGAGATTATTCAAACTGAATGGTAAGTAAAACTTAAGGGTTGTTTTGATGGATACTTTTTCGACTAAAATGAAATATAATATCTTATGACATTACACGGCAAAGTGATCTTTTCTCAGTGATTCACATAGTTTGGATCCATTACTTGTATACACAAAGGTGGCACAAACACACAACTTAAAGGAAAGACTATTTTGTGGGCTTATGCCATGTCAAAACACCATCTAAGTCATCTGACCATGATCGATCTTTGGTACAAAAGATTGGCTCGAATCACAATCTTTGTATCAATGATCTTTAGATTACGGCCTTTAAATTAAATGGCTTAGATGGATTGTTGATGAAATATTCTCACACAATTTTGTAGGTATGAGTAGGAGGTTAAAGATGATTTAACTAACGAGTAGGAGGATGTATCTAAATTGTTGTTGTCCTAATGCAGTTAAACTTCATTGCCTTGAGTACTTGATCATTGGATAGATGCATCTCAATGGAACAGAGTACTTGATCATTGAACTTGTATTTATTGGAAATATCATGCAACTACTGATTGCCAACATATATCTTGGAGTGACTTGTAAAATATATACAGTTTTATTGGTGGTAACTTTTTCTAGTCTATTTGTGACGACCCGACTTTTCCAATCCCTCAGGTATAGGAAAGGCCGGTTCGCCAACCTATCGAATAAACGATAAGCCGGACAAATAGGGCACATATCAGAGTAAAGCGTAATAAATATCCATAGCTAAAATAAATGCGGAAGCAATTAAAAGTAAAGAACCACCAATGATGGCCGACCATCATCGAAACATGGCTCATAACAGAAATCAACATCAAATATAAAACTATGGTATCCAACTAAAATGGGCCCACAAATTCAAGTCTAACTCTCACCACAAATAAGAAAATCAGTAAGTTCTATACTGAGAAAAACTCCTCAGGAGGAACCTCAAGCTCTTCCTCAGGCACGTAGTCAGGATCAGTCTCACAGCCCTGAATAGCCACGTCAGTACCTGAACCTATGACGTATAGTCGGAGTGAGCTAACCAACAAAGCTCAGTAGAAGAAAGACATCTATGGCATTTTACTTTAACTAATATGGTTTCAAAACAAATATCGGAATATAGCTTGTCAAACATATAAGCAGATAATAAACTGAATTTAGGTGCAGAAATCATATGTAAGATTTATTTCTAAATGTATGAAAACAGTTTCAAGAACAGATGCAGTATTTCAGTGTCTTAGTTTCTTTAACTTCTATATGCAAAGTTCAGTAATTCACGACTTAATCCTCAACTTAAAATACCTCCCGAGTAAACTATGTCTCGAGAGCAGGAATATAGCCGATGGGAACCCCTACCTACCATCGTCGTTCATGAACCCTTTTTCAGGATGCAACAAGCCCCTGCGTAATGAGGGAAACTTGTGCAAGGAAATTGTTCAGGAATTTTTGAGGGGTCGTTCAGGTCAATCATAAAACAAATGCAGATACTAATATAAATCAGATGCAAGTCTCTTATACATAGTTCAGGTTTTTGATTTCAGATTTTCAAAGCTTAAACAGATTCAGGTTTCAGGATTCAGGTAGATTTAGATTTTCAGTCATTCATATCAATTTCAGTTTACAGATGTGATTTCAATGACATATGCAAGTTTAAAGATTTTAATTCAAAATATTCATGCGAATTAAAATAAAATACTGTAAAGATGAGATTCTCCTACCTAAAACTCGGAGTTATGCGAAGTCAAGCAAGGTCCTATTGAAGGCCTCTCGCCCTCAATCTACATCACAATATACGTTCATGCATTAAGATAAACTCTAATTACTAATAATATAGACCTATTTAAGCGTTTCCTCAAAAACAAGTCAAAACAGGCAAGTTGCGCCAATCCTAGAATTTGACGTAACATTCTCATATATTTTTTACTATCAAGACGATTGATCCATGAGTTGGTCAAAATATAAAAGTTGTAGATTTTTCTATTAGCTTTCCAACGCAAAATGAATCGTCTCAATCAGAGTTCGGGACAAAAAGTTATGACTAAAATACCAAGGCAATGTCGAAGTTCGACAATACCTCACTCGAGCGATGATAATAGCTCGCTCGAGCGATTTGACGTAACATTTTCATATATTTTTGACCATCAAGACGATTGATCCATGAGTTGGTCAAAACATGAAAGTTGTAGATTTTTCTATTAGCTTTCCAACGCAAAAAGAATCGTCTCAATCGGAGTTCGGGATAAAAAGTTATGACTAAAATACTAAGGCAATGTCGGAGTTCGGTGATACCTCGCTCGAGCGATGATAATAGCTCGTTCGAGCGAGCTACAGCGACGCGATTTCGCTGGTTTTCACCCGAATCGAAACCCATACATCCCAAAGCAAAACCCATGGCTAATTTAATGATTTAATCAAAAAGTTTAATTAAAACATACCTTTAATCTAAGGATTCTTAGATTAGAAATGAGGCACGCGAATAGAGCTTCAGAACGAAACCGACGGGTTTCCTCAACGATTCGCGCCGCGATCGATCCCACGAGTTCACAGAGACAACTCCAACACGCCCCCAATGATCTCAACCTCTCCCAATAGCCAACTACGAATCCAAGGTTGATTCAAGTTCTTTCTAAGGTTTAAGTGCTTTCAACAAAGAGGGTTCTAGAGAAGGAGGTTTTCTAAACCGATCTCCTACGATGATTAAAGAAGAGAGAAGAAGGAGTTTCACACGGTTGGATAACTATCCTCTCTTAACAAAACCTAATATAATACGGGAATGCAATTCCTTCTAATAATAGGATTCCTCACAAAGTAAAACACACACACACATCTTATGTATTATACACTTCTAATTTTAAAACTCAAGTCCGGTGTTGAGCGGCTACACCGAGGTCGGTGCACAACTTTCGCACGAGGGTCCAAATGGGCTCTAAATTAAAATCTGTCCGCACAATCACATCTAGATAAAAATCCAAAATAAATGGTGACGTCGGTTGCCGAGCCGAATACACACATAGGGTCAGTCTAACTCGGGTTCAAAATACGGGTCTTTACATTCTACCCTCCTTAGGAATTTTCGTCCTAAAAAATGTACGGATAGCTAAACCAAACTGCGGTAAGTCCTTATCCTAACACCAGTATAAAGCAAAATCGAAACAGTCTAAAGTCAAAGAACTTTGGTCGCGATGCGGTAGGCTTCACTAAGCACGCTTTCAAGGGTCGGGATCCGTAGTAACCTGGATGTACTGCGTGTGGCATCCCATACTGCCATAGAGGATTGCATCCGTACATGGATGCATACCTTCCCAAGTGTCACGTGCACGAAATATACTTCACCATGACACAAACCTAGCACACACACCTACCTCACCCTTTTGGTAATTATTTGAGCAGAAATTTCAGATGTCAGAATCGAATACTTATTCAAAAGCATGATCACGTGCCTAGTAACATGTTCTAACTGATGACACGGGTTCCAACAGACATACGGTTCTAACCGAGAATGAATAAATATGACATTTAAGATTTTATTGTGTGATCGTTATAGATATATATGTAAAGCATCGATGTTATGAACCAATTTAACATTGAAGATTTTGAAGAAATTCTCCCCTTTTTTTTTTTTTTTTTTAAAGAAGCAAATTCAAGAATTTAAAGGTACGTATGGTTTTCTTACATAACTATAGCTTACAATATACCTTCACTCGAAAAGTTGTGAAAATTGCTCGCGAATCTCCGCTTCACGCTCCCATGTGACTTCCTCTGAAGAATGGTTCCGCTACTTCACAAGTACTAAGGGAATGCTCTTTGTCCGTAAGATTTGTTCTTTACGATCCAAGATTCGTATCGGTTCCTCAACCAAGGATAGGTCTTCTTGGAGCTCAATGGGCTGGTAGTCCAATACGTGTGTCGGGTCCTTAACATATCTTCGTAACATGGACACATGAAACACGTTGTGCATTTTCGATAGCTGCGGTGGCAAGGCTACTCGATAGGCAACCTTGCTGACTCGGCCCAATACCTCGAAAGGTCCAACATAGCGCGGACTCAGCTTCCCACGCTTCCCAAAACGCATCACGCATTTTGTAGGAGAGATTTTGACAAATACGTTATCTCCCACCTTAAACTCAATATGGTTTCTTTTCAGATCAGTGTAGCTCTTCTAACGACTTTGAGCAATGCGTAGTCTCTCACGGATTAACCGAACTGTCTCGGTTGTATTCTCCACGATCTCGGGACCTAAAATGAGTTTCTCACCCACTTATTCCCAATTAAGCCGAGACCTGCACCGTCGTACATACAAAGCTTCGTAGGGTGCCATGCCGATGCTAGCCTGGTAACTGTTATTGTAGGCGAACTCGATCAGTGGTAAATGTTGGTCCCATGACCCCTGAAAATCCAACATGCAAGCACGTAACATATCTTCTATAATCTGATTCACCCTCTCAGTCTGCCCATCGGTCTGAGGATGGAATGCTGTACTATAATCGAACCTAGAGCCCATTCCTTCTTGAAATCGTTGCCAAAACTGAGATGTGTACATCGGGTCTCTATCGGATCACGATCTTGTATACCATGCAGCCTAACTATCTCCTTGATGTATAATTCTGCAAGCTTGTTGGCGGTATACGACGTATTATAAGGAAGGAAGTGTGCGGACTTAGTCAATCGATCCATAATGACCCAGATGGCATTGTATTTTCTTAATGTTCTTGGCAATCCCAAAATAAAGTCCATAGAAATGGCCTCCCATTTCTACTTAGGTATCGGTAGTGGTTACATGATCCGCGGATTTCGATGATCCACCTTTACTTGCGACACACAAGACATCTCGAGACATACACACATCTTTCTTTAAACCTCTCCACCGAGCTTTTCTTTAAGTCCTGGTACATCTTGGTACTGCCAAGGTGAATAGCGTACATAGACTTATGAGCCTCTTCCAAAATAGTGTCCCGAAGCTCAGTACTAGTTGGTACGCATACCCGGTTTCTAAACAACAAAGTGTCATCATCTTTGATAGAAAAATCTATTTTGCTTCCCCAATCACATCCGTCGATAGCCATAAGTTCATCATCCGTCATCAAGTCTGCGAATGTTCTCATAGAGGGTGGGACGAATCACCAGTGTAGCCATTAACGCACCTGAACCTTTTACGTCAAATCTCATGCTACTTAGAGCCATATCTTCCAATAGATGCCATCTTCGCACCCTTGCGGTGGGATGTGATAAGCTGACGAAGAACTTCCGACTTAACGCATACACTCGTTTGCTTTTAGGGGTGGTCTTGGATGGTACAATCATAATCTTTCAAGAACTCCATCCATCGACGTCTCATATTCAACTCCTTTTGTGAGAAGAGATACTTGAGGCTCTTATGATCGGTAATATATCGAAGGTCTCCCCATCAAGGTAATGCCTCCAGATCTTCAAACCAAAAATCACTGCTGCCAACTCAAGATCGTGCGTCGGGTAATTCTTCTCATGGTCTTTTAGTTGTCTAGACCCATAAGCAATGACTCTCTCATTCTGGTTAAGCACACAGCCTAAACCCCATATG
This sequence comes from Chloranthus sessilifolius, assembly GCA_021018995.1. Classification (NCBI taxonomy): domain Eukaryota; kingdom Viridiplantae; phylum Streptophyta; class Magnoliopsida; order Chloranthales; family Chloranthaceae; genus Chloranthus; species Chloranthus sessilifolius. The sequence continues at coordinate 74,211,069 of CM037589.1, forward strand.
ATGCATCCGTATCAAAGCCTCCCCACGATGGTATAGCAATCTTGGCGCATGAGTCAATCGTTTCTTGAGTTCTGAAAACTTTGCTCACATCGCCTTTCTGCCCAATCAAATTTAGTATTCTTCTTCGTAAGTTGTGTAAGAGGACACGATATCTTGGAGAAGCCCTCCACAAACCTTCGTAGTATCCGCCTTAAACCGAGGAAACTACGAACCTCATAACGGTCTTTGGCTGTTCCCAATTCATCACCGACTCAATCTTTCTTTGGGTCAAGCGTAATACCGGTCTCGAGATAACATGGCCTAGGAAGCGGACTGCCAAGCCAAGACTCACACTTACTAAGTTTTGCATATAAGCGATGGTCTCTAAGGGTTTGTAGAGCCACTCGCGAAGTTGCTCATATTCTTCTCGCGTCTTTGAATAGATGAGGATGTCATCTACAAAAACTACTACGACTTGTCCAAATGTGACTTGAATATCCGGTTCATCAAGTCCATAAATGATGCGGTCGTTTGTCAACCCAAATGGCATGACCAAGAACTCGTAGTGCCCATATCGGGTTCTACGAGCATCTTGAATGTCTTGACTTAACTTTCAAGCGATGGTAGCGACCTCAAGTCGATCTTGAGAAGAACCTTGCTCCTTATGGCGATCGAACAAATCATCAATTCTTGGAAGTGGATAACGGTTCTTAATTGTCAACTTATTTGGTAGCGTGTCGATGCAAAGCCGCATTGAACCGTCTTTCTTCTTTACAAATAGAACCGGTGCTCCCCAGGGTGACACACTCGGTCTGATAAAGCCCTTATCTAGCAGTTCCTGAAGTTGCTCCTTCAACTCTTTCAATTCTGCAGGCGCCATTCGATACGGAGCTTTTGATACTGGTTCAGTACCCGGCGCTAACTCAATTGCAAACTCAATCTCCTTGTCAGGTGGTAATCCCGGTAGATCTTGGGAAAAACATGAATACTACTTAAGCAATCGTAATATCTGCAATATTTTTCTTCTCCTCCTTATGATCTTGCAAGTAGGCCAGATAACCACAACACCCGTTCCTCATCATACGGTCTGCTCGAATGGCAGAGATAAACGGTATCACACAAAGTTTGACTCCGCAAAATCGAAAAGATTTTCTCTTCGGCGGGCGGAATGTTACAATCTTTCGAAGACAATCCACGCTCGCATGATAAGTAGATAGCCAATCCATCCCTAGTATCACGTCGAACCCTTCCATGCTCAAAATGATCAAATCAGCCACTGTCTCGTGGTCTTCGATCATCACAATCACTGATTGACACATGGTATCGGTGCTCACTGAGTTGCCCGTAGGAATTGACACTGCCAAGATGAAATCAAGGGCCTTAGGAATGATTCCCAACTTCTCAGCGAACAACGGAGTAACAAAAGAATGTGTAGACCCAGGGTCTATCAACACTCGCGCTTCGGTTTTGCTTACATCGCTCCCCCGATGCATAAAAAGGGTACCTTAGTTTAGACAAGCGTTTCAATTAAAAGTTTCTAAGCATGTGTGTTCATCCATAACTTATTAACAAAATTTATTAAATATCAAGCAATTATATATAACACAGAAAATAAGAAGACATCTCAACTTTTAATAATACCTTTGATCACGTCGTTCGATGTTTCAGCTTCTTGAGCCATCACGGCATAAGCTCGACCTTGAGCGATGGGTCGAATTGATCTCTCTGGTAGAAGCCGAACTTCTTCTTCCCCTGTCCTCCTGAGCACAAGCCTTAACCATGTGTCCGATTGCCACGCAAAACACGCTCGGTGTTCCTCCTACAATCCTTGGTCTTGTGTGATTTCCGCACCTTTAGGCACATAGTGGCCAAAACAAAAGATGGTGCACGAGAGGATCCTGTGCCCTTTGAAGCTCCACTAGCATTAGAACCCACTGGTGTCGCATTGATTGCACAGGTGATGATGCTGCCAATCTCTGATAAGGGATCGGTCCAGAAGAAAATGTTGGTCTAGAAAATGCAGGTTGAATAAGGTTCACTGGCGGCTTTGTAAACTTGGCCCTCTTATTTTCATAAGTACCTGACTGCCCTTGTACAACCCTATCCTTGTTCGGCTGACTGCTTTTCAAAAACCGCTTTTGAATTTCTTCCTCTGCTATGAGGGCCTTTGACAGTACTTCTCCATATGTTTCCATTTCCCACATAGTCACGCTCTCCTGTATACTCGGCCTAAGACCCAGCTGAAATTTTCTGGCCTTCATCATATCGGTGGCCACATGTTGAGGTGCAAACCTTGAAAGTCGTGAACTCATCTCCATACTCACGCCGACATTGTCCTACTTTTCGATGAACGAACTTCCATCGATGCCTAACGATCCTGGGAAAGTACTGATCGTTGAAAGCTTCGATAAACTCAGCCCATGTCCAAGCAGTATTGGCAAACTCCTGCTCCGGGTGTCTAGCCACGGACTTCCACCGTGGTCCAGCCTGTCCAGCCAGTTTGAGGGTTGCCCATCTAAGCTTCTCGACATCGGTGCTCTGAAGCTCTTCGAAGATCTTTTCCATCTCATCCACCGAACCTTCAGCTTCCAGCGGGTCGGTCTGTCCAGAAAAATTTGGAGGTCTCAACCTCCTGAATTCGGCAAATCCTGATGATTGTTGTTGTTGTCCAGCAGATCTAAATCAGCTCTGCTTCTTTGGGTGATTGCGGATCTCGAGCCATAGATGCGGTCTGAGCAATGTTGGTGGCGGACTTTCCAACACTTGTTCCATTCTTTCACGACCTCTATCAACTCCGGCTCCTATAAGGACCGCATTAGAACCGGATCTGAAGGCAACTCCCTTGATGTACCGACACCTTCAGAATGTCCTCTAAAGGCACCGCCCTACCTCTCTCGCCTCTAAATCTTGGGGCCATCTTGATTCTGTCATTGTGAACACCACAACATCAGTCAACATTGATTGTAAAGACAATCACAAACAGTACTAGTGATTCTGGACCTAACGACATGACTCTGATGCGAACTGTACCGGGTCACGGTTGGTTCTCATGGGTCCTTAGAGAATCTAAAAATCATGGCTCTGATACCAACTGTGACGACCCGACTTTTCCAATCCCTCAGGTATAGGAAAGGCCGGTTCGCCAACCTATCGAATAAACGATAAGCCGGACAAACAGGGCACATATCAGAGTAAAGCGCAATAAATATCCATAGCTAAAAAAAATGCGGAAGCAATTAAAAGTAAAGAACCACCGATGATGGCCGACCATCATCGAAACATGGCTCATAACAGAAATCAACGTCAAATATAAAACTATGGTATCCAACTAAAATGGGCCCACAAATTCAAGTCTAACTCTCACCACAAATAAGAAAATCAGTAAGTTCTATATTGGGAAAAACTCCTCAGGAGGAACCTCAAGCTCTTCCTCAGGCACGTAGTCAGGATCAGTCTCACAGCCCTGAATAGCCACGTCAGTACCTGAACCTGTGACGTATAGTCGGAGTGAGCTAACCAACAAAGCTCAGTAGAAGAAAGACATCTATGGAATTTTACTTTAACTAATATGGTTTCAAAACAAATATCGGAATATAGCTTGTCAAACATATAAGCAGATAATAAACTGAATTTAGGTGCAGAAATCATATGTAAGATTTATTTCTAAATGTATGAAAACAGTTTCAAAATGTATCACGGTGTTTGATGTCTTAGTTTCTCTAACTTCTATATGCAAAGTTCAGTAATTCACGACTTAATCCTTAACTTAAAATACCTCCCGGGTAAACTATATCTCGAGAGCAGGAATATAGCCGATGGGAACCCCTACCTACCATCGTCGTTCATGGACCCTTTTTCAGGATGCAACAAACCCCTGCGTAATGAGGGAAACTTGTGCCAGGAAATTGTTCAGGAATTTTTGAGGGGTCGTTCAGGTCAATCATAAAACAAATGCAGATACTAATATAAATCAGATGCAAGTCTCTTATACATAGTTCAGGTTCTTGATTTCAGATTTTCAGAGCTTAAGCAGATTCAGGTTTCAGGATTCAGGTAGATTTAGATTTTCAGTCATTCATATCAATTTCAGTTTACAGATGTGATTTCAATGGCATATGCAAGTTTAAAGATTTTAATTCAAAATATTCATGCGAATTAAAATAAAATACTGTAAAGATGAGATTCTCCTACCTAAAACTCGGAGTTATGCGAAGTCAAGCAAGGTCCTATTGATGGCCTCTCGCCCTCAATCTACATCACAATATACGTTCATGCATTAAGATAAACTCTAATTACTAATAATATAGACCTATTTAAGCGTTTCCTCAAAAACAAGTCAAAACAGGCAAGTTGCGCCAATCCTAGAATTTGATGTAACATTCTCATATATTTTTGACTATCAAGACGATTGACCCATGAGTGGGTCAAAACATAAAAGTTGTAGATTTTTCTATTAGTTTTCCAACGCAAAATGAATCGTCTCAATCAGAGTTCGGGACAAAAAATTATGACTAAAATACCAAGGCAATGTCGAAGTTCGACAATACCTCGCTCGAGCGATGATAATAGCTCGCTCGAGCGATTTGACGTAACATTCTCATATATATTTGACCATCAAGACGATTGATCCATGAGTTGGTCAAAACATGAAAGTTGTAGATTTTTCTATTAGCTTTCCAACACAAAAAGAATCGTCTCAATCGGAGTTCGGGATAAAAAGTTATGACTAAAATACTAAGGCAATATCGGAGTTCGGTGATACCTCGCTCGAGCGATGATAATAGCTCGTTCGAGCGAGCTTCTGACGATCTTGATTTCGTTTTCACCGAATCGAAACCCATACATCCCAAAGCAAAACCCATGGCTAATCTAATGATTTAATCAAAAAGTTTAATTAAAACGTACTTTTAATCTAAGGATTCCTAGATTAGAAATGAGTCACGCGAATGGAGCTTCGGAACGAAACCGACAGGTTTCCTCAACGATTCGCGCCGCGATCGATCCCACGAGTTCACAGAGACAACTCCAACACGCCCCCAATGATCTCAACCTCTCCCAATAGCCAACTACGAATCCAAGGTTGATTCAAGTTCTTTCTAAGGTTTAAGTGCTTTCAACAAAGAGGGTTCTAGAGAAGAAGGTTTTCTAAACCGATCTCCTACGATGATTGAAGAAGAGAGAAGAAGGAGTTTCGCACGGTTGGGTAACTATCCTCTCTTAACAAAACCTAGTATAATACGGGAATGCAATTCCTTCTTATAATAGGATTGCTCACAAAGTAAAACACACACACACATCTTATGTATTATACACTTCTAATTTTAAAACTCAAGTCCGGTGTTGAGCGGCTACACCGAGGTCGGTGCACAACTTTCGCACGAGGGTCCAAATGGGCTCTAAATTAAAATCTGTCCGCACAATCACATCTAGATAAAAATCCAAAACAAATGGTGACGTCGGTTGCCGAGCCGAATACACACACAGGGTCAGTCTAATTCGGGTTCAAAATACGGGTCTTTACACTATTGGTGACAAGTGAATTTTGCTTATGCTGGGATGCAGTTTGATATGTAGTTTGGTGGTACTAGTTTTTCTTGAGATAATCAACAAACAAATTGAGGAAAATATTTGACCAGTAACCTTAATTTTATTTTACATCATATCCCTCTTGCGATTAGTTTCAACTTTATGATCAATGGTTTTCAGATATGAAGACTTCTTTGGTGGTAAAAAGAAAAAAAGTTCTGCAAAGAGGATCAAATCTTCTTAGGGATCAGAGAACCTTGCGCAAATGAGGAAGAAGATGATGCAGACTTCGAAAATCAGTTTTTCATCTTTAGGAGATCCCACATGCATTTTAGATCTAGAAAAGAGATTCCTTATATATCTTCATTGGAAATTTTGTTTCTTAATTTAGATAATTATTATTCATCTACTTTTTTACATATTCACTGCATCTGCCTTAACTATTGAGCATGGTGTGGTCAATTTGTTGTATTTAGATTCTAGAGTTTTCAGTCATGACCAAGATTAATTTGGATTTGAAGAAAATGATCGCTAAATTATTTCTTCTCACATTTTTCTCCTTATGTTTTCCTTCGGAGGATAAGGACTTGGTTTTTTCTATGTATTATAATTATATTAAATTTAAGTCTTAACCTATTGCAAGCGCACAATGGAATTCATAGTACTAGCATTACGACCGTTCCCACGAGAAAGTTCATTATCTTATTAATTTGTATTTCTATCTTCTCTCTAAATCCTTATTTTAAAAACTTTTATTTATCTTTAAGATTTCCTAATCTACTGGAGAAATATAAATAAAAGAATGGTTGTTTTAAACTGAAGTGCATAAAAATAAATCATAATCATCCTTCTTCAAATTAAGGTCGTCAATCTTAATCTTCAGCTATCGGATATTTATGAAAATAAATAGTACAGTTACACTATATATCAAGTTTCCTAGCATTGGTCGTTAATCAAGTCTAAGATCCTATCAATACAGATTTAATCTAATCAACAATCAATCAAAAATTTGGGCGTCAATCAAACTCTAGCAAACTGAAGATGAAAAAGTAAAAATTATTACATAAATCTGTAAATTCTAACTTGAGTCGTCAATTCAAATCAAAACTTAGAGATGTTTACAAAACAAATAAATCTAAACTAGAAAGCAAATAAATATATCCTTCACCCCTCAGCCGTAGTCGTCAATTGCTCCTGAGAAATTACAGATATCTACACTAATCTTCAGCACTCAATTGCAGTCATCAATTTCTTTTGAGAAACCTCTTATATCTGAACTACTTTACTAGTATACACTACTGATCGGAAGAAAATCCAACCTCAGTCATCAATTGATGCTGAAATTCTTCGATGTTTATTCTTATGTCGAGCTCTCTTATTTATAGATCATAAGGAGTCGATTTACAAAGATCTAGTTCTAATAAAAGAAACTACTAAAAGCACAAGTTTCTTAATATAATTCTAATTTCTTATTTTATCTTTCCTTTGCTGCAACGGTTGATATACTTCTAGAACTTTCTTTATACTTTAGCAATCAGAATTCTTCAAAATCTTCTTCATCAATTTCCTCAGATCAGTGTTTCGCCAGACTTCTAATCAAAAGATCTTTTATTTCTGGTTCATGGAGGTGATAGTTATCACGTGATCAGCAGTAGTGAATTAAACTTTCTGTAGAATTGCCAATAACGATTTTCTGTTCTTTCTTCTTTAATGAAAAATCAAAAATTATAATTTTCTGCTTTCAATAGGGTTCATAGAGGGAAAATCGCAAAAGACAATTCTTTAGTTTGTCGTGACTTTGATAGACTTGGCGGACGATTCTCTGAAAAATCGCAAATACTTCTCTTCCTTGAGTGATTTCTTCTGTAGAATCGTAAATTACAATCCTTTGGCTTTCATAGTCTCTCACTCTTTTCTCACTCTGGGAAAATCGTAAATAGTAATTTTTTATTCTTTTCAGTAGGTGGAGCTTCCATCTTTCAATCTATTGTTGTTCTTACTACGTTTTGAGTTGCATTTGATAAATATCATTACTTTAGCTTTGTTTTACTATTTTTCCTTAATATCTGCATATCAATAACTTATTAACAACAAACTATGGTCTAGCATCACTAAGTTAAGGGTGATAAAATGATAAATTATATAACTGATCACACCCTCAAACTTAAGTTTTGCTAGTCCCTAGCAAACAAGAAAACATAAATTATTCTAAATTATAAATTTAAATATCACTTTCGTAGGGAGCACGATTGCATTTAACTGATGCAACAAGCCTTTAAATCCCTAGTGGAGGAGTTGTAGTCTCCTGAAGGTTTTCAGTGAAAACACCTATAAATTTTAAATATTTTTTAAAATATATAAGTTAATCAGTCAATCATTATATGTTTATTATTTCTAAAAATAATTTTGCCAATCTTTTATCTTTAGCTTTCCATCATCGCAATCATCCTTGATCAGAACTCAATAATTTTAATTCTAGTATGGTGTGAAGTGTGTGCATATTAGTGAAAAGTTTATTCATCATAAATTTTTCTAAATTGTAGTTTTTAGAAAATATTTTCGTCCAAACTCTCACTTACAGGCATACTCTAAAAAATAATCGAAATTTTGGACTCTCAATATGATATGTTCATGATAAATTCAAAAGAAAATCTGCTAAAAAGATAAATCTCATAGAAAGGATAATCAATTCTTTTCATATAATTTTTTTATTTACTCATAGTATCTATCTCATATATCTCTACTAGACTCATATTTTTGTAAATCATAAATCTCAAAGGTCTTTCCTTCAGTTTGTAATAGTGCTTTGGGTTTTCAGAAGGGTTCAAAGAAAAAAGTAAAGAGGATTCAAAATCATTTTCAAGAGTTTAGCTCTTCCTTCTCTTCCTATCTTCTTCTATTTTTCAGCTTCAGTAAGTATTCATATTTTGGATATCTTCTTCCCATTTCTTTTCTTTTTATAAATCCCATTTTTCTTTCTTTTTTTTTGTCAGTTTGGAAGCTTTTCGCTTCGCTTTTCACAAAATTGTCTTTTACGATTTTTCATTCTTTTATTTTTCTTTTCCTATATTTTCATACATCTGTATTTCTTTTTCAGTTGTACCCTTTTCAGCAGATCTCTCATCTATTAACTCATACTCCTTTCACTCTCTTTTCTTCCCTTCTTTTACATTCTAAACTCTCAAAAATTATAAGGGTTAAGGATAGAAAGTTTTGGGCAATACATATAGTTAAGGGTTTATAAAATTCTGGTACAAAAAAATTTAGGCTTTAGATTTCTAATATGGGTTCAAATGGTAAAATGTTGTGGGATTTTAGCTTTTTGGCTCGGATTCACAAAAAATGGCCTTCGATCAATTTCACGATTTACTAATATGAATGTCTTATTGCTTTGATATACTTAATAGACAGTTCTAAACAAATAAATCATCATATTCACAGAATATATTGATTCTAATTTCAGCATTATGAGATTAAAAGATAGTCGAGAAGTTCAAGAAAATTAAGCATGAATAAAAACAGTCTCTCTTTCGCTCAGAATAATAGAGGAAATAGGCTCTATAGCTCATTAGTTATATAATTTTAAAACTATAATCTAAAAATTATTGCAGTTCAGATAAATGGTATAGTTTCAAACATTCTCTGATATAGTGTTCTAGAGATGCTTTACTTTGAATTGTAATTATTTTTATTTTAATTTTTTTACTACTACTATGATGTGTGCTAAGAATTTAGATTTTCAATTTTTTTTTTTTTCATATAATGATTAACTAATCTAAAAATTAAATTTTTTTAAATTTCTACTGAAAAGTGTTTAAAAAGAAAACTAAACTAAAGTGGTGTATCCCCCCCAAATTTAAATGGGACAATATCCTCATTGTGTAAAACATGGGACATACAGAAAAACATTATCATAAATTATTGCTACCTTAGTAATCGGGTTTATAATCTGTAAAAGAAATAAAAAATCCTTCCCCCAAACTTAGGAAAAAAATACTTCCGATTGAAGTAACTACTATGTTAGAAAATTGTTAATAATGTTAGCAAAAAAATACTGTTAGTAAAAAATTGTAGAGTTAGTCAAAAGAATATATATATATATATATATATATATATATATATATATATATATATATATAAGAATAGAAGAAGAAGAAAAAACTCAAATAAAGAACTTATTACAGAAAAGAATATAAACTTAGGAAAAATCTAGACACATACTAAACTATGACAGTGGCAGCAACGTCCGAGAGAAGGATTCTTCGATAAAGATTGGTCTTCGACTTCTAACCAAAATTTATCCCTTCAAAAATATGGTTTTCCTACCTGGCACCAGGATGTCCTCAACTTGCTGCTCCTGGAAGAGGAACTGTAAACGGGGAAGGAGAATAGCAGGGATTAGGGAGATAGTTGCTAAGCTGGTGGTGGATGGAGTGAAGAGGAGGTAAAGATGGTGGGTGGTTTTGTCCTTTTATTTTTCTTTTTCTTTCTTTTGTTCTTTTTCTTATCTTCCTTCGTCAAAATCATCTGAACTTCCTCGTATTCATCCCACAGGAACTGTAGAGGATCTGGTTCTGGTGGTGGTGGTGGGTCCTAGTGGAATCTATTGGGATGAAATCAATACGTTGTTCTTTGGCAAGATTAACAAGAGTTGGCTGAATCTTCTAGAAAATTGGTATCAGACCAGCTTAAGGCAAATTTATTTTCCAATAAAAAATATAAAAAAATTGCAGGTGGAGAAGATGAAGGTGAGTTTATCTCACCTTACCATCACCGGTACTCCACTTTGGCTCACCGGACGGCCACCAGACCGGTACCAGATGATTCCTAGTGTGAAGGGTTGTTGGCCGGCGTGTTGGACCGTCCCATTTCCATCGCTTACTCCATTAAGATCAGGAGTTACCGTCATCAGGCGCCCATCCTGTGCGTCGATGGCTGTTTTGCTTATGATGGTTCCCCTCTCTCTCTCTCTCTCTATATATATATATATATATATAATTGCAGTAAATGACAGCAACCTACATTATATATATAATGTACTCTTTATAATTGCAGTAAACGACAACAACCTATATTATAATATATAATGTACTCTTTAAACCTATATATATTATATATAATGTTCTTGAAAGTACTTTGCAGTCAAAGGAATAGGAACCGCCTTACCTTATATGCATGATTTTTTAATTTTTGGAAGGCTATCCCATGTGGAGCTAAAACACCAGAGATGGTGCTTCCTAAATTGATTTTTAGACTAGTTTCATTAGAGCTTAATTTTTATTCTGTTTATGTCGACTCCAAATATCAGTTTAATCCAGTAAATCTATCAAGCAAACCCGGCCCGGTATCCGGATCGGGTTAAACATATTGTAACCCGGAAAAATTCGGGCCGAGCTTGGATTGAGTGTTCCAACACTCAACCTGCACCCGGCCAAGATATATATATATATATATATATATCATTTAAACGTTATAAAAAAATTGACTAACTTTTCGATTGGGTATTAGTGACCCATTTTAAAAGTAATGGTCATTAAATCATATTCGAAAAAAGACTCCATCAAATATGTTCAGCCCCATCTCAATTGGCTACCTATAAATTTTGAGAGAAATACAAGTACGGCACATAAACTAATGATTAGATCACGTTTCTACGGTCATAGCATAGCCACTGATTGAATCGATGCTGAGGACTTTCTGAGAGAAACTTAAAAATAAAGGATTCTGAGTTTTATAAGAATTTGTCAGGAATCTGAGTAACTTAAGAACCATATGGGAAAAATCAGGAATCTAAGTCTGCTAAACATCTGTTAGGAATCTGAGTGTCCAAGAATCTGAGCTTTTATGGGGAATCAAGAAACACCTTAACGAAGCCTTTCGCCTCGTTCGGCAGCCAGATTTCACTCAGAATCTGAGTTGAAACTCAGAAAGCAGCAAAAATGAGAGATAATCTGAGTGATTCCTGTGTTCGAGAGTTTTGGTTGGGAATTGAGATTCTGATGTTTTTCCGAGTGAAAAAGACATTTGAACGTCCGAGCAAATTGCTCGGATTAGCTCAAATTTGGGGGGGTTGATTACATCAAATCCCAACTACAACACCTACTCACCAATTCTTAACACTCTCAACAGTCTCTGAGCAACGGCTACAAAATTCAATTTGAAATAGCATTGTCTTTGTACAGATGAAGAATGCAATCGAAGGGGCCTTGATCTACCAAAGGCTTAGTAGAATCTATTGGGATGAATCAATACGTCGTTCTTTGGCAAGATTAACAAGAGTTGGCTGAATCTTCTAGAAAATTGGTATCAGACCAGCTTAAGGCAAATTTATTTTCCAATAAAAAATAATAAAAATTATAGGTGGAAAAGATGAAGGTGAGTTTATCTCACCTTACCGTCGCCGGTACGCCTCTTTGGCTCACCGGATGGACACCAGACCGGTACCGAATGATTCCCGACGTGAAGGGCTGTTGGCCGGCGTGTTGGACAGTCCCATATCATTTCCGTCGCTTACTCCATTAAGATTAGGAGTTACCGTCATCAGGCGCCTAACCTATGCGTCGATGGCTGTTTTGCTTATGATGGCTCCCCTATATATATATATATATATATATATATATATATATATATATATATATATAATTGCAGTAAACGACAACAACCTATATTATATATATAATGTACTCTTTATAATTGCAGTAAACGACAACAACCTATATTATAATATATAATGTACTCTTTAAACCTATATATATTATATATAATGTTCTTGAAAGTGCTTTGCAGTCAAAGGAACAGGAACCGCCTTACCTTATATGCATGATTTTTTTGTTTTTGGAAGGCTATCCCATGTGGAGCTAAAACATCGGAGATGGTGCTTCCCAAATTGATTTTTAGGCTAGTTTCATTAGAGCCTAATTTTTATTCTGTTTATATCGACTGCAAATGTCAATTTAATCCAATAAATCTATCAAGCAAACCTGGCCCAGTATCCGGATCGGGTTAAACATGTTATAACCCGAATAAATCCGGGCCGAGCTTGGATTGAGTGTTCCAACACTTGACCCGCACCTGGCCAAGATATATATATATACTTATCATTTTAATGTTATAAAAAAATTGACTACCTTTTCGATTGGGTATTAGTGACCCATTTTAAAAGTAATGGTCATAAAATCAGATTCGAATATGTTTAGCCCCATCTTGATTGGTTACCTGTAAATTTTGACTGAAATACGAGTAAGGCACATAAATTGATGACTAGATCACGTTTCTACGGTCATAGCATAATCACTGATTGAATTGATTTTGAGGATTTTTCGAGAAGAACTTAAAAACAAAGGATTCTGAGTTTTATAAGAATCTGTTAGGAATTTGAGTAATTTAAGAATGCATATGAGAAAAATTAGGAAATTGAGTCTATTAAGAATCTGTTAGGAATCTTAGTGTTCAAGAATCCGAGCTTTTACGAGAAAAATCATAAAACACCTGCACGTGGCCTTTGGGTCATCACATTTTTTAGGCTTGGTCAAAATAAACCAATCACAAGCTATTGCAAAAGGCGTTGAAAAGTGAAAGTCCTCTCTTTTGCTTCCTCCTCCTTTCTTTTGCTTCTCTCCTTTATAAAGCCACCTACTACCCCTCCACTCTCCCAATACATGTAGATTTTGGAACACCGTAGAATCAAAAGAGCCTTCTTAAAATATTTCTTCTATCAAGATTCATCACCAATCTTCTCTCAACTTTGAATTCTTAATTTATCACAGGTTCTGATCTTTAATCCGCACCATGTCGTCTTACGGAGGCCGCGATTTGAGGCTAACGCCGACATGGGCCATCGCGGTGGTTTGTTTGGTATTCGTTATAATCTCTATCACTATAGAACACGTCTTGCACCTAATTGGAAAAGTAAGATACTGAACTAAAAGATTATTAAATTCGCTTCATTTTCTCTCTTTACTAATCTCTGAATGATTTTGTAGTGGCTAACTCGCCGGCACAAGCGGGCACTGCATGAAGCCCTCGAAAAGTTCAAAGCCGGTAGGCCTTCGCAGCCGATATTTTTTGCTAATTATGTACTGATGGGTTCAATTGAATTTGATCAAGTTACTTATATGGGTTCACCTTTTTATGTTATTTAGAGCTCATGCTTCTGGGTTTTATATCCTTGCTCCTGACTGTTGGACAAACCCTCATAACCGATATATGTGTACCGCTGAGTGTGGGCAACTCATGGCACCCATGTAGGCTTGAAGACGAAGATGACACTCGAAGTCTTACTGATAAATGTGGGAGGGAGGCAAGACAACTATTTACTTATTTCTTCATTCTTAATCATGGTAGCCTTGTCCAATCTATTTGGGGTCGGCTTTATAAATTTAATTTGTTGATCTAATCATTTCTTTTTATGGGTATTTTGAACTGGGTGAGCCAGTTGTCAAATTTCATGGGTTGTACCAGAGTTGAGATTTTAGAGTATTAAAATAGTATTGCTGATGATAAATTTCACAGCCTGAAAAAAAAAAACCTTTATCTTTTTTTTTTTTATATAAGCTTTTATATGGCTTCTCACTACTTCTCTTCTGGTTCGTCTTCATTTTTCCCTTTTTCATTCATTCTTCTTGTATTGAAGCAAAATCTATGAAATCATAGAGAGCCTATTTACGGTCTTTAAATTAATAAAAACATTTTAATAAATTTAACAATTAATGGTGTTCTTGTTTGGGTTGCAGGGTAAAGTTCCAATTATGTCATACCCTGGCCTCAACCAGCTCCACTATTTCATCTTCTTCTTGGCTGTTGTCCATGTACTCTACTGTATAACCACCATGGTATTGGGTAGATTAAAGGTATAAGATCCTTCTACTTGCACAAAATGTAATATATTAGAGTTTTATTATTATACATCAATCTCCACACTTTTGGATTCCCTGATTATAGTGAGATTGAAGCTTTTTTTTTTTTTTTGTAATTGTTGCAGATGAGACTGTGGAAAAAATGGGAAGGGGAAACCAAAACTGTAGAATATCAATTTTCACATGGTAAGAATGAGTTATTATCAGCTATAGTTTACTTAAGATTAGTTTATTGAAACATTAATTATGACGGCAAGCACGTCATGTCGAGATTAATCTAAGTAATCTTAATGTAAACTTCCACTCAAATTATAAGTACAAATTAAAACCAATAATAATAATAATTATTATTATTATTATTATAAATTATAATATAAATACGGCACCATCTCACAATATAAATAGCATGATTTTAAATATCCGCCTTATCCAGTTCATATTGGCCACTATGTATCGGCTTAAGCTTGACCATATTTGTGATGAAACCCGGATATGATATCGGTATAGAGGCATATACAGGTAGATATATATTACAACGGCTGATATAGCCAATATTTATCCCATGCAAACAATATATGATACCGGCCGGTTGAACCGAAAAATATCCAATATACTCCATATATATCAACTTAAGACCCGGTCAATAATGTCAATATGTATCAATGGCCACGACCTCTCAGAATGATTGACATCACAAGTTTTATTTTCTTATTAAAAAAATGTAATAAACATTATTACTCGTCAAAAGCTTGAATTTATATATGTCATTAAAGGGTGATTAATAATTGGACATATTTTATGCAGACAAAGTGTAGGCGGCTGATGTGGTTCGACACAATTGGCTACAAGTGTGGTGGGGCTCAATTAATACAAGTCCGTACAGTCAATCACATTGCGCCACCTGCACTTTGTCCTCAACAAATCTATCCTAGGTTTATAATTTAGCTCTCAAGGTCACATTTTGGGAAAAATATACAATCACATGAATTGTGAGGTAGCCTTAGAATACAAAAACTACCAAAAATAATATACAATCATGTGGTAGATTAGAATTCAATAACTAAGTTGGATCATTAAATAGAGATTTTTGTTATTTTTATTTATTTATTTATGAGCACGACCAGAGCTACTGAATCTATATATATATATATATATATATATATATATATATATATATATATATATATATATATATATATATATATGGGAGCCGGTTAGGTCTTTCAATGGAGCTACTGAATCTATATATATGGGAGCCGGCTAGGTCCAAAATCCACGTGGAGCTCCACATGGCACTCAAAATGCTTTTTGGGTGGCACATAGAGCACAGGTGGATAGTTTAGATCAATATTTTTAAAAAAATGCAAAAAAAAAATTATCAACCCACAAGTCAAAGTTTGACGATTTTCATTGCTCAACATTTCACAGTTCAAAAAATACACGGTGGAGATGAGTTTTTAATTTTATTTTTTTCAAAGATAATCTAAGCAATGCACCCAAGGTTCACATGGTATCGAAATAATATTTTGGGTTTCACGTGGAAAGTTGGAGGACGATAACCGTCCTCCCACAGAGGACGGATCCCTTTTCCTATATATACATATATCAGCATTTGAACGATGGGAGATAAACTTCAATAGATATAATATAATAAGTACCCATGCATTGACCTTTTATGGCCTTAAAAAAAAACTTTAGCTTTAGGTCGACTTAGAACCCTAATTTTCATGAAATAAAACAAGGATCGTGTTATTGAGGATAATTTTTGAAGACAATTTTACAGGCAGCTCATGTGGCGCAACATGACTTGCTGTAGTGCTTGTGGGGCCCAAGCGCTGCAGCTAACCACGTTGCACCACATAAATTGTCCACAAAATTATTTATAAAAAAACTGTCCACGATTTATAATTTTTCATGAAACAATGTTTATATATATCGGCTAAATCATAAGCTCACGTGCTCCCACACTAAAAGGTAAATTTGTTCAGATATGTACATTAAATCATTTGGGCCCACTCTACGCACCATGCCCCCATTGAAATAAAAGCATTTATGGGCTTGATCAAATCTCGGAGTCTCTATATATGGTCAAAATTTTGTATATATGGTCAAACATTTACAGTATGAATTTTACATGGGATGATGGCTCTGACTTACCTTTAAACACCAAAATGATTTTTAAATTACCTTCGACCATTAAAATTGGACTTTTTATCTCACACCGTTAAAATTTCTAAATTACCTTAAACCATTAAAATTGGACTTTTTATCCCACACCATTAAAATGTGATTTATTATGTCATATGATGCGCATATGTGATGAATCTAAAATTTTCAAGTGACAATCTATCATTGGAACTGGTCTCGTCCCAAAGAAATATGCCTATAAGTGGATGTGGATCATCTCATTGATGAACTTTAATATCAGCCATTAAACTTAAAACAATGGTTAATATTATAGTTCTCAGATCGGATGATTTAAATTTCCCTAAAATATCATTTTTGGGCCTGCTGTGTTCCAAAGTTTCAGTTTGATGGTTCAGATCACCCACATCTTAACTCATTGATTGTGTAAGACCATTCAAACACCATTTTGATGTTTCAATTATGGCCGAGAGATTTGGATCCATTTTACATATAATCCATGTTTGTGCAATTCCAAGGTTTATGTTTTCTCTAAAAAAAAAATGTCTATTTTTAATAAGAGGTTGAGATTAGTTTACGGAAAGAGTTAGTCTACAATGGGTGTCCCACCTATCATGTGCATTAAAGATGTAGGATTGTTTGATCTACACAGGCTTTTGTGCATTGGAAGTCCATGCACGTCAAGCAGTAGCATAGACATATGGATTGGAAACTCATTCTAGACCAACTCTTATGTACATAAAACCCTAGAAAAAGATATATTTAATTATTTAATCAATGACTATCATCAACAGATATTCTTTCCCCTAAAAGGCAATTTTATACTTTTTAAAGGGAAGGACTATTTGCACTTACCGAATTACTGAGGGCACCTACACTAATAACCGTTGGATGCTTTGAATCAAACGGTGGAGCTCTATTTTTATCTCAATCTTCTTCATAATGAATCTTCAGATGGTCAATGGTATATTTATACCATGTTACACATATCTTAAATGTGCCTTTAGGTCACTCTTTTGGATGCATGACATGTGGAATAAGAAATTTACTGCCTGCGATCAATTCTCAAGATCCATTGCGTCGAAGTCTATGATGAAAAATGATCACCATCGTGTCTGATTCAAAGCAGCCAAGGGTTGTCAGCATAGTTGCCCTCAACAATTCAGTAAGTGCTAATAGAGCAGCCCCTTGAAGTATGAGCCGTCAAGGTCATGATATAAAGATTTTTGGTGCAAAAGATTAGCATAATCTCTATTTTATGAATCAATCCAGTCAACTATTGAGTCAAATCATAGCCTTCAAATTTGACTATTTACATGGTGTGCCCAAATGACACAACTCTGAAAAATATCAAGTCCTTTACGGTGCAGCATATTTAATTTTGATTAAAGAAATCTGACAGGTCGCCTCTGTGAACGTGACTTGTACCAATGAAATTATAGGCAATAAATATAGTAGCTGAATTAGATAGATACCAAGAGAAAAATATCTCCATTACATTAATTAGATAAAATTAGTGGTCAAGATGATGACAGGTGTATTGTTTGACAGATCCTGAGAGATTCAGATTTGCAAGAGAGACATCGTTTGGACGTAGGCACTTGAATTTTTGGAGCAAATCAACTATTCTCATTTGGATAGTAAGAAACCCTAACACTGGTTCTTTTCTTTCTGCAATTCTGAATATAAGTTTATAATTTGATGGTACCATCAAAGTTGATACTTTGATTTGATAATTCTGTGTCTAATTAATCATAGGATTAATGAGCCGACTCTTCTATGGGCTCTACTTCAAAAAAATTGTCTTTAAATTGGTGCAATTTGTGAGTTAGGGCCTATTTGAAAAGTCAGTAGATTGATCAGATTATGAGCACCTCGATGCATTAGAGGTGGCAATGGGTTGGGTAGTCCGGCCTAGCTGTTAGGCCCGAGACAAGTTCAATTCTGTCGGGCCAGGCTTTGTTTACTCCAGCCCAGTCGAGCCCGGCTCATCGCCACACCTAGCTGTCATCTTTGATGGTACCAAGCACCATATATATATATATATATATATATATATATATATATATATAATAAACGTCGGTCTAGGGCCACCCGTATCCAAATATTACAAAAATGTAAGCACAAGCTCGGCCCATTGCCATCCTTATACACATATTTATTTTATGTACTCACTAATCACAATTATCATTATTAATAAGCACTAGCATAATCACTTAATTTTGCTATTCCCACCTGCCTACAAAGGTCCGTCTTTTTGTCATAGAGATTTGACAGGATTTATATATATATATATATATATATATATATATATATATATAGAGAGAGAGAGAGAGAGAGAGAGAGAGAGAGAGATGATCATATGACCGAGTCACGGGACAACCCAAGACTCGAGCCCCTATTGACTGCACGTCATATCAGTGGGCTTTGATGTGACGTCACTGATATGGCGTGCAGCCAATAGGGGCCCATGACTTGAATGAGAGAATCACTACTCATATATATATATATATATATATATATATATATATATATATATATATATATATATATTCAAGCTGAAGACCCGGCATTGCTAGAGTGATTATATATAATATAAATATTACTATATATATAATTACTCCTGGATGCCAATAAAAAGAATAAATGTTAGGTTTAGAGTCAATTAAATACCATAAAATTTTATATGTAAGTAGTTTGTCAGAATAAGGTTGGAGTGATGCTTACAGCATCAAGTGAAGGCTCTTTAAAAAATTGGAAATCAAACATAATCTTAATCGGTTACCTACCTTGAGCCGTAAGGAGTCTAAGTTGCATAAACAATTATTTGAATAATCTAGTCTAAATCACCGACAGACTTCCTAAGGTGAATATTTTATATGATTCTCACCGTTCAAATCTTAGTACTATAAAATATTTTAAATATTTTATAGTATTAAAAAATCTCACCGTTCAAGTCTTAATCTATGATTCTATTTATAATTTAGAGTCCAGAAATATTGAAACTAAAAAGTTTGACTATATTTTGTCTAATATTTTTGCCATCTTATTACAGATTGGGGCATGTTCCCCCTATCTTTAGGACATGTGACACCTTTTTTTCATAATTCAAATCATTAAAATGGTAGCTCATATTTGGATCTAACATGGCGCAAAAGTTACTCTTATTAAGAGATTTGAATTGTCTAACTTATCCACTCTAACATAGATGATTGTATCATTTTAATGGTTAATTAATGCACCTATAAGCTCGTTCCAATCCTCTTATAAGTCTGATTAGTTTAGCTATCGGGTCAGTCGCTTTATCCTACACATGAGTACTTTAAATTTGTAGTTGCAATATACCTACAAGAATTCAATACTTTCATAAAAGATAGGGACAATTTTCTATGGGAAAGAGAACATGGTTAATTTTGTGAAAATGAGATCCTTATAAAATAAATAATATCCCAGAACATGGTTAATTTACCAGAGTGGGCTCATTTCGCTAAATATCACTCTTTTAGCATTCCATTGATCAAGTAGAATTATGTGCTTATATTATCAAAATAACTTTGCAAAATAGTTGATTAGGAGATAATTTTTTTTGTAAATTACGAGAAATCAAAATTGGCTGTCATTTTTGTTTAGCAATATATTGAATTTGGACATGTTTATAATACTATGCTACTTGTCTTTTCATATTTAGGTATGTTTTGTGAGACAGTTCTTCACGTCCATTCAGAAAGTTGACTATTTGACCCTCAGACATGGATTTATCATGGTAAGCCATCAAACGAAATGCTCATTTACGTTGACCAGATAGACGAGGATACAATTTTATTGATACAATAAATGTATGGTTTCAGGCACATTTAGCTCCCCAAAGTGCAAATGCATTTGACTTTCAAAAATATATCGAGAGATCACTAGATGAAGATTTCACAGTTGTTGTAGGGATCAGGTAGGAGCTTCTCTCTCTCTCTCTCTCTCTCTCTCTCTCTCTCTCTCTCTCTCTCTCAACGGCTGTCTTAACGTATTTGCATTTGGTATGTTTAATTGCAGCCCCATAATATGGTTCTTCGCCCTGGTGTTCCTACTCTTCACGACACACGGTCAGCAAAACTGCCTTTTGATTAAATTCCCTTTCGTTTCTGTTAGTTTTGGTCTATTTTACACAAAGAAACAAAAAAAATATTAGAAGGAAAACTTATATCTAAGATATAAGTGAATCTAACACCGTTCAGTGCATGATCAAATGAGTTGGGATGTAACAAATGGGGACATTTCCTTCAAATACTAATAAATCCCATCATCTATCGGATGGCATTGGATATATATATTGGGTATATATGATTATATAACTCACAATGAAATTTGTTATTTATATTCCTTTGTATAGAACTTAAATATAATTACTGGGACAACTTACCAAAATGTTGTTCAACCAAATTTTAAGGTCATTTTCAATATCAAAATCGTTTGAATTCAGGTGTTAAACGGGTCATCTCAAGCCCATACTTATGGATATTTTAATAGCATGTCATAAAAAATATCGTATAAATCTAAACTTTTGCACTTCAATTAATTAATGCACCCATAATCCAAATCTTAATAGTGGGACATGAATTTTTCGCTAATAACAAGTCATACTTATTGTGTTTGTGCATGTGAGTGCAGGTTTGTACTCGTATTTGTGGCTTCCCTTCATCCCACTCATCGTAAGTATCATTTCTAGCTTCCCTTCATCCCACTCATCGTAAGTGTCATTTCTAGCTGTCTAGTGTTTTTTTTTTTAATCATTCTTCTTTAATCTCGAAAGGGACTTTTGAATGTTGCCGTCAAAGCGTTCCCAAAGTCTTTGCCATGCATGGTGTGCATATCTCGGCATGCACGTTTGCAGGAGATGTGCAGCCTTGTGCCATATAATAACTAGAAAAGGTTTGACCGTCTTCGGGACTGATCGGTGTGCGTGCATGTCTGCACATGATGTGCAGCCAAGCATCATATACCAACTAGCGCGCATCTGACCGCGCATGATGCATGCCCGATTAGGACCTCAACATTAAAAGCTTGCTTTGTGAGATAAGGCATAAACAATAACAAGTTAAAGCCAATAAGCTCGACCCATCCTGTTTCTCTCTTTTAATTATTTATTAAATATATTAGTTAATTAGGTATATAACATATATTTTTTATATTTATATTTATCAAAATAACCGTCAATATTACCTTTAGGTTGTGTTTGGTGCTGCTCTTTCAAACGAAAGAGTGACTCTTTTGATTTTTGGCTCCAATGAGGTGCCAAAAATAGCTCCGGTGGGGAGCTATTTTAAGTGATAAAATAGCTCTTCGTCTGCTCTTCACCAGAGAAGATAAAACATGTTTCATCAGCTCTTTCAAGAGCAAACCCAAACGCACTCTTTATCTTGGGAAAAAAAAATTTATTAAGACATGTACGAAAAATACCAATAAACAAGAAAGCTAGAAGCCCGACCAGTGCCTGCGGGGCCCGCCTAAGTTAGGGTTAGGGCTGGGCATATTAAATCCTGCCTAAGTTAGGGCTAGCCCAAGCTAGGTTTTATGGGGAGGGGGGACCTGAACATGGCCTGTTGACAGCCCTAACTATGATTCAAAGTTCATGCAAAACTAATAGGGCTGGTATTACATGCCCTCTCCTATGCTTTAGAAATAATGAAAAATATAGACCGATATAAACTCATACCCGCTCGGTATAAACCGCTAAAAAAGATTATTAATACCCATCATTAAACCCGCCCATTATTAACTAGGTTTAAACACTTTGAAAGATTTCGTTGCAATTGTTTGTTTAGAAATTTTTCAAAAAGCTAATCATAGGCACTTCTCGCCTTTCTGAAAGATAGACTGTCTTTGCAGATCATTCTAGTGGTAGGAACAAAGCTTCAGGTGATAATAACAAGAATGGGATTGCAAATTCAAGAAAGAGGAGATGTGATCAAGGGAGTGCCACTCGTCCAGCCAGACGATAATCTCTTCTGGTTCAATCGCCCTCGTTTGATCCTCCACCTCATCCACTTTGTTCTTTTCCAGGTACCTTTCCTCCAAGAATCCACCTCCAAAAAAATTTGAATTCTACACTTCACATTGTGGACTGCACTTGATCTCTTGAACCATTGAACTGATATATACTGTTTGTGTTGTTCAAACTCGTAGAACGCCTTTCAGCTTGCCTTCTTCATTTATAGTTGGGTAAGCCATTTGATCGAACAAATTTTTTTTTTGACCTTTATACGCGCCTTAATTTTGATTTTCGAGTTTAACATGAACATGATCGGTATCTATTGTTTGCAGTATGAATTCGGTATGCGTTCTTGCTTCCACCGTCGCCTTGAAGACGTGATCATCAGAATCTCCATGGGGTAAAATCTCTTTATATCCATGTTGTTGTCCTATTTATGAAGTATCGTCCCCGCTAACTATCAATTTGAATGGCATTGGATCAGGGTCCTTATACAGTTTATATGCAGCTATGTTACGCTACCGCTTTATGCACTCGTAGCCCAGGTAATGAGTTGTTTTGATCGATTCGCATCATAGGGGAAAATGAGCACAAGATGATCGAATTCGCGAATGAGATAATTTTATTTTTGTCTCCTTTGCGAATTGGAGTCATCAGAACAACCCCCCTTGTAGTTTTGAAAACAGTTTCAACTTCTGGTAATATGGTAAACTTAACCTTCATTGATTGCAAACAGATGGGTTCCAACATGAAGCCCACCATCTTCAATGAGAGTGTGGCTGTTGCCCTAAAGAAATGGCACCACACAACAAGAAAACACATAAAAGAGAACCGAAGGTCAGGGAGCGTGACCCCACTGTCAAGTAGGCCGGGAACACCGCCACATGGCCAATCTCCAGTTCATCTCTTACGCCATTATCGGAATGAGGTGGATAGCCAACCAGCTTCTCCACGGTTCTATAACTCGGACAATGAGCGATCTGAGTCACCCTCTCCGGTGCACCACTCTTCGAGTCACAGCTATTGGAATCAGGCTGTAGTAGAGCAGGAGAGAGAAATGCAAAACCCATCTCAACACGAAATCAAGATACATTCCGATGATTTCTCTTTCGACAAGAGATCAAGAAAATAGATTATGGCTTCTCTTCCAAATTCATTTATGACATGAATGGTGCTCCTATGTTAGGCGGCAACCGAACAGATGGGGGCAGTGTCGTTATCTTACCGGAGGGATGCATTTTTTGCGATGTTACAGAATTTTGTCGTAAATGGATGTAATTATAAACCTCATCATCTATTTGTATTACATGGATGATAAATAATATTGTTTGTTCTTCCACAAGTCTCCCTCCCAGTTCATATTTTTTTATTAAAACTCGAGTTTCAGTAGAAGAAATGAAATGAAAGATACGGTAGAACTAGGACAGCTATTGTATGCTATTGTTTGATGTGTACCCAATGCCAGATGCAGAGGTACCTAATAGATAGATATGAACATAATAAGCTGCCCAACCATTCAACTGTGAAATGAACAAAGAAATACATTTAAAGTAGATGGTATAGGGCTGTGATGTGGATGACGACGCGAGAAATATAATTAAAGGTCTATATTATCAGACCCAATTTAGACCACCCGTCAATTCATGAACTGCCTGATACTTAAATCATCTCCTTCATAAGCTAAGGCAGTCGGTCTATTTGGCCAAAAATAATAAAAAAATATATGCATTTCCGGCATATGTTCGTGAATTAAATGATTTTAGCTAGGATGTTTTTTTTATCTTATTCATGATTGAGCGACTTTGAATTGGGTGATTTACAAATCACATCTATCCAAAGAGGGTGGAGGCATTTGGTGAAGTTAAGTAAATTTCACATATTGTGCCATTTTGAACAAGGTTTTAATCAATTAAGATCTCAAGAGATTTTAATTATTTTAAATATTTTCTAAAGTATTTATAAATCCTAATCAATCTTAACTTGCTTAAGATAAAAGATACACATCATAAGATGTGTATCTCTCCCTTATCAATCCTAAATATTCAATATTAATAATGACCATAGTTATGGTGCTTCGTAGAGCAGAAATTAAATGACCATTGCAGTTACCACTTTTAGTAGATAGCCATTTCACTTATATGGGATGCATAATTAATTAAATAATTCCAACTTAATTACAAAAATTATTGGGTTCTATGTAGTCAAATATTGGCTAAGTTGACCGTGTCCTAGTTGACACTGTAAAACCCCTCATTCATGAGTTTTATATATGTATTGAGGTTATTTCTTTTCAATAGTTAATACCCAAATCAAATCTAAGTAATTACAATAAATCTTTCTAATTTTCCATACCTTCATAACAGATTAATAGGATTTCTAAATCTTTTATCAAATCTGGGGTAATTAGCAGCAGGAATTTGTTTAATGACATCAGATAATTTGTAGAATCAAACATCATATATGTAATTGATGTTATTGGGATAACTTGTTATAGAGATATCAATGGTTTTGAATAAATCTCTCTGACATTAACAAGATCAAAAGCTTATTTGAAACTCCTGTAACCTAGAGAATAGTGTGTAATACATGGAAAGTGGCTAGCTCGAAAGTGATGTCTAAAGTCGGAAGTGTTCGAAATTGTTTCTGCCACTAGGTAGATTTTGCATCAACCTCCATCTTTCAGGATCGGAATGCTCAGAATGCCGAATTGTCAGAAGTAAATTGCATGTTAAGTAAATGTTTCATATAAAAAAGTTTTCTAGATCATATAAAATCGTTTATGGATCAGGTGGACCACATAGGCAAGGTACTCTCTATCTCATTCAAAGTTCAAGACTCAGATCAAGGTAAAAGGCCACATGTTTCTACCCATTTCTTTTTATTCTCAAAGCTTTCGAGTAACATATTTTTTCCACAAATGAACAGTACAATGGCTGCTAAAAATATGCAGCAAAACAATTAAACTGAAACATAAAAATATTGTAAGAGAATCTAGTCAATGGGAAAGCAAAGAATTTGATCATTGAGCGCCAATGGGTGCACCATGGAGAAATGTCGACCTTCTATTTATTTTTTTGCTTTTGTCCATGGGCGATCTGTTCATATTGCTTATTCTACGAAATCAGAGGCTCAGAGGCTTTGCGGTGTCATCTGGGCATTGGCTTATTCTGTAAGAAAGATCTAAACAATATTAGAGCTTGTCGAGGGCGATGAAGTGGGACCTCGTGTCCTGCTCCTGTTACAGTTACAAAGGTCAGCCCTTTGTATACTTGGCTCCAGCCACCAACCTATATTACCAAAAATATATAAAAATAATGAGCAGAGCCCTGCATAATTAGTATCATTGAAGAAATGGAATCCCAAGTCACTATTTCTTATACCAACCTTTCCATGATCGTACCACGGATACCAGTTGATAAGGGTTGGGAGCTTCAGAGCATCGATGGAGTATCTGCTTGCAGTCACAGGCACTACCGAATCTGTGTCTCCACTGGACAAAAAGTTCAATTGCAATCCATATTCAGAGAGGCAGCACTAGAAATATAGTAGCACTATAGTGCAGCAAATTTCATATAAAGTACAGGAGTGACCTCTTGATCGGATGTACACAGTGGCATCACTGCCATGGCAGTCCGCTTTCAGACCATGTGGCGCACATCTTTGATCAATCCAAGTAGCCCAATTAGCAGCCCATTATTGACACACATCTCAGCCAAAACATCAAGCCTAATAAGGATTGGAACCCTACGACTGTTGCATTTTAATTTCATTCGTACATGAACGATGGCCCATTTTGGAGTGCATAGATGGGACAGTTAAGTTCTCCCAATAAGTGATTTTTGGTCTCACTTCAGTTCAATATATGAGCTGATGACTTGGATTGCCCAAAAATATGCCACGTGAACTAATATTGTGGCCATCATCCTTTTATCCGTAAATGGACAGCCAGCCATGGTAAATTACTAAAAAATTAACAAATAAAAATTAAAAACCATATAAATTACATGGGTATTGTAATAATCAATCAAATACTCCCTACTTGTCTACCTTAGTAATCTTAAGGTTTCTCTAACAATTAATGCATGTTATCACACAAATTTGATCACTGATATCAGTTATTATCAGTCTGATGTTTGTTTGTTGACGGGAATCTTGTATCTCTCGTTCACTAGCAACAATGTGAATTAAAGTAGTTTTACATATTTGAATGAGATGACTAAACATCTCTATGAAAATTACAAAGTGAAATGACTGCACTAAAT
Organism: Chloranthus sessilifolius; assembly: GCA_021018995.1. Classification (NCBI taxonomy): domain Eukaryota; kingdom Viridiplantae; phylum Streptophyta; class Magnoliopsida; order Chloranthales; family Chloranthaceae; genus Chloranthus; species Chloranthus sessilifolius. The sequence goes on from CM037589.1 coordinate 74,237,816, forward strand.
TTTTTGATCGCTGAAGTATTGATGCGGAATTTAGATCCACATGTTGGAATCGTGGCAAAGTCGAGAAGAGGAGATCAAAGAGAAAGTGGACCCATGAATGGGCATTCAAACGGTCCGTGAAATAATCGTCATTATACGACGGGCGTCAGTGGCTTCAGAACAGACGTCCATAAAAATAAGGGAGTTCTAAAAATTAAGGCGAGGACATCTGTGTCCAAGGACAACCGTGGTCATATGACAGACGTCCGTGAAAGTCATCCGCAAATTGACAGCTACACAAAAAAACTTGTCATTTGGAGTTTTAATTGTTTTCAAACTTTCTTATTTCGAACTTTATGTTTAGTTAGGGTTTTCTTAGCCTACATAATGGCATGTAAAGACTTTATTTAAGAGTTGATGATTAATGAAATTAAGAGTTGCTTTGTGCAAACCTTAGAGAACTTGTGAAGAGCTTTCACCCGAGAGAGCAAATCTTTCAAAATTCAATGAGTGAATCTTCGCTTATCGTGTGCTTGGTGTGAAGCCTCGGAATCCTTTGGTGTGAAGTTTTGGATCCCTATCTTTCTATTTTGTCGTTTAATTATTGTGAGGGTTTAAGCGTTTATCTTGCATCAAATTGGCATCAAAGCAAGTTCAAACCCTCGACAAGTGGATTGGCGAAATCATAAGTAAAGATCAATTTCTCAAAGCCCTTCATGATTTTAACGATTACATAGTTTCCATGAGAACGTTCCTGAAATAAGATGGAATATTCCGATCGTGCATCAAAAGATGACGACGGTGAAAAAAATATGATGCGAAGAAAAAGGTAGATCATCCTATCAACATGGTTCTATACTCAAACATATGGCGCTTCTTAACAATGTTTACTGCGAATTGCTAAGATTGCGTCAGATAGTGGTTGCATGGCATGAGGATATCAGTAAGATACTTATCAAAGTTTTTATTCACGATTTATCCAAAGACGCATTGGCAATGATTCAAGCTTTAAGACCGAAGGTTACAAGTTCCATCTTCATAACCGTACCCGTGAGAACACCTTTATGGGTTAAAGTTCCTCTACCCGTGCCCATGGTAGTACCCATACCGGTGAAAGATACCATACTTAAGGTGAATCCGAGTACTTCCATCACTACGGAAGACCCGACTGATGAAGCCGTTGACGATCTCGAAACCGTTGAACAGCCCGAGAGCGTTGACGCTCGAGTATCCGCGATAAGCCCTACCAAGCCCGAGACCGTTGAAAAGTTCGAGATCAATGAAAAGCAAGTATTCGTGATAATGTCCATCGATCCCATGACCCCTAGGTCCCAGGATCGTGTTGGTTGTGCATTGACATTGATTTTTTTCGATGTATCAAAGATAAATCGGATCTCACCCAAGTAAAATCTGGTTTATTTGTCTAAGCCGCATCTGATCGAGATTCGCAGCATTGTGTTCTTGACCTCCGCGCAGAAGATCAATTTCGTGAATGGGCTTTCAAATGGCCCGTGAAAGAATCGTCATTATACGAGGACGTCCATGGCTTCAGAACGGCCATCCGTGAAAATAAGGGAGTTCTGGAAATTAAAGCAAGGACATATATGCCCAATGACATCCGTGCCCACGGACATCAGTGGTCATATGACGGACGTCCGTGAAAGTTGTCCCCAAATTGGTAGCTACACGAATTTTAAGCAAAGAATTTGTCATTTACAGTTTTAATTGTTTCAGGACTTTCTTATTTTGAACTTTATGTTTAGTTAGGGTTCTCTTAGCCTATATAAAGGCGTGTAAAGACTTTATTTAAGAGTTGATGATTAATGAAATTGACAGTTGCTTTGTGCAAACCTTAGAGAACTTGTGAAGAGTTTTCACTCGAGAGAACGAATCTTTCAAAACTCGATGAGGGAATCTTTGTTTATCGTGGGCTTGGTGCGAAGCCGACGTACGTCCTTGGTGAGAAGCCTTGGAACCCTATCTTTCTATTTTGCCTTTTAATTATTTTCAAGTAATTATTGTCCTTATTCCCTTTGATATAATCAAAAACCCAAAATCCCTAGTTAGTTGCTGAAACTTTGTTCACACATTATTAACTGATATATTTTGATTTTCCCCTTTGATTGAATTAACCATTTTGGGCTTTTAATTCTTCAAATCCTAGAGGAGTCAAGAGACACAACTCGAGTTCTCTCATTAAAGCCATTTTTCGAGATCGAAAAATTCAATGCATGTGAGCGCTAGAATTGATTCAACCTAATTGTTTTAATTAAATATGTTAAACTATTTTATATGGTTGGAAAGTTGTGAATATTCCCGCTATTCAATTTAATATGAAATTAATCTCAAATTCGCATAATTAGGGTTTTAGCGTTTATCCTGCATCAAGTATATTTTCATTAAAAAAAAAAAAAAAAAATACAAGGGGAACAAAGGAGAGCGAGGTGCTTAGAAAACAAAAACCAAAACCAAACTCAAAACCAGAAAACAGCCCAAAGGAAACCGCCAACTCAAGCCAAAAAACCCGAGGCCCAATGAGAAGAACCCCCACAATCAGGTCTCTAACACCCTAACCCATAGATTAATCTTATGCAAAATTTCAGCAATGATACACATATTTGAATTTTCAAAACCGATACACAATTGACGGGGAACGCCAAGATCGAGAGTCTCGGATTTGAGCCACAACGGATTTCTAGCGCAAGAAGAAACGAAAAGGAAATCAGAACCAGGCTTAAAGGAGCAGAATCAGCGTGCTAGAACAATGCACAGCCAATCAATTGACATCTAGTATTCGATCGATTGACTATGGACTGTGAGGAACTAATTCTGGCGGCATATATATATATATATATATATATATATATATATATATATATATATATATATATTTGTCAATCGATCGAATACCAGATGTTGATCGATTGCTACGTCAGAATTCGACTTTGAATTTTTAAGGGCATACTTGTCTTTGTTTATTCTTTTTTTAGGATTTTATTTTCTTTTGTGAGGCCTCTTATATAAGGTCTCTAAATAAACATTGTAAATAGTTTTTTATTAATGAAAAGAGCTTGTGTTTCTGTGCTTGAGATGAGCCTCTATAAAGAGTATTTTTCACTCCCCGAGAAGGGTTTGGTGGAAGCCCAAAATCTATCTCCTATCTATCTCTTTATTTTTTATTTTCTTTCTCTGCTTGTTTTGATCCCATAAACTTCAAATCCAGCCGTTATCTTTTCCCAAAATTCCTAAATATGCACATCGAACCAATCTCAAAATCCTAAAATCGGTCATCCAACCTTTAAATACCCCGAAGTTTATAGATCCTAGATCCCATCTGAGTCCCCGAATTGATCCGATTTAAGCCCAGATTCCATCCGAGCCATTGAACCAACCCGAATCAGAACCCTTAGAATACTCGCGATTCCATCATTGAATCCTGAGCGGCACCCTAATCGGGAATAGCTAGAGTTCTACCTCTAGGACCGATCTACACTGCAAAGTTAACGGATTTAGCGCACGGACTGGACCCTACTCGAATCTAGCGCGATTTTTCTAATGGAAAACTACGAAACCCGAAGGTATTCTCATTATTTTCATGTTTGTTGTTTAATTAATTTAGTTAAATTTTGGCAATTAATTAAATCATAGCATTCACGTAGTTAAGGGTCCTTGTCCCGCATCAGTTTTGGTATCAGCCTAAGTTCTAGGTTAGGACATATTTGTGTGAGATTTAATTCCATTGCATTTTAATTTTTCTTTGCATTTATTTCTATTGTGGTCAAAAGTGTGCACTTCTAGTGTTTGACAAAAGTCCTTACTCATTTTGAGTCACATGTGTATGTTATTTCGAAGTCATTTAATTTTATGGCATTTGTGTCTACATTTGTATATACGTCATGTGTTTGTTAAAATTCCTCAACTGTTGTATGGTCCATAAAATTGTGTCTAAGTTGTGTTTGTGTCAAGCATCATATATGAGTCGCTTACATGTCACCATGAATTCCTTATGCGTCATGAATGGGCACTAGCCGAACAAGGGAACCACTACACCACATTCTTGGCAAAGTCCCAAAAGTCGTGATGAGATTAGAGTTCGGGGATATCCTCATCATCATGAACCTAAGTGCCGAGAAGTTACTAAAATCTATTCGGAATGAGGTCTCAGATTTTGAGGGTACGACGAACCCTAGAACTTTCGTGGAGTGGTTGTCTAGTGTAGAAGAGTACTTTGATTGGTACGGCGTACCAGATAAGTACAAAATTAGACTAGTAACAACAAAGTTTAAGGGTAATGCTAAAAAAATTTGGATTCATATAGAACTCCGTATTGAGTTTCGTCGGATTAAACTCATCTCCATATGAGAGGATATGAAGGTGACACTTATTGAAAAGTATGTTCCTTTAACACACCGTCACCTTCTACGGAGTTTGAGAACCAAGACAAATAAGTGTCCTGATTGTCTTAAGTGTCAAGGGTTCGGACACTTTGCTTACCAATACTCCATAAAACTTCCTACTCCAAATTTATTGACTAAAAGAGGGAGTCCTTTAGAGCCGGAGAATAGGAAAGAGAAAGAAGTGTATGACCCTCATACCGTGATGAGTGTAGAGATGGAAGAAGCTGATGAGAGTCTAGTTTGCGTTAAAGAGACCCCTATTTCCCTTGTGAGTAGTGATGTTGAGTTGCTCACACATGAGTCAACGGAGTCACCCACACAAGAATCTACTGAGTCATATACGCACAATTTGTTGGTGCCCATAAAACCCGTTGTGCACGAGTCCTTGTTGGTGGTAGAGTCGAGTGCACTTGAATATTTGGTTTTGGTTGACACGAGCACACATGAGCTAATCGAGCCGAGTGTACATGAGCCACTAATGTCACTTGATTCGATCACACATGAGTCACTAGTATTGGTAGAGTCCACTACACATGAGTCTTGATAGAGGTCATTGCATGTGAGTCGTTAGCGTCGCATGCACATGAGAGTATCGAGTCCATATATACACATACACATCATAGTCTCGAGTAACAAACAGCTTCACATTCTAACGCGAGACAACGACCCTAAAATGCGTGAATATGAATTTTAATGCGGATTTGCCGAAATTAAATAAATTAATTCAAGTTTAATCGCAAAATTATCTTAAATACCTTAGGGTTTGGAGAATTGTGATGAGTAGATCACACAAGATTCAAATAGGGTCCAGTCCGATGCGCGAGTACTTTGAAATTTGAGGCGAGATCGGCCTAGAGATAGAACTCCGGCTTTTCTAGGCTTAGGCGCTCGTCTTCAATCGGATGTAGATTCACGGTTTCCAAATAGGGTCGTGAAAGAGATTTATGGTTTGTAATAGGCTTATGGTTTGGTTTTAAGTTATGGTTTTGAAAAGGACTTTGACTCTGATGGATTAAGGCTTCAACAAAGGTTTAGGGTTTTAGGATCGAAATCAATAGATTGAGATTTAGAAAACAAGCAGAGATCAATAAGGTAAAAGATTCAAAGAAGACAATAATAGATAATAGAAAAGATAAACAGATAGTTTTTGGGAGTCACTCCCTTGGCCTCACACCAAACCCATCTCAGGCAAAGAACATTCAAGCATAAAAGCATTCAAAATATTCAATAACTAATTAAAAAGTCTTTACAAGCCTTAATATATAAGCCACCAATAATTAATTCGAAATAAAGAGTCCTAATAATAATAAAAGACTGAAAAATAGAAATTTTCGCAAAAATTAGAAAACCCGTCACGACGCCCACAAACATCCGTCACTGTTCATCACGGATGTCCGTGACACTATTCACGGACGTCCATGACACTATTCACGGACGTCTGTGGTACTGTTCACGAACACTGTTCATTAAAAAAATAATAATTTTTTTTTTTTCCTGAAGTTGATCTTGGCATTCCCCGTCATTCTCCTCCACTCAAAATATTTCATCACCGATGAAACACGCACGTGGTACTGATCAAGTGTATCAAAACTCATACGGTGGAACTCCTTGTAACTAGCCCAAATAGTCTCAGCACCGGGTGGTGTATGATCATGATCTCAGTTGATTGTAGCGTGACGCACACTATAATCTTCTCCTCGACGAACCAAATAACTCGGCTCACCAACCTACTCTACCAAATATTTTTGAAGCTTCTCATCAGCTCTCTGAAGGAATTCATCCCCGATAAAGTGTGATCGCGATATCGGTCTGGAATACGGGAACTCCAGCGGCGAACGCTTTCATGACTGGCCCATGCACTCTCGGTAGTCGGCGTATTAACCTTTTTCATCTCATAAACCAAAAACTCTACCACAGGTGAATGCCACAAGATCATCTAATCTTCCCTCAATTAATCTTCTGTGAGTATCAGCCATAGGTCAAAATACCGGGTATCGAATACATATAGTCTGAGCTCAAAACCGATACGTATCGGACGATACGTATCGGAATAGTAAAATACCGGACGATACATTGAATGTATCGTCCGGGTATATACATACAAAATGGCGATACGGTACATTGAATGTACCGTATCGTCCCAGTCCAAAACCGATACGTATCGGTATCAGACGAAATTTTGACCCATGGTATCAGCAAATAATTTGTATTGATTATTGACGCAGGACGGTACCATAAACTACGTGAATGCAATGATTGACTTTGCCGAAATTAAATTGAATTAAATTAAACAATAAAACTCGCAAAATGTAACAAATACCTTGGCGTTCGCAGTATTCCATTGGAGGCTCACGTATAATTCGAGTTTGGTTCAGTTCGAGCGTTAGATTCGTTAGGTTGCAGCGCAGATCGATCCTAGAGATAAAACTCTAGGTTTTTCCATATTAGGGCGCTCACGATTCAAAGATGGAATCTCTAATCCTATGGCTTATGGGATTGGGTCGAATCAATGGAGTAGGGAAAAGTTAGGGTTTTGGGAATCGGGTAGTTGAATGAGAGATGGTAGATTTAGGGCCTGTTTGGATAAAAACATGGGAAACATGGGAAAGTAAAATAATATTCCTATATTTTCCCATGGATACCTAAGTCATAAGAAACCATGGTATTCCTTTGTTTCTCTTTGTTTTTCGTTGTTTGGATAACCACATTGCTAACTGGGAAAATGCAGGATTAACCAAATCTTGTGTTTGAATACATAAGCAGGAAATTGTAGGAAAATAATATATCCTAACAAAAAAAATAGCCAAATAACTAAAAAATTATATATGTATTAAGATTTTTTTCTCTTTATATATATTATTGAATTGCTCTAGTGGTAGACTTGGTGCTTTGTAAAGGTTAGGTTCATATTATTGAATTGCTCTAGTGGTAGACTTAGTGCTTTGTAAAGGTTAGGTTCTAGGTTCAAGCCTTGTCACATGTAATAAATTATTATTATTTTTTAATTAATTATACTAGAGCATATACACCATATATGTGAGTATATACCTCTACAACATAGTAGAGCCCTTGTGAGAAAAATCTCTCCAAAAATAAGTCCGTGCAACACCTAAATAGATGGAGGGGAGCTTAAAAATAGGCCAAAATTGTGAGAATTAGTTAAACAAAATCAAAGAAGAAATATTTGTTATGAAAATAAATACCATAAAAAAAATTGTTTGAAGATTTTTGATAATTTTGGGTGGTCAAGATAATTTTGGATGGATGAGAATCCACTAATATAAATTAGGACCCCTAAAGCTTAGTAACAAATTCTTAGAAAGTTTGGGTGGTCAATTGACCATCCAAGTCATAACGTGGTTCTGCCTCTGATTTTTGAGGATGTGTGCCATATAGAATCAACATCAGACCATCTGATAGGGGTATCATGATCTTAAGATCTATCAAGAGGAAGATTGAAAAAAAAAAAAACAATCTCCGTCGTCTTATTCAAATCAGTCAATGGTTTTTCGTCCGTGAAAAATTTTTGTGGTATTATGAGAAGAGTCGTACGGATGAAAAGTTCGAAGGTTCGGAAGATAAAAAACCGAGGGACCCCCTCGGCATTTCTTCTCGAATTTTGACGGAAAATGTGAAGATAATTTCCGACCCTTTGGATGCCATCCAAACAACGGGAATCTCGGTAATTCATTTGCCGCATATGAGTTTTCCCTTATTTCCCCAGGTTTCCCTTGAAACCAAACAGGCCCTTAGGTTGTTTGAAGTAAAGTACGGAAAATTGATTAGAAGGATAAACAATAAACAAGGTTAGATTGTGGGCTTCACACCCTTGGTTTCACGCCAAACCCTTTTCGAGAAGAAGAATCACTCTTCGTAGAGGCTCATCTCAACCACACAAGCAAAAGCTCATTCATTCAATAATCAATAACTAATTACATTGTTTAACTTAAGGACCTTATATAGGAGTCCTTTCAAACGAAAATAAAACCCTAAAACAAATACCTAAAGGACAAGTATGCCCCTAAAAGTTCAGTTCGAATTTCATAAAAAAAATAAAAAAATTTAAACTACGCGATTTCAATCGATCGAAATTGAAGTCGATCGATCGAAATTGAAATTCGATCAATCGAAAGTGAAACTTGATCGATCGAAAAACATATTTCAAAAGTTCGCCACAGAAATTCGATCGATCGAGTATATAATTCGATTGATCGAATTATATACTCTAGAACATATGTTTTTCCTCTCGCTGTCGTTCGATCGATCGATCAAATTTGCTGGTTCCTCCAATTTTCATCTTTTCGCCTATTTCGCCTATTTCTGATTTCCATTCCGCTTCTTCCAACGTCGGTACACGCGAAAAGGTCCATAGCGCTCGAGCAATTCTCCGACGTCAATTCTCCCGGGCCAAAAAGGTACACGCGACGTCGATACACGCTTCGTCTTCAGCTAACCATGAGTTCTCGGAGTCCGGCTTTCCCAACCACTTGACCAAGTACTTTTGAATTCCGCCCCCATGGGTGGATATCGCCAAATCATCTAAGATCCCTTCGATCTCATCTCTGCGTTGCTTGCGTGGGGAAGGGAAGGGTAGGAGTTTCAGGGTGGGGCTGCTTGGAAGGGGGTGGGGCTGGAGCTAAAAAAGGAATCAGGTCCTCCACATTGAATGTAGAGCTGACCCCTATATCTGGTGGAAACTCGAGAACATATGCATTAGGGACGCTCCTTGCTACAATTCTACAAGGCCCAGCACTGCGGGCTTGAAGTTTCTTTGCGGCTCCCAATGGGAACCGCTCAAGCCTAACCCGAACCATCACGTAATCTCCAACCTGGAATTCCTTGAAGCGCCTATGCGCATCCGCAGATATTTTGTATTGTTCATTGTTTACATTAATTCTTTTTTTAATTTCGGCATGCAATTCATGTATATGTTGTGCAAATGAATCGGCTGACTCGGAAACTCGATGGGATGCAGACATGGGAATAAGATCAATGGGTGCTCTAGGCCTATGACCAAGGACGACCTCAAACGGACTCATACCTAGGGACCTATTGACTGAATTGTTGTATGCAAACTCGGCTAAAGGCAAAATAGAATCCCACGTCCTAGGGTGATCACCAACAAGACAACGGAGAAGATTACCTAAGCTCCTATTGGTGGACTCCGTTTGGCCATCTGTTAAAGGATGATAGGCCGAAGAAAATTAGAGCATGGTACCCATCATGTGTCATAAAGTTTTCCAGAAATAACTGGTAAACTTCACATCTCGATCCGACACAATCGTTTGGGTAACCCATATAGACGCACAACCTCCCCGAAAAATAATTTGGCTATGTGAGCCGCATCGGAGGTTTTAGAGCATGGTATGAAGTGGGCCATCTTGGAAAAGCAGTCCACTACCACAAAAATGGAATCATGCTTCCGTTGGGTCTTTGGAAGTCCGAGCACGAAATCCATAGAGATGTGCAGACGGGTAAAGGGTGTACAAGCGGTGTCTTTGTTTGATATGCTTCGCAACTTGGCATGTACGGCACTGTTTTACGACCCTAGAGGCATCTCTCACAAGGCTAGGCCAATATAACCTACCCTCAACGAGCGCACTAATTTTATCACACCCAAAATGTCCGGCAATCCCTCCAGCATGTAACTCCCAGATGAGGAAGTCATGCAATGAAGTACGAGGGATACACAAACGATTTCTTTTGAACAAATACCCATCCAGCAGGGTATATTCGGAGTTAATGTTGTTTGAATTTTCAAGGAAAGCAGCGTATTCTACCCTGAAATCTTGGCAATCAGGATAATCTTGTTTCAACGGCTCAAATCCGATAACCTCGGTGCTCATAGACTGCAAAGTCGCCACTCGACGACTAAGCGCATCAACCGCCTTGTTCTCGGCACCAGCCTTATGCTTCAATACGAATGTGAACCCTTGAAGGTACTCGACCCACTTCGCGTGCCTCGGGTTCAACTTTTTCTGAGAAGCAAGGAAACGTAAGGCCTCGTGGTCAGAAAACAACACAAATTCCTGCGGTCTCAGGTAATGTTTTCAATACCACAGAGATTGGACAAACGCATAAAACTCTTCATAGGTAGAGTATTTCTGCTTTGCCTCATTAAGTTTCTCACAAAAATAGGCCACAGGGTGGCCTTCTTAGCTCAGCACTCCGCCTATGCCTACACCCAACACGTTACATGCTATCTCAAAGACTTTAGAAAAGTCTGGTAGGCGCATGACGGGTGCAACAACCATTTTTTCCTTTATCTCGGCAAAGGCCCTCGTCACGGCTTTGCTCAACAGGAACTCCCCTTTTCTCATGCAATCTGTAATGGGAGCCATGATGGTGCTAAAGTTCCGGATGAAGTGACGATAAAACGTGGCCAAACCGTGAAAGCTACGGACTTCATGAATATTCTAGGGTTCGGACCACTCCACAATGGCCTTAACCTTCGCAGGGTCCGCAATGATCCCGTCTACCAAGACAATGAATCCCAAGAATACAACGGATTATTGCATGAAGGTGCACTTCTTGAGATTCGTGTATAACCTTTCTCCCCTCAAGGTTCGCAAACCAACCTTAAGTGGACAATGTGTTGATCCTTGTTTGGGCTGTAAATTAAGATGTCATTAAAGTATACAACAAGGAATTTGCCAAGGAATGGCCTCAACACTTGGGTCATAAGCCTCATAAATGTACTCGGGGCATTGGAGAGCTCAAAAGGCATAACCATCCACTCATAAAAACCGTCTTTGGTCTTGAAGGCGGTTTTCCATTCATCGCCAAGGCGAATACACACCTGATGGTAGCCACTTTTAAGGTCTATCTTGGAAAAGATAGTGGCTCCAACCATCATGTCAAGCATGTCATCAAGCCGTGGTATGGGAAACCGATATTTAACCGTGATCTTATTAATTGCTCGGTTAACCACACGCATGCGCCATGTACCATCTTTCTTAGGCGTGAGTAATGCTGGTACAGCACACGGGCTCAGACTCTCTTGTATGAACCCCTTTTGAAGGAGCTCATGGACTTGCCGAGTCAACTCGGCGTGCTCAACCGGATTCAACCTGTAGTGGGGCAGGTTCGGCAATGTAGATCCGGGAACTAAGTCAATTGCGTGTTGAATGTCACGCATGGGAGGGAGCTCATTAGGTAAGTCTTCTGGTCAGACATCCGCAAATTCATTCAGGATGGGCTCTACCTCCTAGGGGTACTCACAGACTGACTCAGAAGTACTCTCAACAGTGACAACGACATACACGATATTTTCATCTTTCGATGCTCTTTCGAACTCTGAAGGGGTCACAATGTTGATGGCCTTAGATTGGCCTCCCTTCTTTTCAACTCTATTGACCGATGGTGCTTTGGGAGCCAAAGGGTTAAGAGTGATTTTCTTGCCCTTATAATTGAACGTGCAAATGTTAGATCGACAAAAAATGGTCACGTTCAAATCACAGATCCATGGCCTCCCTAAGATAATGTGGCCCACATCCATCGGCACCACATCGCACTATAAGGTGTCTGAGTATGAACCCAACTGTATGGGTACACGACACCTCTGAGATACGGGAATGGATGAGGAGTCAACCCATGCGACTTTGTAAGGTCTCAGGTGGGCTTAAGGTGTAAGCCCTAAGCGGGTGACGGTATGTTTTTACACCACATTGGTGCAGCTGCCACTATCCACGATTACCCTACAACTCTTTGTCCCACATGTGGCAAAGGTGTGGAAGACATTCTCCCTTCGCCAATCCTCATTTTTATCCCGTTGAGGTTGTGCAAAGGCACACCTCACAACTAGAGCGCGACCCATGTCATCACCTTCCTCATCACTAGGTGTGGCATTCGGCTCAAAGACTTCCTCCTCATAAACTTCTTTACTTTCTTCTCCTTCTCCGTCGATGAAGAGATTCCTTTGTGGATCTCTTGTAGTGCATTGGGCGGCAAAGTGTCCCAATCAGTGACATTTATAACACTTGATATGAGACCCACTTTTCAAGGATTCTCCGGCTACACCCTTACCTTTGTCAAACCTCACATTGGTAGATGTGGGTTGTGTGGGTTTGGCAGGCGGGTCCAACACTAGATCTCACTTCTCCGGTACGGAGTTGACCGGGTGAAAATCATATCGCCTAGTCACCGTCATTTTCAAATATCGTTCAAGGTCTTGAAAGACGGTGTAACAATCGGCGAGAGTCTCCACAGGGTGGGAGACTAACTCTTTTTGCAAGTCAAGTCTCAATCCAGTGCGAAATCTAGATAGAGTGACTTGAGGGTCTTCGGATACCTTGGCTCTCATCATGAATTCCTCAAATTTGCCAATGTAATCAGAAACGGGCATACTACCTTGGCGCAGATTTTGCCATTGGTCGAGGAGACGATGGTAGTATGAAGAAGGAACGTACTTCTCTATAAGTCGTTCCTTTATATCCTCCCAATGGGTAATGGGAGCACAACTCGCATTCGTTCTGATGCGTTCAACGTTGACCCAAAAGAGTCGGGCTTGGCCTATGAGCTTCATTCTAGCAAGTATAACACTCCTTTCATCGCTCATGCCAAGCCACTCAAAGTGCTGGTCCATATCAGATAACCAATCGAGGAAGACTTGAGGGTCTAATCTTCCATCGAAAGTTAGGAACTCAACTCAGACATTTTTAAGGAGTCTCCCTTCCGGGTCGTAGTCATCTCCATGATGATCTAACCTATGGTCCCGGTTTCGATTATGTTGGTAGTCATTTCGTTCGAAGCGTGGACCATTACGCTCACGGGGTGGTTCGAAGTACTCATCACCCTCGTCTAACTGATTGACTCGGTCTAACAACCTCTCATTAGATGTTTCGAGAGTCCTTTGGGTTGTCTCCAAGGCAGTCATTCTATCATTGATCGATTTTAGGTCAGCCCTCATGCCGTTAAGAGCCTCGGCAATCCCACTCATGTCCATGGTGATACGGGTCACTAATGACGGGTTCTAGAATGGAATGCAAAATGAACACTTTGACCAAAACAGAAATAATATGCAATGAAATTAAAGTGCAATGAATGCAATGTCACACAGTATGCCCTAACTTAGAACCTAGGGCTCTGATACCAAAACTGACGCAGGACGGTACCCTAAACTACGTGAATGCAATGATTGACTTTGTCGAAATTAAATTGAATTAAATTAAACAATAAAACTCACAAAATATAACGAATACCTTGGCATTCGCGGTATTCCATTGGAGGCTCACGTATAATTCGAGTTGGGTTCAGTCCAGGCATTAGATCCGTTAGGTTGCAACGCAGATCGATCCTAGAGATAGAACTCTAGGTTTTTCCAGATTATAGCACTCACAATTCAAAGATGGAATCTCTGGTCCTTCTATGGCTTATGGGATTGGGTCGAATCAATGGAGTAGGGAAAAGTTAGGGTTTTGGGAATCGAGTAGTTGAATGGGAGATGGTAGATTTAGGTTGTTTGAAGTAAAGTACGGAAGATAGATTAGAAGGATAAATTGTGGGCTTCACACCCTTGGCTTCACACCAAACCTTTCTCGGGAAGAAGAATCACTCTTCATAGAGGCTCATCTCAAGCACACAAGCAAAAGCTCATTCACTCAATAATCAATAACTAATTACATTGTTTAACTTAAGGACCTTATATAGGAGTCCTTTCAAACGAAAATAAAACCCTAAAACAAATACCAAAAGGACAAGTATGCCCCTAAAAGTTCAGTTCGAATTTCAGAAAAAAAAAAAAAATTTAAGCTGCGCGATTTCGATCGATCGAAATTGAAGTTGATATGTCGAAATTGAAATTCGATCGATCGAAAGTGAAACTCGATCGATCGAAAAACATATTTCAAAAGTTCGCCGCGGAAATTCGATCGATCGAAATTGAAACTCAATCGATCGAATTGAAAATTCGATCGATCAAGTATATAATTCGATCGATCGAATTATATACTCCAAAACATATGTTTTTCCTCTCGCTGTTGTTCGATCGATCGAATTTGTTGGTTCTTCCAATTTTCATCTTTTCGCCTCTTTTTGCCTCTTTCGCCTATTTCTGATTTTCATTCCGCTTCTTCCGACGTCGGTATATGCGAAAAGGTCCATATCCGATGTCTACGATGTCGACGTCCCCGTCAATTATTGCTTGAATTAATCTTATGTTTAATTTCGGTATGCAATGCGGAATGAGACTCAAACGTTGACTCACAATAAGATTCGAAATGTGAAGTAGTATGCAACTCGAGACTATGATGTGTATGTGTATCTATGGACTTGGTACGCTCATGTGCATGCGACGCTAACGACTTAGGCACAACTGACACTGTGGGCTTTATCACCTCATGTGTGATCGAATTAAGTGACTAATGGCTCATGTACGCTCGGTTCGACCAACTTCAAAGATTCGAGTGCACTCGACTCTACCACCAATAAGGACTCATGCACAATTGGCTCTACGGGCACTAACAAAGCGTGCGTAGGTGACTCGGTCGAATCGTGCATGGGTGACTCAGTTGACTCATGTGTGAGCGACCAAACATCACTTCTCACAAGGGAGATAAAAGTCTCTTGAACACAAACGAGACTTTCGTCAACTTCTTCCATCTCCTCTTCACTCATCACGGTTCTAGGGTCATACACTTCCTCTTCTACTTTCATATTTTTCGGCTCCTTATAACTTTCGCTTTCAATCAATAAATTCGGAGTAGGGAGTTTAATGGAGCACTGGTAAGCAAAGTATCTGAACCCTTGACACTTAAGACAATCAGGGCACTTATTTGTCTTAGTTCTCAAACTCTATAGAAGGTGACGGTGTGTCAAAGGAACATATTTTTCAATAAGTGTCACCTTCATATCCTCCCATGTGGAGATGGGTTTAATCCGACGAAACTCAACACGGAGTTTTATATGAATCCAAAAAATCTCGGCATTACCCTTAAACTTTGTTGTCACTAGTCTAATTTTGTACTCATCTAGTACACCATACCAATCAAAATACTCCTCTACACTAGACAACCACTCTATGAAGGTTTTAGGATTCGTCATACCCTCAAAATTTGGAACCTCATCCCGAATAGATTTTAGAAACTTATCGGAAGAGTCGTACTCAATAGATTTTAGAAACTTATCGGAAGAGTCATACTCAGGTTCACGATGATGAGGGTATCCCCTAACTCTAGTTTCATCATGACTTTGGGGACTTTGCCAAAAATTTGGGGTGTAGTGGTTCCCTCATTCGGCTAACACCCTTTCATGACGGGTAAGGAATTCATGGTGGCGTGTAAGTAACTCATACATGATACTTGACACAAACACAACTTAGACACAATTTTATGGACCACACAGCAGTTGAAGAATTTTAACAAACACTAGACGTGCACACTTGATGAACATAAAATGCATTGAAAATTAAAATGCAATAAATTAAACTATCACACAATATGCCCTAACCTAGAAAACCTAGGGCTTTGATACCAAAACTAACGCAAGACAACTACCCTAAAATGCATGAATATGAATTTTAATGCGGATTTGCCGAAATTAAATAAATTAATTCAAGTTTAATCACAAAATTATCTTAAATACCTTAGGGTTTAGAGAATTGTGATGAGTAGATCACACAAGATCAAAATAGGGTCCAGTCCGATGCGCAAGTATTTTTAAATTTGAGGCGAGATCGGCCTAAAGATAGAACTTCGACTTTTCTAGGCTTAGGCGCTCGTCTTCAATCCGATGTAGATTCACGGTTTCCAAACAGGGTTGTGAAAGGGATTTATGGTTTGTAATAGGCTTATGGTTTGGTTTTAGGTTATGGTTTCGAAAAGGGCTTTGACTCTAATGGATTTAGGGTTCAACAAAGGTTTAGGGTTTTGGGATCGAAATCAATAGATTGAGATTTAGAAAACAAGCAGAGATCAATAAGGTAAAAGATTCAAAGAAGACAATGATAGATAATAGAAAAGATAAACAGATAGCTTTTGGGAATCACTCCCTTGGCCTCACACCAACCCATCTCAGGTAAAGAATATTCAAGCATAAAAGCATTCAAAATATTCAATAACTAATTAAAAAATCTTTACAAACCTCAATATATAGGCCACCAATAATTAATTTGAAATAAAAAGTTCTAATAATAATAAAAGACTAAAAAATAGAAATTTTGGCAAAAATTAGAAAACCTGTCACGACGCCCACGGACGTCCATCACTGTTCATCACGGATGTCCGTGACACTATTCACGGACGTCCGTGGTACTGTTCAAGGACACTGTTCATTAAAAAAAGAGAAAAAAAAAAAAAAAAATCCTGAAATTGATCTTGGCGTTCCCTGTTACATTCTGAATCTTATGGTGAGTCAACTTTTGAGTCTCATTCTGCATCGCATGCCGAAATTAAGCTTAAAATTAATTTATGCAATGAAACTCTCAAAATATCGATGCAATTACCTAAGGCTTTATGGAATTTCAATTAAATGATCATACAATGGTTCGGATTGGACCTGAATGATTCCCATCGGGAGTCGCAAGGAAGCTCCAAGCCCACGGCGCTGGACCTTTTGAGCTTGTGGCAAGAAGTGGTCCTAGTGTGTGCATTCTTGAGCTTCTTCTAGATACAAGGATTAGCTCAACGTTCAATGTGGAGGACCTAGTTCCTTCTCTAGGCTCAACCCCTCGACCCTGCAATCCTTTCCAAACGCCCCCAATTAACAATCTCGTCCCAACTTTGCAGCCGGTACTCCTTCCCTACCCAAGCAGGCAAAGGATAGAAGTAATTGAGGAAATTTGAGATGATCTTGTGGCATTCACCTGCGGCAAAGAGTTTCTAGTTTATGAGATGCCGAGAGTTGGTGAGTCGACTACCGAGAGTGCATGGGTTCAATCATGAGAGAGTTCGTCGTCGGAGCTCCCGTATTTCCGACCAATATCGCGATCACATTTCATCAGTGACGAAGACTTTCGGACTCGGGAGAGTTGATGAGAAGCTTCAAAAATATTTAGTAGAGTGGGTTGGTGAGCCGAGTTATTTGCTTCGTCGTTCAAATATTTACAGTGTGCGCTCTGATACAATCAACCGAGATGATTCTAAAACGTTACCAGATGTCGGGATTGTTTACGTTAGTTGCGAGGAGTTCTACCGTTCGGGTCCCCATACACTTGATCCGTACTACATGCGTGTTTCATCGGTGATGAAACATTTTCAGTCGGGGAGAATGACGGGGAACGCCAAGATCGAGAGCCTCGGATTTGAGCTGCAGCAGATTTCCAGTGCAAGAAGAAACGAACAGGAAATCAGAACCAGGCTTAAAGGAACAAAATCAAAATGCTAGAGCAATGCACAGTCAATCGATCGACATCTTGTTTTCGATCGATTGGCTATGGCCTATGAGGAACTAATTCTGGCGACATATATATATATATATATATATATATATATATATATATATATATATATATATATGCATAGATCAAAATGTCGAAAAACCGATACGTATCGTCCGAGCCCAAAACCGATACGTATCGGTATCGAACAGTACCGGACGATACATTGAATGTATCGTCCGGTTCCTTACATATAAATGACCGATACGGTACATTCAATGTACCGTATCGGTGACCTCCGATACCGATACGTATCGATATCGGACGAAATTTTGATCCATGTATACATGTCAATCGATCGAATACTAGATGTCGATCAATTGACTATGTCAGAATTTGAATTTGAATTGTTAAGGGCATACTTGTCTTTGTTTATATTTGTTTTAGAGTTTTATTTTCTTTTGTGAGGCCTCCTATATGAGGTCTCTAAATAAACATTGTAATTAGTTTTTGATTAATGAAAAGAGCTTTTGCCTGTGTGCTTGAGATGAGCCTCCACGAAGAGTGATTCTTTGCTTCCCGAGAAGGGTTTGATGTAAAGCCAAGGGTGTGAAGCCCAAAATCTATCTCCTATCTATCTCTTTATTTTTTATTTTCTTTCTCTACTTGTTTTGATCTCATGAACTTCAAATCCAGCCCTTATCTTTTCCCAAAATTCCTAAATATGCACCATTGATTCGAACCAATCTCAAAATCCTAAAATTAGCCATCCAAGCTTTAAATACCCCGAAGTTTATAGATCCTGGATCCCATCTGAGTCCCCGAATCGATCTGATTCAAACCCAGATTTCATCCGAGCCAGTGAACCAACCCGAATCAGAAACCTTAGAACACTCGCGATTCCATCATTGAATCCCGAGCAGCGCCCTAATCTGGAATAACTATAGTTCTACCTCTAGGACTGATCTACACTGCAAAGCTAACGGTTCTAGCGCACGGACCGGACCCTACTCGAATCTAGCGCAATTTTTCTAATGGAAAACTACGAAACCCGAAGGTATTCGCATTATTTTCAAATTTATTATTTAATTAATTTAGTTTAATTTCATCAATTAATTAAATCATAGCATTCACGTAGTTTAGGGTCCTTGTCCCGCATCAACAATTAGTCATATGTTGTTAATAACATGACCATACTGATGATTTGAACCCGAAAAGCCTTAGTAGCAGTATCAAATCCAATAAGACAAATATTTGCATAATTTTTGCGATCTGCATATTCAAAATGAGATATTGTAATGTGAACTTTCCATTACCTGGTAAGACTTTATAACAAGAGGAATCTAAGATCCTTTTCTTGATTGCATTCAAATGACTCCCATCAGGGTCATGAGTTGGAGAATGATCATATACACAAACCTATTGTTGTTTTATACACTTTTTTTAATGAAATTAATGCCGTAATTTCGTTAAAGCAAACAAAAATACAGCCGATCAAGAGTGGACAGAACAAGGTGCTTTGCCCCCAAAAAAAAAACTACAATGAAATGAAAAAAAGTGGTCCTCCTTAAAGGCATCCACAACATATCTAAGAGTTCAATATTTCATTTTGAATACCCATTTATTTTGTTATTTTCAGATTTCCTTGAAAATCGCTATAGGTGCCATGTTCCAGATAATGCCAGATCCCCTTCAAATGGGTCTGATTGCCATCTTGCCAAAATCGAGGTGCATGATTCTCCCATGCATCTGCTAACTGCAAATAATAGTATAAACAAATCCCATAACTGACATGCAAACACACATCTCATGAAAAGATGCCCCACTATTCCTTATCTGACCACAAAACTAACACTTAGTATGCACCTCAATCACCTCTTCTTTAATGGTATCCATGTTATAACTCTCCCCCATGCCACCTCCCATGTGAACACTGTTATCCTGATGGAGACCATATTCATCCACATCATGGACCAAGATTAGTCTACTAGGGTGTCTCCTTCCTAGGTATCGATAAAAAGATCTAACCGTAAATTGCTCTTCTTTCCTTGACCCCAGACACTCATGTAGTGGTTGTTATATACACTCTCGACTACAATTTATCATTCCAACTCAATTCCCAAGAACATGTGAGACCTTATATGTAGATGACAGATGACCAATAGAAGGCAAAAGGTGGGGTTATAGTTGAGGGGTAAATTAGATATTAGAACGTACGCATATTGGCCACCATTAAGCAATTGAAACATGTCACTCTCATTGGTAGAGGACGAACCTGCTGATATGTCAAAGCTAACATAGACTCTTTATGGCCGACAACTATCACCTCATGTTAGATTAACATAAGGCTTAGAGCCTAGAGTTAGGAGTAGATAGGAGAAGATAAGAGGACTGTCTACTTCAATAGGTTTGGTTCTATTGTGATATATTGGATATTTTGCAATATGAAGTGCAAGTTAATCATCTCTATAGAGTATTATGGGAAGCTCATCTGACTCCATAACCTTTCACGAGCTCACTGGGACATTGCTCTGTCCTCTCTTGCATTAGAGTTAGGCAAAATATGTTGTTTCTTACTTTTTCATGTGACTAAATTTCCGCCAGGGAAGGTGCAGCAACCTGTAGCGAATCTCCTGTCACTTGAAGAACTAGCCCAATCGATATTCATAAACACATCAACATCAAAGTGACCATGGTCATTATTAGCAATCCCTTTCCTGGACTTGATTTCAGATATTGAAGGATACTATACACCACATCCAAATGTGTAGTCCAACGTGAGTGCACATGCTGACTAACAACACATACAGTGTACTCGATGTTTGACCTGACCATGGTAAGACATACATAAACTTTCCAACCAATCTTTAATATAGTTACAAACATTCTCAAGTGCTTCTCCAACTTCTGCATTAATCTTATAATTTTGATCCATAGGGGAATGGGGAATCAATACGTTTACATCCCAACATTCAAATTTGTTTTAGAACAGTAAGTGTGTACTTCCTTTGTGATAGAAAAAGTCTCTTATTAGACCTAGCAATTTCTATGCCCAAAAAGTAACTGAGAGGCCCCAAATATTTGATATCAAAGACTTAACTTAGATAATATGTTTGTCTCATGATCACTTCATTGTCATCACCCATGACAATAATATCACCAACATACACCACTAAAGCAGTAAGCCAGGATCCTTTTTTATATAAAGAGCTCATCTGATATTTGAACCACAATCAAGGTGACTATTTCAATCCATATATTAGCTTCAAACTTTTCCTTTCTCCCCTGAAATGATTACCCTAGGGGAAGTGCCATATGTATCTCCTCTTCTAATTCTCCATGTAAGAAAGCACTCTTGACATCTAACTGATACAGGGCCGATTTTTTATGAGCAGCACTGGAAATGAGTACATGAATATAGTGTTCAACTTGGCAACTGGAGCAAATGTCTCTTGGTAATCGATACAATACCTATGAGGGTACCCTTTTCCCACAAGTCTTGCGTTATACAACTAGCTGATGGGATAAGGTTTACACGACCTAGGAATCTTATGTACAACAACAGGAAGATCCAAATCTGTGGATGGAGAAGGTTCACAAGTTGGTGGACCTGCTTCAAGGGACAAAATTGGATCTGTAGCCTAAGTGAGAGAGATCGTCTTCCTTTTCTAAAAGGGTTCACCTCGAGTAAAGATTTCTTTTCTAAACTTGTATCTTTCTGTTCGCACTAGTAGACTCTCTTTGAGGCTCTTGATCTTTCACTTTAATCCTAGCTTCATCATCAACATCGATTGAGATATAGGACAATATTGGCACAGTGCTCTCTTCCTCAAAACTCTCCCCTCCTCAAGCATTTGACCTTGCTGACACCAGCATGACACATGCTGACATCAGCGGAGATGACGTGGCAACAACGCGCTTAAGTTAGTCTGATGTCCACCTCTGATATCAAATTAAGTTTGATGGAATATTGATTAGGCTTTAATGGAATTAGAGTTAGGTTTTTGAAGAAGAACAGAGGAGAGAAAAAGAGCAAGTGAGAAGACAAGGAAATTAGGATTCTGAGATTGAAGATCACACAGTCACACCCTTTCGCTATTATTATTATTATTATTTTATTGTCATGTATGCTCTACAAAAGAATCCCATGTACACCACTAATACACATCTATTTGACTTAAACTAACTAATGACAAACCCAACTAAGATTGTAGACACACCAACACTTTATACTCGGACTTTCAAGGCCGATATGCGTACACAACAAAATAGAAGGCCTACATGGCCAGTAAAAATCCCAGTCACGGAAATTGAAATTCAAAATTAACAAGATTTGCAACCCTAGAGTTTTAAAATGAATCAAATACCCCTAGAAATGGAGGTCATTCAACTAGTATGAAGGACAAGCTAACAACTATAATTCTAACTTTAAATTGAGAGTACAACAAACCAAATAACTAATTTGTATGAACCAATACATAGAAGTTACAGATAGAAACATATGGGTCATGGGTGAATTACTAGAATCTTATTGAACCTGAAGAGTGGGATAGAATAAATTAGCAAGGCTTTAGTATTATACTTAACCTTTAATGGTAGCCCACAATCAATATTGTAGAGTTAGAAATCTCTGGTGCTACACCAAACTAAGGACCCAGTTTGTGAATGCAAGCAAACACTTGAGATGACCTTAGTCACCAAGTTGGGAATCGAAAATTATTCGGCGAAAGTAAAATTTGTGGTCAGGAAAAAAATTGGTAAAATCCGGAAATAATCGGTATTCGGAAATTATTTGGTGAAGGCAAAAAATTGTTTCCCAAGATATTAGAAAATCATGAAACTTAGGTTTTTTAATTTAAAAACCCCATTTCATTGAAATTATTTAGGTTTAAAAATAAACACCTAAATAAATGTGTAACAACCCTAAAATCTAGAACATGAAACTAACTGTTTCGATCTACGTGCCCGGCACGGAAATCGAGACCGATTTAAAAAATTAAGAAGTGATATTAGTTGAGATAAGGTTATACCACGGTTAGATTAGTTCACATTTGAATTTTTGTTTAAGTCTGAGTTGGGTAAAGGGTTAGCGTAGCACTTCGCGTCGTAGCGACCGTGTTAGTGCTCCACACCGGAACAAAAATAAGGGGAAAACAGAAATATCTGTTTTCTTAGCTTATAAGAGAAGGAAGGGAGACCTAGAGGGAGTTCTTCTTCTTCTTCTCCCTCTTTCCCTTGCTTTAGAAGCTGAGAAGTCTGTATCTAGGTTGGTCTGTGAGGGTGTTCCTTGAGAAACGGAGTTAGCGGTACCCGGGGATCCCACATTATCCGAGATAGAGGATTGAGAGATGAGCTAGGACACTCCACACTAGCTTAAGAGTGTGTATGGTCTAGAGGGTTGAAAGGAAACTGGGCATCGACTTATCCAAGCCGTAGCGACGACAAACTCCGGAAACTAGATCCGAAGCCCTCATTCGAATCGATTTGCCGAAACCCCGTGAGGGCCCTAACAAAGGTAAGATTATGTGTTTTAATAGGGGCAAATGAGATGCCCAGGTGTGGGCATTGATGTCATGATAATGGTAGTTGAGAACCATTAATGAAAAATAGGGTTGGAGATGAACTCCATTAATGACAGAGTTTCTGTCATTATTGATCGATCAACACAAGTGGTGATCGATCAATAGCAGTGGTGATCGATCAATGAAGCCCATTGATCGATCAATCTATATAGGACAGAATAGGGGAACAGAGACCCAAAATGTTAGAAGTTCAATGCCCGAAGGGCATTGATCGATCAATTTAGGCATTGATCGATCAATGAGGGCATTGATCGATCAACAGGAGAGTGATCGATCAATGGCAGTTGGTGATCGATCAACAGAAGTATTGATCGATCACTGTAGGGTGTTGATCGATCAATGAGGTTGATCGATCAATCGTATAAAAAGAGAATGTGAAGAAGGTGAATTTTGAAAAGGGTTGGTGATCGATCAATGAGAGGTATTGATCGATCAGCGAGGCATTGATCGATCAACCCAAGTGGTGATCGATCAATTTAAGCTATGTTAAAAATGAGTAGAAGAGAGGTTATTGATCGATCAATGAGTGTATTGATCGATCAATGATGGTAGGTGATCGATCAATAAGGTATATTGATCAATCAATTGGGTTGTTGTAGAGTGGAGACTAAAAGAGTGGTGATCGATCAATGAGATGTATTGATCGATCAACAAGGAGCATTGATCGATCAACAAGAGTAGTGATCGATCAATAACCCCTGTTTTTAGTTACATTTTGGTTTTGTGGATTAAACACCATCGGACATTGTCTTGGTTAGCTAGCGACACCCTAACATTTAAAGTACTATGTTTATGGTCTAGGAATCAAACCCTGACACCGTGAAAAGGCTTTGGATTTTCTTAGAAGATAGATTGACCGGAGGTAGGGGAAAACCAACCTAAACTGTTTTTGAGTATGATTCCATGTTTATCTTATATCTATGCCCTGATTTCTGCTTTTACCAAACATGTATGCATATCTTAATTTCTGCTATTTTGATTTCTGTTTCCTGATTCGCATTCTGAAAACTTGCTTCTGATTCTGTTATCTGATCTATGAGGTGTATACATATGTGATTTGATGATTTAAACCAGATGATCCCCACCGACCCGGCGGTATATCCGATGTCTGGCACACTTGTGCACCTGCTTGTAATCCTCGGCACAATTGCACTCCATAGATGAGGCATTGTTGCACTTTCACAATTGTTCATGTGAACGACGATTGGTTGGGGTTTCCTATCGGACATTCTTTTACTCCGCTATATAGTCACGGGAGTTTCTTAAGTTAAATATACACAATTTAAGCTCTCTCGATAATATACTTGCATGACATCGATTTCTTGTCTAAAAGATCGATTTGATTTGATTAAATCACGATTGTACATTTACGATTTGATTTTTGTTATGAGATAGCATGATCGCATATTCAATTCGTTTTGTTGGAAATTCTCCTATTGAGCTAGGATTGTAGCTCACCCTGTGTTCTAAATTAAATTTAGGTTACGGTAGTAGTTGCTTGAGAGTGATCGGACTACCGGCCTGATCCAGAGGTGGTAGAAAGACGAGGAGGCCAAGCGTTCGGTGGACGAGTTCTATCCGTAACTGGTACTAGTGTGCATTATCACGTATTTTGGTTCTTTTGGATTATGGTGTGCGGTGGCCATACATGTGTACATTTCATTAGGATTACTTATTGTATAGTTACGCATTCTATTCGGAACCACTATTGGGAACCATTGTTTGGGTGATGGATGTCCATCACCAATGGTTCTTCTTGGTTCCTTTTTGGAGAATGCATTTTCGTTGTTTAATATAGAATTAATTGTCTTAATATTGTTGTTCTTTATTATTAAATGCGTTGATAAGTGACTGGCTCGATCTACCACTGCTGGGTGGTGTCTGCTTGGCTTCCGCTTTACAAGCAGACACATATGATTTGTCCCGGGGATCATTCAGAGTATGATCCTGATGGCACGGATTTCTGGGTGCAGAAATCCGGGCTGTCACAAAATGTCTAAACTGGGGATTTATAAAGATTATTTGTTGAAGTTGATTAATAATGATTACACTTCAACAAAAAATATGACTACTAAGTAAAATTTGCGATTTAATTGTAAAGTTCAGAAACAATAGATAAATACACGAATTTTTCACTAAATTATGATTAAATCGTGAAAGGCTAATTTGAGACAAGGTTAGCTGTTTAAACGTGACTTATTCAACAAATTGGAGAATCTTGTACTATGAAGATGACACATCTGAAAAATGAGAGTAATCATCATAGATATACATGTTCACTACTTGAACATAAACCAATCTTGGGTATCATGTTTTTCTTTTTTATAACAAATAGTGGAAGTAACATAACTTCCACTATCGTTTAAATTAAAAGAGATGTAGGAAAATTTTATTATAATTATCTGCACTGCATTCCTTAGTCTGTAAAGACTCATTCAGATTTTATAAATTCCAAGTAACATTTCATCTGCAACAAAAGATTGGGAATCATTCAGTACTTAAATCAAAAATGCTTTAGGAAAAATATTTCTACCTGAACACCCAGATTCTAAGGCCCGCTGCTATAAGCTCCTGATAAATTGGAAGCATGGATTTAGGAGAATCGGCCCAGTAGTTTCCAACAATATCACTGTATGTGGGATCATCTCAGTACTTGCAAACATTTTGGAAATCCGTAAATAATTAAGATGTGATAGTAAACTTCCTCACAAAATCAGCTTCCAAACCTGCATGTATCCCAAGGATACGATATCCCGGTGACGTTAGCATGGAGAGCTTTCTGTACTTCAGGGAGATTGAAATACACTTTCGCATATCTTTCAGTGCAGGGATCATATGCTCTGGACATCCAAGGCTGAGATTGAATAAAATTGTGTGAGTGCATCTAGAAAATATATAGAACAATTTATCATAGATGCAATATAAGCTATAGGATCAAACGCATTGTGCAATTCTATTCAAGTTTTTTTTTTTTTGGACAAGTAAGCTGTTTATCAAATCAAAAGAATACAAGAGACTACAAATTTATACTGTGAAAATTCAATCCCCATTAAACTTGAATTTTATTCAAGTTTACTGTTTTCTAACTTTGAAATCCATTAACAATCTTGTCTAGTCATTTAGGTCATAGGCATCATCATCATCATCATCATCATTACAGCGTTATCCCATCTATTTGGGGTTGGCTATTAGCTAAGAGTCCAATATTGTTCAATAATATTTTAATACATTCAACATGCTTAAAATTAAACAAAGCTAAGGCCAATGCAGAAGGGAAGGAAAGTGAGAATTAATCTGGGTACTAGGATAAGATAGGGGAAAGGACTGCAGTGTTGGCTCATTGGTCAAGGAGGAACGGGATTAGCGCTATCAACAAGTCGGGTTGGCCTGTTACCTGACCCATGAAATCCGGTTTTTACTCCTGATCAGGCACATAAACTTGATCTGTTGGGTTAGGGTCAAGCATTTAGCATCTGACCCAACCGAAAGGTCGAGTTGGCCAAACTCGAAGGTTGGATCGAGTCAGTTCGCGAAAACATCTGTTTGACTAAATCCAACCCAATCCGACCAGATATTATATATATATATATATATATATATATATATATATAAAAGGGTTTATGCAAGAACAACGATGCTAACCCTAAAATAGCATAAATCTCGCACAGTAGGGGTTAGGGTTCTCAATCTTCAATTAAAACAAAAATAATAAAAGAAGAATAAGATAGAAGATCTTCGGAATCGCTGCAAAGAGGCTTGTCGGCTTCGCACCAACGTTAACTTTGAAGAATCACTCCTCAAAGGCGAAAACTCTTCGCAAGTTTTCTACGAAAGATTCACTCTTTCATAAGATGCACAAAAGCAACCTTAATTTTTCATTCATCATCAACTATCTAAAATAAAGTCTTTACATGCCTTTATATAGGCTCAGAAAACTAAACATAAAGTTCGAAATAAGAAAGTCATAAAACAATTAAAACTCTAAATGGTAAGTTTTTGCCTAAAATTCGTGTAGCCGTTAATTTGCGGACAACTTTCACGGATGTCCGTAGGCACGGATGTCCTTGGGCACGGACGTCCTTGGGCACGGATGTCCTTGCCTTAATTTCAAGAACGCCCTTAATTTAACGGACGTCCGTTCTGAAGTCACAGATGTCCGTCATATAACGACGACTCTTTCACGGACCGTTTGAAAGCAAATTCACGGGTCAACTTTCTCTTTGATCTCCTCTTCTTATCAACTTTGCCACGATTTCAACATGCGGATCTAAATTCTGCATCATTGGCCCAACCTAACCCAACCAAGACTTTCGAGTGCAGCATGTACCTATCTATCAGGTCAGCCTGTCACAAATTTCTCCTCTTTCAGCGAATCGTTGAAATCTTTCAAAATTCGCCAAAATTTTCCACTACCTGTGTTTATAATGTTCTTTCTATGATTGCTGATTTGTGATGCATGTAGATTGTGGATTATATAATGCACATATTTTATTGCTTAAAAATATTATGTCCAATTTAAATAGTTAATATATTTTTTGTAATAATTTATATTTCCTTCTATACACTTTTTAACTTTTTATAATCCACAAAATCTATTAAAAAAAATTCCGAATCTTTCTGAATTTATCCAAATTGAACCAAGATGACCCCCTGCCAAAATATTTCCGAAACTGAACTTCATTAGTATGGTATCAGGTCAAGGTGCACCTAAGGGTTGGGTTGGGTCAAAGGACAAAAAGGTCAGGTAAACAAAAAATTTGGCCTAACCCATTAATAGCCCTGCAAGAGATGAGATCATTGTGAAAACCATCATCTTGGAAGCTGATCTAGAAGTTGTGAGCTCTATTATCAACTTATCCACTAGTCTATATAGTTGATAAAAGTAAATGGCATAATTGGAATGTCTTTATGCAGTTGTTTTATTTTATCAAGACCGAAAGATATGAGGTGAATCTTTACCGGCATCATTTGGTGTTTTAAGCCTCCTGACACTTTGCCAGCCACTTCATGAAGAGATGAAAAGGAGGAAGGTTTTTTTTTTTTTTATTGATAAGGCTGTTCATTCAAAAAGAAATAAGAATGCAAAGGGAGGAGATCAAAGAGCCCAGAAAGAAAACAAAAGAGCAGCCAAAACCAAAAAACTGAAAAAATAAAAATAAAACAAAAATAAAAAATAAAAACAGCGAATGGCGAGAGGCTAATTGCAAAAAGGAGCAAGAGAAACAGAGACCCAAGGCGCCCCAGCACCTAAGCTTTGGCAAGCCATCACCCAGGCAAGGGGCAAAGGGGCACTCAACTGAGATCCAAAAAGGAGGACCAATCATCCAACAGCGAGCCACACATGCAGCCACCAAAGTCTGGCAGGGCAAAGGAGGTTGAGAAGACAACTCTTCATTAAGAGTGACTATGATGACTTTATGTTGAATTGCAAAGTTGGAAAAAAACTGTTCTCAATGTCACATCTTTGGCCTACTTGTATAAGGATACAGAACTGTGAAGGAATTTTCTGTTTCCATTCATTTCGACTAATGAAAAGAGAATTGAAGCTACAAGATTATAAACAGATACAAGAGGTACCAAGAAGACAAGGAAAAGAGTTCAGCGTAACTTGCCTTGATTATTAGGCATTCCCATTACCAAAATTGAGTTGACTTTAATGAATTAGGAGTTGGGAAGAGAGAATGGTATTGGTTCTTCTTCTCTCTTATCTTAACAAGTGCAATATAAACCAGTTGTATCTACCATTGAACTATTGTCCAACAAATTCAAGGAGCAAGTAGAACAAGCAAGAGGACTACAAGAGGGACTGCAAGATCTTACATAGTGACCCCTTAAGTTGCGCCTAAGAGATGCAGTGTCATTACAAGGACGCGTGTATATGCTGTAGGCGTCTATGTTTCCCTGTTCGGATTCAGCAGTAATGAGAGCTCTCACACACTGTGGCGATGGATGCTCAGAGTAGCCAAGTTCACAGGTAGATTTCAGTTCGTGATACGTAGCATCGGAAATCAAACCGTGAGTCCACCAGTACTCGAAAGTGCCCACATAGTCATGGTAATCATCGGTAACTGCATTACCCACCTGAAAGAAAAGATGATGCAAAATGTAGATCTAAAGCTTCGATTTTAACTAGTAGAAATCTTTTTTTTGATGAATAGCAAAATTCATAAAAAAGGGGGAGAAGTGCAGCATTGAGCAAGTGATTTTAACTAGTACAAATCACTTCATAGTTTTTGTTCTCTCAAATTTCAACTAGTGATTAACAATCTAGGTAGTACCCACAAAAACTTTAGTGCCCAAACTAGA
The DNA here is from genome assembly GCA_021018995.1 of Chloranthus sessilifolius. Classification (NCBI taxonomy): domain Eukaryota; kingdom Viridiplantae; phylum Streptophyta; class Magnoliopsida; order Chloranthales; family Chloranthaceae; genus Chloranthus; species Chloranthus sessilifolius. The sequence continues at coordinate 74,267,392 of CM037589.1, forward strand.
GATCGGCATATCGGGCGGGCCTAGGCGAGGCCGATTCGTATCGGCCAAACTGGCCGAAATTTCAAGCACCTTTTTTATATATTTGAAATATTAAAAACACATTAAAAAAATTGCAAAAAAGGTTTTTTCAGTATTTTGTCCGATTCATATCCGATACATATCAGGCGATTTGACCCAATACCGGTCTATATGGGCCAATATTTGACTTGTTTGACCCAATATTTGACCCCATACTAAAATCAGGGGTGTATATCCTATTGGATGGGGCCTAACCTGATACATATATCAATATTTAAAACCATGGCCCAAACACTCTCCCTGATACTTACCAATAATCCCTTGAAATTAAGGGCCAGATTCTGAACGCCCTTGTTTTTCTGGTATACAATTAGCGACAACTGAGGAACATAATGCCCTGAAAATAGCCGAAATACAATATATTCATCTATAATCATCAAATCAGAATCCCAAAAATCAAAATGAATAGGAAAAACAAGAATTATCTCCAAACAAACAGCAAATCATAATCAATTTCTAATGAAACCTGCATAACTCTCTCCAGCTATATAGAAATCTCTATTCTTGTAATGAGGGAACCTCTCCAGCCAATTCACAAGAAAAATATATGCGTCTTCAGCTACAAAACCACCAATAAATAAATACCCAATATACAATTGACCTTAGAAATTGATTTCCTCAATATTCTTTCTTATTTTTCCCAAAATCAGAGGCAGCCCACCTACCTGTTCTCTGATCACCAGCAGTATACAAATCAGAAGAAGTATTCGTATAAGAGAAGCCCACACCCGCGGGAGACTCCAAAAAGAGTAAATTGGCCACTACAAACGGAACCCAGAAATCAGAAAAACTAAAATTGTAGAACAACAAGAAGTTTTTAAAAAGAAACCCAATTGCTTGTATCTTACCACTGTTCCATGCAAATGGATTCAAGGAAAGAGTCTTTCCATCTGAGTTAATTCTAAAAGGCCCAAGCTCTTCTGCAGCTCCATAAGCAAGAGAGGAGCAACCAGGCCCTCCATTAAGCCACAAAACAAGGGGCTTCGAAGCCGCGGAATTCGTCTCCGACTCGACCAAATAGTAAAACAAAGCTCTCCCTGCTTCTTCATTCACAGTGACATAGCCAGAATACTGAGAGAAAACCACATTAGTAGGCTGTCCAGGCAAATAAGTAATCCGATCACTCTCATAATCTCCAACAACAGAAATAATCAAAAATCCAAAAACCAAAACGCAGAGCCCCAGAGACACAGAGAAGCCCCTCCATTGCTCCATGAGATGAATCCAAAAAAAAAATTCAGAAGCCTTCAGAAAGCAGAACCCAGTTAGAGATTCTAAAGGCCAAGTAAGTAGGCGTCTACTTTGTTTTTATTTGATTTATTTAAGAGCGTTTTTGGAGGGGAAAGCGAGGCACATGGGTTTTGGTCGTGGGCATTGATTGCGGTTTACTTTGGAAGAGAGATTGAAAGATTGAAATTGAAGAGCGTTTCCCCGTCTTGGAGACGAAAAATGACAGCTTTTGCCTTCGACTAATAATGGGAGGGGAGCAGACCGCCCAGGGTAGTTTGAATTGCTTACTTTTTTTTATTGTTATTTTTGGGCTACTTTTTAGGAGAGCAAACCGCCAGATTTTCTCCAGGCTTTGCTCTAACAGAACTGGCCATGTTCTTGTAATAAATATCATAGTCTTAAAAATCACCCATTTTTTTTAAAATTCGCAAATTAAATAATTTGCAAATTTAAGATTCTGTGAATAATTTCCTAATATTCGAGAATTTAAAAAAAAAAAAAAATCGCATGCTTTTTAAAGGGAGCCATTACTTGCACACGTTTTCCAAGTACTTGTATCGAATTTAAAGAAAGACTTAGTATTTTAGGGACATGCAATATGGGTCAGCTTATTTGAAGTTCATGATCAATAGATCTTCAGTACATAAAATTTCAACAAAATATGGTACTTTTCATATAATCTATTATAGTCAACTATTGAATTATATAATAGATTTTCACTCCATTTAATCAAATGATGAAAATTATATTTTGTTCTAATTTTTTGCAATTGATATTTGTAAATCATGGCCTTCAAATCAATCAGACTTAGATAGTGTTTTCTTTTAAATTTGGTGCAATTCGGTGCATTTACTTGAAATGTGTGTGCAAGTAATGGCACCCTTTTTTAAAATGCACGACCGAAATTTTTCAAAAAAAACAATGTGATTTTTAACATTTTTCAAAAAACATTTTACTTCCAAATCTTTTTTTTTGTCTCCGAATATTTCTCCTTAACTTGCTAGATATTTTCGAAATTTAACCTTACCGAGTTATTACCGAACCCCAACTTGGTGACTAGGGTTTTATGATTTCTTTGGCTTATTGCTTTAATTTTTCCGAAGCATGGGAAGACAAAAATCAAGGGGGGCCAAAACGTGGGGCGCGTGTATGTTTGTTTGATCTACGTTGACCTAACCGACCCAACTTTTTACTAGGTTGGGCATGAAGCATCGGGCATAACCTTTCGGTAGGGTCAGGTCGGGTCGAACAATTCAGATAAACCTGGCCATACCCAATATTTTGTAAAGAAAATAAAGGAAAATAGGGTATTTTTAATCGGGTCTGGCATATGCCCATGAACCGTTGAGTCAGGTTGGGTCAAGCGTATTGTGATGGGGCCAATACTCGAGCTTACAACATGGTGCTTGGGGAATGACATGTGGTATCAGAAGGGCACGCGACATGAGGCCAAGAGGGCCTGGCGACGTGGTCGCGTTGCGAGGACGCAACATGATCGCATGTGGGTAGACGCGGGAGCGACACGAACGTAACACAACCAAGATAGGCTAACGATGTGAAGGCGTTGCGGTATGTCAAACCAAGGGGTTTAAGGTTCTGCTGTCATTCTTGTTGAATGACTGTTTTACCCTTCTATGTGGGAGAGTTGGTGGAGACTGCTTCCCACCCACACGGGGCCTTGCGTTGCCAGAGGGGGTGCAAGTGTCTCCTAGGCCTGAAATGGTGGGCCTAGGACGTCGACGCAGCGATGCCGTGTGACACCCAAGGGAGGTTGATGTATGGCTCCGGACTACGCGTCACGGTGCATACAGCTAGGCAACCTCGCGAGATGAACACCAGCGCTGCGTGGGACTCAGTTGAGCACGCGAGCTTGAGGCATATGGCTGTGGGCTTGGTTCGGTATGTAAGCAAGATATGGTGGCATAGGGAGGTGTTTGGGTGAAGCAAAGCATGCCAAGTTTAAGCTGATGGTGCAAATAAGCGTGTCGTAAGAGACACAATACAGTTGGGTGGTAGGCCGTGAAATAGAGGTAACCACGTTGGGGGAGTTCCCGTCCTCTAGGCGGGTGGTATCAGAGCTAATGTGTAGATAGGTTGGCTTCGTTGCATGCGGTAGCGAAGCATCCATGAGTTGAAAAAGGTCGAAGGACGCCCATGAGCTTGATATCGAAATAAGGCTGATCTAGCGCGGCGCATGCGTACGTCTTTTGCACGGGTCTGAAGTTGCAGAAGTGCGACCCCGTGACAGTATGCCCTTTGCTCGTCGGGCAGCCAAAATTTTTGTCTAACCTGATCCCACCTATTTTGATCTAGACCACTCATTGGGACATTGCGTCTAAGGCTGCAAATGTGTCAAGTTAACTTAATGGGTGGAGCGATCATAACTATTGTGGGTTGGCTTGGATCATGGCTAAAATCCCGATGCCAATGCCGGCATTAACAGGATTGGGTTACCCGAGCCCTGTGCAAGTCCCTATATCCCAATCCAACCCGAATCCGACCCTAGTTTCTATCATTTCAAGTAACCCAATGGTCATGATCATATCAAACTAAAGGGTGTCAATTGTCATTGGAGGAGTCATTGGCATTACAAGATTTTCAAACTTTGATCTTTGAGTTGGTGAGGGATAGATGCATTCGGGTTTGTCTCCTGTAGTTCTAGGCTCATCATCTCCAGCAGAGCACAAGTCGACTGATCCTATCTTCCTCTCCAATGTTTCTACCAAGGATTACGGGAGGAAATTCATTGTCCCTTTCCAGCAATCTTGCTATTGTGCGATTGTGCCTCCCACAGCTCCCCCCAATCGCTGGAAGACTTTGGTATCGCTCGGCAACTAAACTAATCAGATTGACCATGCAAAGCATGTAATTTTATCAAGTGTATCATGTGATTTAGCTATGATCTACATTTATGATATTGTAGATTGAGATAAAATAATATTTTTATCATGATTTCAAACCAATAAATGCTTGGGCACCACTGACCCCACAACCTTTGATAAATTTTATTTTGTCAAAATAATCAAGCCTTCTGTGGTGCACAGCTAAGCTATTTATGTACATACAAATTATGCAAACTAATGAAAGTACACTTTTGACCTTCTACTGATTTGATTTGATAAAATATCCCAAAAATTTTCAAGCTTAGGAGCCACGATTGACTTGACGTATATTCGTATCCCTATCATCCATTTACCATATGGAAAGCCTACTTCCACAAACATTAACTATGTGAAATAGTGGTTTAAGAATTTGATAAAAAAAAAAGAGGTTTTGTTAAATAGGCAATGAATGTTAAACTCGAAATCTGGTTCAACCTGATTGACTTGAACGTGACCATTACCTATTTAACAAAACCACTCTTTTTTGAAAAATTTAAACCATTTATTCACATATTTAAAGTTTGTGGAAGTAGGCTTTCCATATGATTAATGGATTACAATAACAGAATTGATATTAGGAATCCAATAAGTCAATCTTGGCTCCTAATTAATGGATTACAATACTTAAATTGAACCCTTTTGCATTTTTTTTATTCGTCTTACCATCATAAATCTTCTTAGGACCCACACTTACCTTACTTTAAAAAGGAAAAAAAATCTGTTGACCGCTTTAAATAAGATGATCGAGTTTGTTTTTTGTTCCAATTCTTCACAACAATAAATCTTGAGATCATGGGCCTACTATCAGATGGTCAGATGTTGATTACATGCAACACATATCCCAAAGAGTGAACTTGGACCTTGTTTAATGATATATCATGATCACTTTCACTTTTTGAGATGGAATCAACATCTAACCATATGACGGTAGGCCCATGATCTCAAGATCAACCTATTTTAAATTAAATGGTTATGTGAAGGTTGATTTAAGCCATGTGCATAGTTTAATCTTCGTTTTGTATGGGATGGGCTATTTGTGCAACTGTATTACCCTCAAGTGTGTAACATTGAGGTCATGGGCTCAAAATTGCCTATATATATATATATATATATATATATATATATATATATATATATATATATATATATATATATATTAAAAAGTTGAAAAAAAAATCCTTTGTCAGTTCAAATTGTGTTTCTTACGATTTTGGCAAGTGAAATTAATCGGCTCATTGTTTGGCCAACATACCAAATACCAACTCTATATCATTGCGACTAAAAATGCATTTCTTTCGAAAAATATATGTTTTAAATGCATTTTTTGAAAAAAAAAAAAATGAAATGCCATTGAAACATAGTTCTTGAAAAAATACATTTTAAATGCGTTTAATTCGCGAAATAAACATCTTTTGTTCACAAGGTCATATACATATATTTTTTTATAATTGTTAATATTTCTTATAAACTTTTAATCTCTAAAAATGTTTCATTTTTTTTCTCAAAATTTACCGTTTTCTTTTCATATATTTTAGAGCCTTTTATTCCCATACCTAAACTTGCACACTGTGCTAAACTTGCACACTGTGCTGCACATTAAGTATTTTTTCTCTAAAATGTGTTTGAGAATATGTATTCAATGTTCGGGTTAGATTGACATGCTCAATAGCTGGGATGTGTTCCTTCTAACAGAAAATATCTAAATGCTGCTAATCTCTCACCATTTTTATATGTAAAATATGCACTCTAATAATACATGTTATTTATTATTATTATTAATTTTTTTTTTTTTTTGTCAATATTGAAATCTATTATCAGATGATTTATATTTGCTTATAAATGTGATTCTTTGGATTAGACATGTTCCAATGGTAAACTGCCACTTTGACTATTTGGATTGATTAAAGTATAATGTACTTTAATGGGTAAGATTATTTTGGTGCTTAAAGCAATGACGTAAAAATCGGACTAGAATGAGACCCGATTGGACTAGAATTAGGACCCTAGCTAATTCAATTTGACTATATATATATAATCTTTTTTTTTTTTTCGGTCCAACTGAAGAACCCCGCAATTTTTTGGATGAACCGAGTGGTTCATCCAATTTGCCTATAACTGTTCTGATTTATTTAAAAATTTGTTAACTTTTTTTGTTTCATTTAAAAGTCATATTAGAGAAAAGTCCTGATCCTAGGCTATATATGATTACGAGCGTTATATGTCATGACGCATTTTGGATGGGGACTTAAGCCCATACAAAAAACAAAATCGGGGCGAAAACCAAAGCCCAAAATCAGACAATATTGTAGCATGTGAGTGTGAGTCGTCAGAGTATGTTTCCTAATAAATTTGTATTAGCTAATGGCTTATCCAGCACCCGTACAGGACCAGCACTAGGCAATGACGTCATTATTTTCTTTTTCCTTTTTAGAATTAAAAAAGTTCCTAAAACATTCTCATAAATTAATTAATTTAAAAAACTTGAATATTTATTTGATTAAGTTTAAAAAGTGTATCTCTTATGTAATATTGAAGGGGCATTGTACAGGCGAGATGGATTCATGTAAAGATTAAATTTTTTAAAATGACAGAAATGTCCTTATACTTATTGGGCTATAAAAAATCTTTGGCTTCTAAAAAGCCTCTCACAAAAGTTTCTCTTGTTGACAATCCATAGAATTCTCACATATATTGGGGGGTTGGATTTTGCTCTTTTTCGTGGGGTTGGAGGGGATGTCTCCTTTCATAAGATTTTTCTTCGACTTTCCGATTTCCTCTTTGGTATTGATTTTCCCTCTTTTCAAGAGGTTTGTGAAAGGATTGGGCCTCGGTATCTTTATTAATAAAATTAATCTTTCAAAAATTTCTCACATACCTTGCATGTGCAGTCTACTCATATGGAAAACTCTAGGACGATGAGTTTTTAAGAACATCAATAACATTAAGCAAATTAAGGCTTTTCTTTTAATTTAAAATTAATACATATATAATAATTTATTTATATACTTAACTAATCCAATAAAACCCGATTCGACTAGAAACGAAGTAGTGCGCAGGTTGGATTTTTAAAACATTGGGTTAACCTCTATCCACCTATTCTTCGTAATTTTAATCGGTGTAAAGCCTAAACATGCTTAATGCCAATAACCATCTTTCTTTGAATGATGAAAAGATAATCTTTTCATGTCCTAACTAGTAAGAGTAGCTTTATTCAGGCCCCCCAAATCTTGAAATACGCATATAACAAAAATTATTAATTGCTTTAAATCAGATAATGGAAATCGTTTTTGGCTCCAATATTCTATATAAGGGGTCTTGAGATCATTGTGTACCTATTATACAATTAATTTTTTATTACACATAGTACATATTTAAAAAATGTGACCCTAAAGTTATGTGACACACATCACGCTCAAACCTAATTTTAAGTCCACGTTTTTGGAATCTATGATAAGTGAAATAAAAAACTAACCATCTGATAGGTACTCCATATGTCAAGATCCCTTTTTGTAAAATGTTAGAGGAAAAAATGATCTTCATCATTTAATTTAAAGCAATCAATAACTTTGGCATGGTCATATTTAAAGATTCCGTTAGCATCAATAAAGCTTCCCAACTAATAATTGACGGGGCTCAGCATGACCACAGGAATTGAAGAACATGATAATAGTCAGTGATATTGTCACTTGCATTTCCAACCACTCATCGTGCAAGAAGCATGGAAGAAAAAAAAAGAGAGTCAATGATAATTATAATATTAGTGAATAGGTTGGTATTATGATTCTATTAGCTCGTAGGATAGGGACAAATTTCGTTTTTGACAGTATTTCGATAGAAGGTCATTTTAGATAAATTTTGGAAAAAAATTTAAAAAAATTTAGGGGAGTACAATATATATATATATATATATATATATATATATTATATTATATTATATTTAATATTTATAAAAAATTTACTTATCATTTGAAAATAGAGAAAATTATTCAAATTCCATTAGTTTCATTAGTTTCATTGACATTTCATTAATTTTGACAATTTCGTCGAAATTAATGAAATTTTAGTGATTTTAGAGAATTCATCAAAAAAAATTTCTAACCATGTTTTGGTGAATTTCGAAGAAATTATGTCACTAGGGCTATTACTGGGCAAGGCCAGGCTTTTGTATTGCCTTGGCTCTAGCTCTAGGCACGCCTCAATATTGGTGGCCCTAGCCCGAGTGGGCTTTAACATGGTTGGCCCTATCTCTAACCATAGTGGGGTTTAACATGGTTGGCCCTATCCTTAACCCTAGTGGACTAGGGCCGAGCTAGGCCGGATTGTGGGTTTTCGAACATTACCTTTTATTATTTTTTTTGTTGTTATTATGTTATAATATATATATTTTTAAAAGTATAAAATAGTTCTTTTAATTAAATATAATTTACTTAAATGCCTTGAGTTTAATTATTGTTCGTTATAATCATTGTGTAATCGTCATCCGTCATAACCATTATACAAACAAACTAAAATGAAATATTTGAATTAAAGCATATATTTAATCCTCTATAATATTAATATAATTATTTAATTAAATTTTTAATGTTTTTGAAACTTTTATTAGAAAAAAATAGTTAAAGCCCAACCAAATTTTATTAAAAAAAATTTCATAAAAATGCCCAAGCCCAGCCCTAACTTGTAGGACCAAGGGTGAGCTGAGTATCTCACATCCAAAGTTAGGATTAGACTGAAAAATTTAGGAACCCGGGCCGGATTGGTGAGGATGGAGTTGAATTGAACTCCAGCGCTAACCTAATTAGGCCCATTGAGAGCGTGGAAGCGGTGGAGAGCCTGATTACCTACATCAATGCAGATAGTCCACGTGGAAGACTGAACCCAAAATCGCGCCACTCAAAAAATCCTAATCGTCTAATGATGAGCCTGTAAGATTGCCTGGCAAATTGAATACCGTAAGCGTAGTTCCAACTTCCAAGCACAAACTGGATTTGATTGGTGAGATTTTTAGGTTCTTCTCCATTGCACGTGAGAGATCATACTTCAATGTACATTTTGACTCTGAACATAGTTACTGTTCAATTGTTAGAAAAAACAGAAGAGGGCTGCTATGGACACACCAATATTTTTTGCTTAACGAATTTCCGTAATGCACATCAACTTTTACTAATTGCGCCACAAAATTTAGTGCCAATTATATTACGATTTTGAGGAATTCTCCTTTGATAGTTGATTGTTCGATTGATTTTTCGATTGTTAGAGGAGAGAATGAGTGCTGAGAGATGAAAGACAATCACAAAAAGCGATGAGAGAATTACCACAAGAAAGTGTCAAAGATGGAACACCTGCAGCCTCTTAGAAGACCACAAAAGAAAGTGTCTAAAGTCCCTAATCTTTATATCTTAGCTCTAACTGCTAGGGGTGGTAACAGATTGACAGCCCAGCCTCAACAGTTAGGAAGCTTCTTCTCCAATGCCTATATCTAATGTTTATCCCAAAACTATCTTTTTTGGTTCAACACTTGATCAAAGAGATTCACATAGAGAACGCTAGAGAAGCTAAGGTATCAAAATCGGTTTCAACACTTGATCAAAGAGTGTCCCAAAACTATCTTTTTTGGTTCAACACTTGATCAAAGAGATTCACATAAAGATCGATAAAGAAGCAAGGTATCAAAATCGGTTTCAGCATTGGATCTTGGTCTATGGAGGACTAATATGAATCGGCCGATACAGATACAGATTGGTCCTTTAAAAAAATAATAATAATAAATAAATACACGTCTCAACTCAAACCGATACATATCGCCCGATACTCAATACGTATTGGCCGATACCGATACTGATCCCAAGTTGGAGGACCAATATGTATTGATTTACTGAAAAACCGATATGTATCAATATTGGCCGATTTTAATACCATGTAGAGAAATAAATTGACAAGGAATTTCTGTGTTTTTATGCTGAGCGAGTCGGTATACTATTGCCAGTGAGTCGTTGTGTGTACATGTGGCAATACTTTTGAGCCACATGATGGTTCAATACGCCATTATATAGATCAGATTCAATTCTAAAATTGCCTAAAAATGAAAAAAGAATAAATTTAGACAATTGCTCAATAGTTATTATATGTTGCTTTCAGGTCCTTAATCGAGAAAATAGATTTCGACAATTGAACAATAATCATCATATGCTGCTTTTAGACCCTTAATCAAATAAGGTAATATTCCAACCTGAAAATGATTTACTGATTTGAATAAGATAATTGAGAATGTTTTTGGTCTTAATCATCCAAAAAACAATTAGGACCATGTTGCACTTATTAGATAGTATGACATATATCCCTAAAAATGAAGGTCACTTTTAGGGATGTGTGTCATGTGGAATCAACATATGACCGTTTGATACGCATCATGATCTAAAGTTCTATTGTGGGGAAAGATTGGTACAAAAAATTCTCCATTGTCTGTTTCAAATCAATCAATGATTTGCATCTAAGAAAATTGTGTTCCTTATGCCGAAAATAGGTAAGAATAGCTGTATCCAAATCATATAAGATAATTTTAGAATGAACCTAATTTAAATAATGGCCTCCAAAACCTAATGATATGTTGACGCAGTTACCCTATAATATTTATTACAATGATGGTCATGCAAATGATTTTCTCCAGTTGGTAGGGAGTAGGTCGAGGGATCCATGCTCGTCCTCTAAGTTGTTTTCCACTCGTCTTTATAAGGTGTGGGTTGAATTCTATTAGTTAACTCTCATTACTATAGTTAGAAGTCCTTCATGGTCATGTGCATGCGTGCCTATTATTTGGTTCTCGAAGTTGCCTCAGCCGTGACCGTATCCAAATGATTTTCTAATGTAATATATTGAAGAAGATCATCCAATTAATCAAATATGCGACTGGATGCAAGAAAAATATACTAAGAAGACATAAAGATAAATATTTAAATTTAGTAAATAATTAAAATTTTATATCAGCATATATAAGTAAGTATAAAATACTCCCAAAGTCACTATAATGATAGAAAATAAAGAAAAAAAATAAGAAACTACTAAAATAAAATAAATTTGATGATTCAAGTGGATCTGAGATGAAGTTCCTTCTCTAATTTAAGTTTTCTGTTGATTTTATTTTGTTCATCAGTCACAACCTTAAGTTTAATGTTCTGGCATGTGTATGATCTCGAGATCATGGCCTTATAAGCAGAAAGCTTAGATACACATGTACCCAAAATACCGTTTTTTTTATGAACTGTGCGTAGGGACCAACTCCTTGTGTGCAAGTGATGAATTCTTTTAAAACATATGCCATTTGGAACACCATGTAAGCCATCTATTTTGAAGGCTATGATAGAATGATCTTTGGTGTCAAAGCTTGACAACATGATCTCAATTATTTGATCCAAATAAGATGGTATACGATTCAAGTTCCAAAGTTGTCTTTCTTTTAAATTTTAAATTGTATAATGGCACAAATATCATGTGCAACAGTGCAAGTAGTTGCTCTTAAAAAAAAACATAAAAAAGGCACCTTTATTTGCTCTTAAAGCTCTCTTTGGGTTAGCTCTTATCTGAGCAGAAGCAGTTTTTTGCCTGCTGTGATAGAGAGCAAACAAAGAGCAATTGTATTATTTAAAATAACTCCCTGCTAGAAAAAATAGGGCGAAGAGCTGTTCTTTGTGGGAGCCAAAGAACAAAAGAGTTGCTCTTTATCCTAAAAGAGCTAATCCAAATGTAACCTAAAGTACTTTTTAGGGCAACTATGCCAAAAATCATTCATTATTATGAATTAGATGGAGATTTTTTTCACACCAATCTCTCACATAAGGGATCTGGAGGTCATGAGTGTACCATCAGACAATCAATTTTAGATTTTATCCGGCAAATATCTCAAAAAAGTGACCAAAACATCACGTGGCACATTTGATGCCTAAACTCAATTTTAAGGTATTTTTTGGGATACATGCCACATGAAATTAAAAGTTGAGTGTCTGATGTAACACCTGCATTCCCAAAAACAATTTTCATGGTTAAACACCCAATGGTTTTTAGTATAGGTGCCCTTAGATTCATTAGTTGCAAATAAATGCACCCAAATAAAAATTAATTTTATATATTATACCTATAATGTTTATTTTATTAAATCTTTTAAAATATAAAAATTGGAGAAGAAAATAGGAGAAGTGGATAACTATAGCACAAAAGTATTGTTATTGGGAGTCGTGCCAGGTCATCATTTTTCTACATGTGGGACTGAATTGGTATCACATGGTGCCATGTGGTGCAAGAAGCCATCATCCATGAGTAGATTAGCCTCAAGATTACATCCAGAAGTCCTGTCTCTACCAACGTGGCTAAGAAGCCACATGTGCCAAAAAAATATCATCTGATTAAGAGAGGCTTGGAGTTTGGACAATCATTTCGTAGCCATTCAATCTTTGGGGACTTTTCTTAGGGCTGTCAAGGGGGTCCACCCGATACCCCACCGGACTCGATCTGATATTCTATTCCGGCACATAAATTTGACTCATCGGGTTGGGTATGAGACATCTAACCCAGCTATGGGGTTGGGTTGACCAAGAAGTCGCGTTTGGTATTGCCGATCGACCTGACCTAAACCAGTTTTTTATATGGATCAAGTGTACAAAATAGGGTTATCGGGTTAGGTCGAGAATCAGATTGGACCGAGTCACGCATTTGAGTTTTTCTTATTGAGTAGCCAAATTTTGACCTGACCCGCTTACAGCCTTACCGTCCAAGGGTCAAGTCAACCCGATATCTAACTTGGGTTTTTTTTATCGGATCGGGCATATAAACTTGACATGCCATGTCGGGTCAAGAATGAGGCAGTCAACATGACCTTTAAGCAACTAATATGTTGGACAAACATTGGGCTGGGCAAATGGTTAAGTCAGACTTTCAGGCCGAGTTTGCCAAATGGGAAATTTACCCGATCGGCCCTGTCAGATACAGCTTTTACGTCAGAAGCCTTATATTTTCACCTTTACCCAAATCGACCAGCTGGGAGCCTAACCGACCTTAAGGATAGCAAAAACTCCAAATTACCCCCTTTCTTTAACGCACAAAAGCATCATCTTCTTTCTCATTTTAATCTGGTACAGTTTTTAAAAATCAGAGGTGGCGAAGGTGACGGCGTCTTCTCCTCAATCCAAACTATTCTGATCTGCTATTTGGATCGACCCAGATACACCTTTTTCATCAGAGACTCTAGCAGATTAGAATAAGGAAGAAGAGGATACACCTATATAATTTAAAATTTTAAATATTTGCATTTTTCTATGTTTACGCGATGTAAAACGAGATCTATTCCGATCAAAACTATTCCGAACTGCTATTTGAATCGACCCAAATACACTTTTTTTGTCAGAGACTGTAAAATATTAGAATGAGGAAGAAGATGATACGCTTATATAATTTAAAAAATTTAAAATATTTACATTTTTCTATATATACGCGATGTGAAACGAGATCTATGCCGTCTGATTTGAAGGCTATAATATAAAATCGATAGTTTCAAAGATATGAGAAAAAGGCGATATCGATTTTGTACACAGTCGATATCGACTCTGTACATAGTCGATACCGATCATTTTAAGAGTCGTCATCGACTCTGTACAAAGTCGTCATCGACTCTATACATAGTCGCCATCGATTATATATAAAAAAATAAAAATAAAAATAAAATAATAATAATAATAATAATATAATCGATGACGATTCTGTACCGAGTCGATGACAACTCGGTACAGAGTCGTCATCGATTATATAAAAAAAAAAAAAAAAAATTTTAAAACGACTCGGTACTGAGTCGTCATCGATTATATAAAATAATATATATTTTTTTAATGTAATCGATGACGATCTTAGATCTTAGAAATCATCATTTCGATGCAATCGTCATCGATTACATAAATTTTTTTTTTTTTTTTATATAATCGATGGCGACTCTGTATAGAATTCGATGACGACTTTGTACAGAGTCGATGACGACTTTTAAAATGATCGGTACCGACTATGTACAGAGTCGATATTGACTGTGTACAGAATCGATATCGCCTTTTTCTCATATCTATCTTTGGAACTATCGATTTTATATTGTAGCCTTCAAATCAGACGGCATAGACCTTGTTTCATATCGCGTAAATATAGAAAAATGTAAATATTTAAAATTTTAAATTATATAGGTGTATCCTCTTCTTTCTTATTCTAATCTGCTACAGTCTCTGACGAAAAAGGTGTATCTGGGTCGATCCAAATAGCAGATCGGAATAGTTTGGATTGAGGAGAAGACGCCGTCATCTTCGCCACCTTTGACTTTTAAAAACAGTACCAGATTAAAATGAGGAAGAAGATGGTGTTTTTGTGCGTTAAAGAAAGGGGGTAATTTAGGCATTTTGCTAACCTAAGGGTCGGCTAGGCTTGGAGCTGGTCGATTTGGGTAAAGGTGAAACTATAGGGCTTATGACGTAAAAGACATATCTGACAGGGCCTGTCAGGTAAATTTCCCTTGCCAAATACCACTGACCCGACCTGTCCTGGCGGGACAGGACACGTTGGGTCAGGTCAAGTCCACCATCATATTAGATTAGGTCGGACATATGCCATTTCTATTGGGCAGCCAAAGTTTTGGGCTGACCCGACCCGACCCGACCCGACCCATCGCATTGACAGCCCTATACCTTAGATTTTCAATCATCAAAATAAACAAAGCATGGGCATTATAGTCAATTTACAAGATATGGAATTGGGGTCCATGGATAATAACAAGACCATCGTCACCACAACCTCCACACCCACTTCCTTGTCCAATCTCTATCTTCATCTCCATTCATTTCTTTTTGTATTTCAATTACCATCGCCCAGACCACAAAACCCCATTACAGGTTATCAGCAGCCATGGCCGACCACCACTCAAAACTCATCACAGCCATGGATAATCTCTGGTTCCACCAAAACACTTTTCTCCCACAACCCATTTTCCTCAGCCCCAAAACCAAGAATTTGACTATACCCATTTCAGAAATTCCAACACCTCCGCCACCGCCGCAGTTCCGGTCTCCATCACTTCCAGAAGAAAGTGGCCTATCAAATCCATTACCAATCCATCCAAAGGTAATATAAATGAAATAAATGTGTTTAGATCTAAGATTTCATTCAACACTAAAATACTGTTTCCTCGGAGTAGATAAAGGAACCCAGTGACACTGATCATTCATAAATATTCTGACAGATCGCGGAAATGAATCATTTTTCGATTTTAGTTCATGCCTCTTCAAGAATGAATCATTTTTCGATTTTAGTTCATGCCTCTTCAAAATTTGATGCTATAATCATATATCTTCTTTCGAAAAATATATGTTTTCTACTTATTAAGTACTCAATATTAGTATTTATTTGATCAATCTGTAATCTGTATTATCCAGTTTGTTGAAGAAGATGATGATTATTGCCGCAGTTACAAGACAAAGAGACCAACAAGGTTAGATCTTGTCAGTGAGCACCATTTTCGATCCCAACCGCCCAAACTCCGCTCATATTCTTCATCTCCTTCAATAGATAACCACTGGCCGCATAGAAACAGCGGCCGGAGAAGAAGATTATCACGGACAAAGAGCTCGTCGGAACTCGAGAACCATGAGCTCAAAGGGTTCATGGACCTCGGCTTCATCTTCAACAAAGAAGAACTAAGCCCACATATGATGAACGTTGTACCAGGCTTACAAAGGCTGGCAGAGGAATCAAATTTAGATGAAGATAAGGAGAACAAAATTGTAAATCGGCCTTATTTATCGGAGGCGTGGCTCATTAACCGGCCCGATTCTCCGCTGCTCAACGTAAAGTTACCGCCGACTTCAGACGCAGCGCCGTCACATATGAAGAAGCATCTGCGGTTCTGGGCTAGAACAGTGGCTTTAGTGATTCACCAAGAATCTTGAAACTAGTTTATCTTAAAGTGGTATTTGGTAAATATTAGGTTCACCAAAAACAGGCAAGAGCAAAAAGAATCTGCCTGAGAAACATGTAACTCTAGCTGTTATCAATAGAGACAAGATCTAACTCTTATAGACTTATCCCTTATTTCCGTTATTAAATAAGGTACGGGGTTGATAACTTACTCGGTTCGGGGTTTCAAAATTTTCAAACTGGTCCTAATCAGGGTTGGGATGTACTCGGCCAGCCTGGCCCCTGATGGGTTAGGCACTACAAAAAATAAAAATATTAGTATTTTTTTTGTTAATAGCGATAGTTTTTGTCATCACTTTTTTATAGTAGAGCCGAAATTAGGTGTTTTTTTTTACTTTTTTTTTTCTAATAAAATTTGATTAGACTAATTTTTTGGAACTTTTTTTTTTTGTTATTTTTTTGGGGCTATTTTTTTCTAATAAAATTTGGTTGGGCTTAGACTAATTTTTTTCTTAAAAATTTAATTAAAAAATTATATTAACATTATAGAGGCTTAGGTACATACTTTAATTCAAATATATCATTTTATTTTCTTGCACAATGGTTATAACAGACTACGGTTGCTTGAAAGAACAGCGATTGCCCAATGATTATAACGGAGAATAGTTGCACAATGGTTATAACAGACAATGATTAATCTATGGAATTTAAATAAATTATTTTTAATTAAAATGAATATTTTTTTATAACTTTAAAAAGATATATATATATATATATATATATATATATATATATATATATATATATAGAGAGAGAGAGAGAGAGAGAAGATCATGACTCTAGTCATGGGAAATAAATGACTTGAGCTCTTATTTGCGGCACATAGGGCTGTCAACGGGCAGGGTTCGGGCTGGGTTTTTTGTAGGCCCATTTTTTAAAAATAATATAAGGAGGGTCCAAACCTGACCCGATATTTTACCGAGCCGGGCCGGCCTCAACCCGATTACTAAATATTGAAGTCCGAACCCGGCCTGTTATTAATCGGGTTGAAACTTGGGTTCGGGCCGGGTTATAATATTTTTTTTAGGTGTTTTTTTCCTGTAGATTTCTGCGGAACCCTAGAAGCTTAGAAACCCAGCCATCGGTGGTGATATTGGGAGAGAGAGAGTCGTCGCCTATCGGTGGTATATCGATTGGGGGATATGCTTATATTGATGGGTGCAAATAAGGCTACCCAAAAAACAAATATTTCTCCAAAGAGGAAAACCATAACTTGATTGAAAAAAAGAGGGTTTGGAGTTTGGACTGTGGAGTCCTGCATGATCCCCATTCCTCCCTTGTCGCCTCCAAGTTAAAATTTTTGCAACAACTCCTTCAAATCTCCTAGAGGAGGATGCTAAGATAGCATAGCTAGAGAGAGAGAGAGAGAGAGAGAGAGAGAGAGTCTTGAGAGTCGGCGGCTAGTAGGGAATTGGGAAGAAGATAAGAAGAACCCTAACCTATCTATTGGGCTATATAGTTTCAAGGGGAAATGACTGCTCTACCCCCTTATTAATGCATTGAGCTGAAATAAGGAAGGGGGTAAGAGTGTCATTTTGGAAGGTTTTGCGGGCCGGGTTCAGGCCGGGCTTACTAGCCCGAAAATTTTAAGTACTTAGGCACATTTATTTACTACCACCCAGCCCAAACCCGAGCCCGTATCTTATTCGTGCCTAGCCCGGCTCGGCCCGTTTATTAAATAACTTAAAATCTTGGGCCCGAACCCGGCCCATCAATGCCAGCCGGGCGGTCAGGCTTTGAAAAGTCAACTAATATGACGTGCAACCAATAAGGGTTTATTTCCCATGACTCGAGTCAGAGGATCACTATATATATATATATATATATATAATGGCCGGGGATATGTGCCCGAGCGTAGAGATGTTTCTACACCAATTGACATGAGCACAACAACTAGCGCCCTTTTTGTGAAGTGATGGGTAGCATGGGGCCCACTATACTAATTATTAGGCTTACATTTTTAAAAGTTAAATACCTTTTCAACCGTCATTCTTGACTTTTTTAAAATTTCTTTCTTCTTTCTATTTTTTCAAGAAACTATCAGACTTACTTTTTTATGCACATTTTACTCAAAAAATGTGGCGTCCGGTCGCGAAGTGCTAGCACTTCGGGAGCGAAGCCCCAACACCCCAAAATGAAGTGTTGACGCCCCTAAAATGAAGTGTTGGCGCCCCTAAAAAGAAGCATCGACGCCTTGTTTTAGGGGCCCTCGAAGGCAACAACCTGTGCACAAGCTCAAACCAGCTCACTTTATTTGAACAAAACCCATTACAAAATTAATCTATACTAAGTTGCTACAAGAATCTTAGCCTAACATTGCTGCTGTGCTAAGGAAGAAGAAAGGGGAAAAAAAAAAAAAACTAAAACCCTCTCTCTAGCCCTAGAACTGAACTCAGGCTATTCTTGGTTAACTTTACAAGACAACATAATGTTCTTTTTATAAGCAATCCCTAAACCCTAATTAGCAATAGCCAATCTGAATTAAACATGTGTGGAGTTGATTCTCTGGCTTTATTGTTTCCCTTGGATTGCCTCGGAATGTGTGGGACAGATCAACACCTCGGAGTGTGTGCCTTAGAAGGTGTGAAATGCCCAAAAGGTCCTTAGAAGTGGAGAACAGTAAGCTGGGAAGTTGGGAACCCGAGCTTCGTGCGGCTGATATGCTGCTAGGATGCCCTGTCGCGAGGCTATCACTGGGCTGAAATGGGTGCCGAGGAAGCTCGCGAGGTTGAACTGGTGTAAATACTACAGCTCGCAAAGTTGTTTTATCTGTGCAAGAACTGTGTGAGCACTTGTCATTTAGGGTATTTGAGCCTCGCGAGAGCTTCGCAAGGGCATTTTCTGTAGCTCTAATTCTCACGACAGTTGCGCGAGGTAACTTCTAGGGCTCTCTCTCCTCTTAAGCTGCGCGAGGTCTTAGCGAGCTATTTTGATGCATCAGACCTTAGCTTCACGAGATCCTCGCGAGCTCGCATTCTGCCTAATTTGAACTACGCGAGAGCCCCGCGAGGCCTCTTCTATGCTCCTCTGCTGCTCTGCTCATGCTTACTGTAGCAACCTTCTCAGCTTGGGGCCATACTTTTTCATCTGCTCGACTTCTAGGGCCCCTTTAGACAACCCAATTGGTCCCATATGCATGCCAAATTACCCCAATGGTGTGAACCACCATGGTACATTCATTATAAACCCATCAGCTCCACAGTTTGGCTTGAACTTCTATCTTCTTGGCTTCAAAAGCATGGATTACAGCATTAAGCTCTTATTGTGTTGTTATCTGTAAAAGCATACTTAAAAGATATTATTAACATGCTCAAAGGTCCATCAAAGGCTAAGTTAAGAGATGAAAAGTGGTATTTTTCAGAGATTAACAGTACCGTTGTTTACAGCCTAAGATTCTACGTTCACAGCCTGAAATTTCCACCTTTAAAACCATTAATTAGGGCCGTCAACGGGTCAGGTCAAAATTCTAGCTGCCCAATAAGAAAATCTCAAATGTCCGACCCGACCCTACCAAATGGCGCACTCAAGAAAATCTGACCCAACCCTACTCGACACTTGACAAGAAAATCCCAATGGGTTGGGCCGGATTTTGGCTTACTCCTGGCCCGGGTTTTACATATAAATTATAGTCGGGTCTGGTTGACCTGATCTGACTTGACCCAACCCGAAGGTCGGGTCGTATGTCTCATAGCCCACTTGACTTGACGAGTCAAGTTTATGTATCCGACCCAAAAAATTATCGGGTTGGGTATTAGGTTGACCCGCTCCATTGATAGCCTACCGTTGACTGCCTTGAACAAAATAATGGAGATCGTTTTTCATCGCCGTCTTTTACATAATCAATCTTGAGATCATGGCCCAGATGTTGACTCCACATGGAACACAGAAGTGACCCGATAATCCTTCTCATGGTATGCCCATGATCACGCTTACTTTTGGGAATGTGTGCCCCATGGATCAACACTTGACAGCCTGATAGGTAGGCATGATCTCAGGAACTATTGTGTGAAAGATTGGGATGAAAAATAATTTCCATTGTCTAATTCAAGGTAGTCAACAATTTTAGCAATGGAAACCCTAAGCTTCGTAGAGCAAATCTTCATTTGCAAATACCAATACCCTAAAAGCAAAGAGAATTTTAGAAGAGTACCTTTATTTCCACCCGCCAAATCTTCGAGTTCACCCATGTAGACACGTGCAAAGGGAAAAAGAGGCAATTTGTGGGTGCCCTCAAAGATTCGGTTAGTGGTGAGTGAAATCTTGAAGTTCACCCTGTTATTTGGGTACTATTTTTCATCGTTTTCCTCTTCCTCCATCGTTCTGGCGAGTCTTCCATTCCAACGAGTGCCTAGTTTGGGTGAGTCGTTCACCCCCATGAAACCCACTTCTTCTTCTCCATTGTTCCAACAAGTCTTCTGTTTCGTCGAGTATTCCATTCGGGTGAGTTGTTTACCCCCATGAAATCTCCTTTGAAACCACTTCTTCTCCATACGTTTCAACGAGATCTTTAGTCGGGTGAGTTGTATACTCCCATGAAACCCTCTTGAAACCCACGTCTTCTTCTTTCATTCTGGTGAGTGATACATCCTTGTAAAACACTTTTGAAAGCGACTTCTTCATCTTCTCCTTCCTCTTTAAATTTATAAAAATCCCTTGGAACCCCTGAAAAGAAAGAGAAACGTAAGAAAAAGTAGGGGTGTATTCGGTTTGGTTTGGTCGGTTTTGGACCAAAACCACACACCAAATCGGTCCTAATCGATTTCTAGATTTTCAAACCAAACCAAACCGTCCAACTCTTAAACCAAACCAACCCGATTCAATTCGATTTGGTTCGGTCGATTTCGGTTTTCCTATAAGTTATACTTGCACATCAAAAAAATTTCAACTTCTTAATCGGTTTTCCTATAAGTTCTACTTTACTGCTTTAGGATTTAGGAATAGGCTGAAAGATAAGGGTAGGGTTTTATATAAAATATGCATTTTACTTAAATGCCCTTTAAAATTAATCAAAACCCCCGCGTATATATATATATATATATATATATATATATATATATATATATATATATATATATATATATATATATATATATATACCTACAAACTACATTCAGTTCAATTCGGTCGGTTTCGGCTTGGGGAGGCTTGGAATCGAAACCAAACCGTTTTCCTTTTTTCCAAACCAAACCCAAAATGCACAGCCCTTAGAAGAAGTAAAAAAAATAAAATTTGTCTCTGTGTGTGATGGTGAACACCTACTGTTAGTGGTTTAAAACTTACCGTGGGTACCCATTGTTAGTTTTTTAAATCTAACCATAAGTACCATTGTTGGCTTTAAACTGCAATGGGTACCCACCGTCAGTTTTAAACCACTGATAGTGGGTACGTACCGTCACACACATACTTTTTTTTAGAGATTTTTCAAAAGGAGTACGTGAGTTTTGAAGTTTTCTCTCTTCTTCTCCTTATTTTTTATTTTTTAGAGTTTCAAGAGAGTTTTATGACTTCTTCTTCTTAGATTTTCACAAGGGTTTCATGGCTTTTTCTTCGTAGGGTTTCAAAAGTTCATGGCTTCTTCTTAGGGTTTCAAGAGGTTTCGTGAACTTTTTCTTCATCGGCATCACCGGTGTAGGCATTAACATCACCGGTAGGCATCATCGTCACTAACATTATTGTCGGTGTCGTCGAGCAAGGAAGAAGATATGGGTGTACGAAAAGAATTCACGTGAGTGCATCCTTTACAAAATATTCACCTAAATAAGTAGTTGAACTTAAAAATTCAGTTTTTTTTAAGTTTTACTCCATATTAGTGGGTGACATCAAAGATTTGGTGAGTAGAAATAAATGTACTCATTATACAAGATGAGAAAGGGGATAATGAGCCACCCACTTCAAGAGGTGGTGAGAGAAATTGACAGCTTCCATCTAACAAAATTGATAACGACAGTAAGGATGGGTTAGAGCCATGGGCCAAAAAATCATCCGATACCAATACGTATCGCCCGATATGTATTGGTTTTGGATCTGGGCGGTACGATACGATGCCTATATATTGTACCCCCTAAAAAATAAGGTAATTATCGTCCGATACGGGCAAATTATCGCTCGTATCGGACGATACAGACAATACATTGAAATTATCGGACCTTAATTTCAATGTATCGTCCGATAATTTTTTTTTAAAAAAAATTAATTAAAAAACTAAATTATCGGACGAAACGGGCAAATTATCGCCCGTATCGTCCGATAATTTGAAATTATCGGATGGGCCCAACTTTTATCTTTTTTTGATTTGTTTTTGTCCTTTTTCTTCTTTTTTTTCCTTTTTCCTTTTTCTTTTGTTTATTTTTGATTTTTTTTAATCGTTGCAAAAAGCAACGAATAGCAACGGATATAAATTTTTTTGTCCTTTTGTTTTTTTTTTTTTTTTTTTTTTTAATCGTTGTTTTTTGCAACAAATAGCAATGGATATATTTTTTTTAATTGTTGCTTTTGTATTTTTGTTTTTTTTTAATTTATTAAACGGTTGCAAAAGTGGCAACGGATATATTTTTATATCCGTTGCATACTTGCATTTGCTTTTATAGCGGCAACGGATAGTTACAACCCGTTATAAAACTCACTCGAGAATCCCTCTTCTTCTTCACTTGCAAACCACCCGAGGATATCTTCTTTTTCTTCACTTACAAATCACCCGATAATCTCTTCTTCTTCTTTACTTGCAAACCACCTAAGGATCTCTTCTTTTACACCACTATACTTCTTCTTTCTTCACTTGCAATCCACTATACTTCTTATTTCTTAGCCATTGGAGATCGAAATCGTAGACACCAGATTGTCACAGTCATATTTTTGCCAAATATTTAAGAGAAGGTATAATTTTCCATCATATAACTTGTATTTTAAATTATTTTTTATTAGATCTGTCATATTTATTATTATTTTTTTTTAAATTAAATTTTATTTATTACTAATTTTATCATTAGATCTACCATACTGCCTGGATGATGCTGGTGAGGTGAGTCAAATCTCTTTTGATTTGCTCATTCATCCTACGAAGCACTTTGAAGCTCAGCCATAAAAAATTGAGTGAACTTTGGTGGAGGGCATGAGTCAAAAAATCTCTTTTTTTTAAAACTAAATTTTTTTTTACTAATTTTATTTTAAAACTAAACTTTTTTATTTTGTGTTACTAATTTTTTGACCCATGCATGTGATGTGTTGCGACACATGTGACACGTGTCACATGTGATGTGTCGCGACACATGTGACACAGTGACACAGGTGTCGCGGCACATATAATTGATGTGTCACACATGTGACACATACCCCATAACACATCAATTACACTAATTTTATAATACAAAGTTTAGCTTTAAAAAAAAATTAGTAACATAAAAATTACTAATTAGTAGCAAAAAATTAGTAACTGATGAGTAGTGAAATATGATGATATTTCACCCCTAAATACATACATTTAGCTATCCGATGAAGGCTATCTTATAAAAATTATTAGATTTGAAGTGTTTCAGGTAAATACAAACCAAGTGCAGAAAACAACCCAAGAATTCTGAAAATAATGTCAAAACACTGTTACTTTGGGTTATCGAGAACTTAGTGTGACTTGCAGATCAATTTGGACCTTCAAGACGGCCGAATTATGACATTATCAAAACACAAAAGTTGTAGAGCTTTCTGTCATCTTTCCAACGGCGTACGAATTGCCTCAATCTGAGTTTGGGACAGAAAATTATAACCAAAATACCGAAGTAGTGTCTGATGTAAAGTTCGGCAGGAATTCACGAAAATCTGGGAGGTTGGTGCATCGACCCTATTGGGTCGATTAATCGACCCTAAATTTTCGAGTTGGAACACCTCTGCGGCTAGGAAACTTCGGCTCTATTTAAAGCGGATCAAACACTTCAGGAAGAGAAAAAAAAATTAGAGATAGATAATTAGAGAGGAGGAATTAGAGATAGATAATTAGAGAGTTAGTTTTGACTTTTCTTTTTTAGAGTTTTTGGAAAGAATTTTTTAGAAGATTATTATTCATTATTATTATTTTTGGCTTTAGACTCATCTTGACATCTTTTCAAGAGTTCTTCTTTCTCCTTCTTCTAGGGTTCCATCTGGGTAGATTGTACCTAGGATTTGCATTGTTTTTCCTTTACGTTCATGAAAGCATAGATTGTATTTAGGAAAAGGCATTGTAAACAAAGATCTTTGGGAGAAATGAAAAGAGGAATGACTTTGAATGAATAAGGAGATCATACACCAAAGATGGAGCTAAAATCGAGATCGGGGAAGATGCGATCCCCAGATAAGTACCCTTATTTATGATTAATACCATAGTCGATTTATTGTCATCATGGAATCATTTTGCTAAAAGTTTGTGTTATTGAAAATATATTGAATGTTTGTTATGATCGTTGATGGCACGTATCAACGGCTATAATCGCTAAATCTGGACCTGCAGACTGATTTAGGCTGCGGAGCGATTATGTTTTTACTGTTGTGATCTAAACATTATGAGATACGCTATGCTTCTTACATGACTCATACCACAATGATAGGCTGAGTCATTGTTTTTAGATAGGGTATGCCGGATTGATGATCATATTTTATTTCGAATCATTTTTTATAGATGAATGATAGTGTGAATGATGCTTCAATGAAATTGTGGGTTTTAATGGTAGAAAAGGGGTACAAATCTAGCGTAGCATATTCCTTTATCTCATTTAATTATTATTTTAGATTCATTGATAATTAGTTGTTTAGATTAATTTATTTTTCTTGCATTTAGGAAAAGTGTGATAAATTTTGGTAAAATTGAATCTGCCCTTTGCTACTTCCTTAGGGACGTTTTTAAATCTCTGAAATAATTAATTAAAATTCACATTTTTCTGTGGGTTCGACACCTTTGTTCTTGCCATACTGCAATAGATCTTGTACACTTGCAAGGGTTACATTTAAAATCGATCAGTAACAGAAAACAAAAAAAAAGTTTAATTTAAAAAAAAAAAGTTTAGTTTTAAAAATTAGTAACACAAAACAAAAAAATTTAGTTTTAAAACAAAATTAGTAAAAAAAAAAGAGTTTAGTTTTAAAAAAATTAGTAACACAAAATTAAAAACAATTAGTAACACAAAATTAAAAACAATTAGTAATAAAAAAAGTTTAGTTTAAAAAAGTAACACTAAAAATAAAAAAAAGTTTAGTTTAACGAAAAATTAGTAATAAAAATATTAATAACATAAAAATTACTAATTAATAACAGAAAACAAAAACAAAGTTTAATTTTTTTAAAAAAAGTTTAGTTTTAAAAATAAATTTAAAACTAGTTTAGTTTTAAAAATTACTAATACAAAACAAAAAAATTTAGTTTTAAAACAAAATTAGTAAAAAAAAAGAGTTTAGTTTTTAAAAAAAATTAATGACACAAAATTAAAAATAATTAGTAATACAAAATTAAAAATAATTTTAAAACTAAAATTAGTAATAAAAAAAGTTTAGTTTAAAAAAGTAACACTAAGATTAGTAACACTAAAAATAAAAAAAGTTTAGTTTAAAGAAAAATTAGTAATAAAAGAAATTAATAACACAAAAATTACTAATTAGTAACAAAAAATTAATAATAGAAAACAAAAACAAAGTTTAATTTAAAAAAAAAAAGTATAGTTTTAAAAATAAATTTAAAACTAGTTTAGTTTTAAAAATTAGTAACACAAAATAAAAAAATTTAGTTTTAAAACAAAATTAGAAAAAAAAAAGTGTTTAGTTTTAAAAAAAAATTAGTAACACAAAATTAAAAATAATTTTAAAATTAAAATTAGTAATAAAAAAACTTTAGTTTAAAAAAGTAACACTAAAAATAAAAAAAAGTTTAGTTTAAAGAAAAATTAGTAAATTTTTTTAGGGGGTACGATGCAATCATACAATGCCTATGTATCGTACCGCCGAGGTCCAGAACTGATATATATATTGGACGATACATATCAAATAAATTTTATTTTTAAGTGTTATTAAAATATTTTAATTTAATCCAATCGTTTGGTCATTAATGCAGGTGAAAGAAATAAACATGATAGGAACATCAAATTCAACCTTACAATACGGCACAACAATAAATGGTGATAGACTTCGAATAGAATATAAACTTTGTGAGAAAAAATTATTGGGAGGAGGTATCACACGATTGAAGGAGCATTTGGCTCACGTAAAGGGAGAGACAAAAGGATACCTCAATGTACCTAGAGAGGTGAGAGAAGAAGTCAGAGCCAGTTTACAGGTGACTAAGGGAAAGAAAAAGGCAGAAGCCGACTGGGATAGAGAAATATATGAGAGAATAAGGAGGAGAGATCTAGAGTTTTCTGCACATGGACGTAGGGATGATGAAGATGAGGATGAGGATAAGGACATTGTGACAGCGAGAGTCATGAGGGAGAGTGCTAGAGAAGCACAACAACGACGAGATCAAGAAGAAGCCGATCATCGATTTCGATTCAGCTTGAGGGGCCCATCCATGCCTATTGCTGGTGGTCGATCTAGTCATAGGCCACATATTATTGATGATGATGAGGAAAATATTCATAACACTGTCGAGTTGCGTAGGTCAGCATCAGTGAGGGACACTAGGCCGTCTACTACAGGTCGTACTATAGGTTCCATGGATCCGTTCATGCATCGGACAGAAAGCTCAAAGCAAAGTAAATTGACTATAATTTTACTGAAAAATGGGGAAAGAGGCTTGGAAAATCGATTGCAAAGTTCGTGATATACAGTCACATTTCGAGTCAAGTTGTGGAGTCGCCGTACTTCAAAAGTATGATTGATACAAGTGCAGAAGCTGATCCAAGAGTAAAAAAGCCTTCTGCATACGAGATATCCGGGCCCCTACTAGATAATGAGTACGCAGAGATAAGAACTTGCGTGGACAGCTTCCACGAAGTATGGGATGAGAGAGGTTACACAATTACGTGCAACAGATGAACATGTCACACAAAGAAGAGTTTGATCAACTTTTTGGTCTACAGCGATGTCGAAATAATATTTCTAAAATCGGTTAATGCTTCAAAACACGTGAAGACAATTAATTACCTCTTCCAACTAATGGATAAGGTAGTTGAAGATATTGGAGAACACCGAGTTGTGCAAGTGGTAACAGACAATACCGCCAATTCTAAAGCTGCAGGTCATCAGTTAATGTTGAAGAGACGTCACTTATATTGAACTTCGTATGCCGCTCATTGCGTGGACCTCACTCTTGAGGATTTGGGAAAGAGAAGCAAGGCACAGACTGTGACAGCCTGGATTTTGGCACCCCGAAACCTGTGCCATCAGCACGATCATCTTGACCGTGCCCCTTTGTTATGCACGGAACATTGGTATATCAAGCAATGAACTGAACTAAAATAATAAATAAGGCTGAGGAATTAAATTATCATTTAAATATTTTTCAAAAGACAGTTCTACCTTCATGCCCCCGCATGAATGGAGAACCGATCCGAACCATAGATGATAGCTAATCATCACAGATGGTTCGCCCAAAAGTATAATCCCAAACTTTAATCACATTGTTTAACCAAAAATAAGGCTTGACATACCAAGCCGTACCAATAATCTCACAGAAACTCTCAAAGCTGCACAGCGGAGTCCTCTAGAAGAAGTCCTTAGGAGGTGGCTCCAACTCGTCTCCGGGCGCAAGGTCTGACTCATTAGGGTCAACGTCCCCTGAAGCCTCGGCAGTTGCTAATAGTGGACCTGCGACGTATAGTCTAAAGGGTGAGCTACATCTTAGCTCAATAGGGAACAGAACACAATTGAACATATAAATTACAACTCACATATATTCCATGATATGCCATGCATGATGTGTCTATGCAGTTACTGATGAAAAACTGTTGAAAAGAATCATATTTTACTGGTAGTTTACTCATGTCTTTTAATTATTCATGAATGACACTGAAAAGGCCTAAAGCAAAACTTAACCTTTCAACTTAAGTAATCCCCGAGTAATATTGCATCGAGCCCCGATGAGATACCCTTCATCGTCATCTATATAGATAGTTTTAAATGTATTCCCTGGGAATACTAATAGTACCCAAGCCCCTTTCCCCTGGGGATCGGTGGCTGGGTTTCAACATATCTCAATTCAACACCCCTGGGGTGTGCTTACTGTGTACGGATAAGCCTCCGCACTGGCTTACGGTTTCGCCGCCGTATCGGTCACGGATATCCTGCCGCGTCAGTCGTGAGTATCCCGCCACGGCGGTGGGGTATCCTATCAAACCTCAAATAACAAAAATATTAGGTGCTTTACATATAGTTATTCACCGTGTAAGTGTGCTATCTTATATCAGTTAGGCCCTATCAGACATAATTTAATCTTGGATACATCCCATTCACTTGCATCACACCTGATGCTCTTATTTCTTTACTTCCTCATCCCCTGGGGATGGCTCATTATGATTACTCTTTAGATGTCACACACGCACACTTTTCACAAACTCTTAAGAAACAAAAACAGTTTGAATTGAATTCTATATCACTACATACATGCTCTTGTAAAATAAAGTACATGTTCAAGGTGTTTCCTACCTCAAGTCTCTGTTTGATCATGCATCAAGGTCCCACGTGGCTCCTTGTGCCCAAGCTCACACGTACCACCTATGGTACCACATAACATATGAAATACATCACTAAGGATGTAACAAAGAAGGTCCAAGACCCTCCAAGAATCTTAAAGTTAAACTCAAAAGTCAACAAAAACTGGCACAGTTGATTAATCGAACTCCAAAATCGATTAATCAAATCTGATTCGATTAATCGATTTCCAAAATCGATTAATCAAAATTCAAAATCGATTAATCGATTCTCAAATCGATTAATCGAGATTCCCAATCGATTAATCGAATCCCAATTCGATTAATCGAAATTCTCCACTCTAACCATTCGATTCTCAATTCGAGTAATCGAATTCCCAAAATTGATTAATCGATCCCAAATCGAATAATCGAAATTCTAAATCGATTAATCGAAATCCCATTTCGATTAGTCGATTTCTCCAAGTCCTTTTCTTCCCTCTACTGGAGTTCATTGGAGGTTCCCAGTCGATTAATCGATACCAAAATCGATTAATCAAAAATAAAAGTTGATTAATCGAAACTCAATTCGATTAATCGAAATCGGGGTCCTCTGACTTTTCAACTTCTTGGCAAAAATCGATTAATCGAATCTTACTTTCGATTAATCGAAATGGCTGACCACTTTTGTTTCTTTCCAATCTTCTTTTAACTGATTTTTCTCTCTTTTCTAAGCCATTATCCTATGATTTTAGCTATTTCTAATTACAATTAAACTCTTCAATCTATGTATTTAATTTGCAAGAATTTTACCTTCAATCAATCTTCAATTGATTAGGTCAAGTGGTTGGAAAGGCTAGGTTTCCAGCTTTGCTTCTAGCGGATCCCTTGTGTCGAATCGACCTTTTAAACGCTTGAATCCCCCTTCCAAACACTCACCATTTCTCCTTGCATTAACTATGCTCTCCCTCTCTCTCTCTCTCTCTCTCTCTCTTCTTTACTCTCTCTCAACAACCAAACAAAAGAACTAGGGTTATTAAACCCTTTTTATCTCCCCTCTAGTTTGTGTGTTGAGCACATGCACCGCACTAGGTGTATGTGACTCCAGATTATCATCACACTCCACACATTCACTCGAATTCTCACATCTCATCCACTCATCGCACCCTATGTCAACTATTGAACTCCTATTTGGTCAAACCTATGATCGGTCGGGCACGGATCCCGAGGTCACTGTTTAACTTGATGTTTCGAGATATTACACAGACAACTATTCAGAAGGGAAGAACGATTACTTCCTACCTATACAACAGTGACAAGTTGGTAAATTTGATGAGAGACTTCACCAAGAACGAGCTGCTCGGGCCTGCGATTACACGATTTGCGATATAATTTCTAGCCTTACAGAGTTTGGCTAGATATAGGTGTGAGCTGAAAAGCATGGTCTCTTCTGAAGAATAGAGAAAACATGAGTTAGAACTCCCACGAGCAAAGAGACTTGCTTGTAATAAAGATGCCGACCTGATCTATAGTCTCCAATTTTGGGCAGATGTTGACCACCAGATCATCGTCACTACCCCGTTGGTACAAGTGTTAAGATTGGTAGCTGGTGATGAGAAACCAATGATGGGGTACGTTTACGAGTCGATGGCTAAAGCCAAATTGGCTATTAAAACTAAATGCCCGATAAAATATAAACAATATTGGACAATTATCGACAAGAGGTGGGATGCAAAATTCTACCAATAATCGATAGGTATAATATGATAAACTACTTATGTAGTGATTTTTAATTATTTATTATTTTTTATAATATTCATTGTTTCTATATATTGATGAGATTGCTTATATTTGATGTATAACACACTATTTAAATCCGGCCTTTCAGTATACGCGACGCTTTGAGTTGACTGAGGCCAATGAAGTGTATAACGGTTTACTCAATGTGATCCAAAGAATGCTCATTGAGTTGGCAGAGCAAAGTCAAGCCATAAGAGATGTGATTAATAATACCTTATAAGTAATAATACAGGTATTATATGATCTGTTTATTGATATGTGGGTTATTGATATGTAGATTGATATATTCCACAAGAGACAAGGGTCATTTGAGACCGTATTGGCGCAATCCCAAATCAAGTATGATAAACTCACTGATTGGTGGATGTATTATGGAAGTGATGGCCCGATATTAAAGCGAGTTGCCATGAGGATTTTATCGCAAACTTGTTCCTCATCCAACTGTGAGCGAAATTGGAGTATCTTCTCTTTCATTCACATGAAGACAAAGAATAGGCTAACTATGGAACGATTGGAAAAGCTAGTCTATTGTCACTACAACATGAGATTAAGGGTCAAAAATATACAGATGACCAATCGCGGTAAGATATTATATAAAGTCATAGTTTATATAATTTTTATTTGATCTAATTGATGAGGCATCATGCATATACTAATTCATCTATCATATTCTACCTTACAAATAGTGAATATTTTAATCTTATCCAGTTTGATTATATATTCATGGAGGATGACCATTTAAATCAGTGGATCGAAGAGAGAGAAGAGCCAGTGTTAGATACTGAGGGCACCGCACGGCTGGATAATGCTGAAAGAGCATCAGATGAGCAGGCTTTCCAACCACTGAGGCGGAAAAGAAGATTGAATCGTCATTCAGTGGTTGGATCTGATGAGGAAACACAACCCGATAGTGATAATGATGATGGTGGGGGTGATGATGGAGGCGATGAAACCCACGTTGGCACTAGTGGTGGAGCGGATGATATTGATCCCTATACTTCTGGAGGTATTTCCGCATGAGATGAGGACCCGATAACAATATATGACACTCCTACATTTAGAGGTGGAGGGATTGAAGGAAGAGGAGCGACAGAATCTTACCAGACACCACCTCCACCACCACAAGGTCCACAAGATGATGTGGGGTTATATGACTTCTAGCTTCGGGGAATTCAGTTTGCAAAACATCGAATATTCAATAGCAAGTAACCCATACTATTGACCTCAACCAACCTATCCCGGGCCATATGACTTTATTGGTTAAATTTTTGGAGGGCTAACCTTCACCTATTACACTGAGCCATATTCGTCGCTACTGCCTCAGTTTCAAGGAGGCACAGATAATCATGGGTATCAATATGACCAATATTATAGGGAAAGCTTGCGTACCGATGATGATTATAACGAGGGTAAAAAACTACCACGAAATTCAATGTGGCTCTAAAGTAATTAAGTTTTTTATTTATAATATACCTTTTAATTTTGATAATTAGTCATGTATAATGAAATTTTGATCATTAATCATATACAGTGAAAATTAGTCATGTATAATGAACCAACTATGGTAAGAGTGATCTTACCTTTGTTGTGGACTTATATTCTAATATATTTTTGTTGTCTGTTAATGAAATTTTCATTTATTAAATAATAAAAAAGAAAGGAAAAAATTAAAAGCTTTTAGTTGTAATTATGCATGGTTGGAAGAGACCATACTTTAGTTAGGGTTTCGTCATATTATGAAATTTGCATCAAATAAACTTTAAATAAATTAAAATATATATATATATATATATATATATATAGAAAATCATTAAATTATTTTTTCTTAATTTTTTGGGATTTATATATATATATATATATATATATATATATATATATATATATATATATATATATATATATATATATATATATAAATATAAAATCAATATATCAAACCGATACATTCAATGTATCGCCAATACATTGAATGTATCGACCAATACGAGATACGTATCGTCCTAGAGATTAGGACGATACGTATCGGTTTTATGATTTTTATGATTTTTTGACCCTTGGTTAGAGCCTTAAAAAATAAAGGTCCCTCTAACTAGGGCTTGGTAAGTGCTTAGTCAGGTGTAGCCTGCACGTCTGCTCCGCTTCCACATCTCTTTTAAACTATATATAACACATATATCATAGGTTCCCGTGTAATTTATTATGTGCCTACTTTAGATTTATCTACCTGTGTATGTTTATAGGCATTGTGCTTGAAGTTGCGTAGAAAGTTATTTGATGATTTCAAAATTTCAATAAAAAAGTTTATAATAATCTCTAAAAAATTAAATATAAATAACAGAGCATAAATTTTGGCCCGAGCCCATCCCAGCACGCCAACCATAATAAAGTTCACCTAAAGTAGGGTCAAGCTAGTGCCTAGCCTTGGCTACTAGCGCCACGCCAGGTTTTAGGGTGGCTCGTTCCTAAACTTGCTTTTTGAAAGTGCCAATTGATGTAATTTTTGGGCCATTGTCCAAAAAAGTTGTGGCCTAATGATAATTATGCACTAGAAGACTGATGAGCTTTACATGATAATGATTGATACTAGCAAAGATCATCAAGAGTGTAATAAAGGACGGAAGCTGCATAGAGTGAACTCGGGTAGTGGTTGACCACTTGAGTATGCTATCCAAGGTTGTGAATTCATATAGCATTAGATGCTTGTGAAGTGCAAGTCTGTATGATAATTTTGACATAATGGGGGCAAGCGCATCCCTTAGGATTATTCCAAGCACAAGGTTGAGATATCTTAATTTATTAAATAATAAATAAAAATAAGGAGAAGTTAAGTTGGGTGGGTAGGTATAATAAAGTCTCTAAAAAAGAATATGTTATTTCATTTTTGGGTGACGTTATTTGCACCATTTTTTAAAAGAAGAACACACGCATTTTTATCATAAAAATTCATTAACTACTTTGAATCAGATGATAGAGATTGTTTTTCGTCTCAATCTTCCACATAATAAATCTTGATACCATGGCGGATCTATCAAACAATCATATGTTGATTCAATGTGGCACACATCCCCAAGCGTGATCCTGATTATGGGCATATTATGAGAAAAGGTTCTCAAATATCATTATTAAAAATGTGTCATATGAAATCAAGATCTGACCGTCTGATAGATGCTCCCATAATCTCAAAATCTATTATATAGAAGATTAAGACAAAAAACAATCTCAATCCTTTGATTCAAGGCAATCAACCGTATTTTGTGATTGAAATGTGTTCTCTATAGGAAAAACGGATCCAAATATTGCCACCCTTATTTAAATACCTACTACATTGCTCGTCAAACAATAACACATGCTATGTTAATGCTTTCTAAAACCCCCTAAGAAAGGATGAATCCTACGAGAGAGTGCCACATGGCCTACAAATAGGCCATATAGTAGACTTAGAAGCCTAGGGACCCTTTATATAGTCTTTTTGGGAAGAGGACCACTAAAACAGATTCAAAACTCTCAACATACTTTTCAAGGAAAATACACAGTGAAAAAAAGATTGTGGTAACCTTAGGAAGCTGTTCTACTGATATTCTTGGGAATACCACATTCCCACATTCACACCCGTTAAAACTGGTCAGTGAAAATTTCGCACTTTCCAACCTTTCTCAAAATCATAATTGCTTATAACTACCCTTCTCTACGATCATAAAGGGTTTTAGGTAGATTGCTAAATCTAGCATCCACCTGTCACAAAATTCTCCATTTTAGCAAAATTCCATGAAGGGAAATGGTCAGGTCTAATAAGGTTGAGTGGGATTTCGAGTTGAACCACATTTGGACCCCTTAGATATGTGATAATTTTAATTTTTATGATTTTCACTTTTTATAGGATGACATGTAATCTAAGTTTTTTTTATTTCCAAGGATAGCGAATGGGGTTAAACTTGAAATCCGGTTCAACTTAGTTGGACCTGACCAAAGCCCTTCTATCATTTTTCACTAAATATTTGCTTGATTTGTTGAAATTTTGAATTTTTCTAAATTTTTTTCAAATTTAACAAACATTCTAAATTTTTATCATTGTGATAGATGCGTTAAGCATACTTGGTATTATTTTTTTATGATTATAAATGATTAATGCATGCGAATTATGAAATATATTTATTATATTAACTGATGACCTCACTTTTCACTCCAAATAGGTTGACATATATTTTTATGATCAATGGCTTTTATAATTTTATAATCTTAAAAATTTTCCAATCTTTTTGGAATTCATCAAAATTAAATTTGAACCACCAAATGATTGCCGAACCCAAACTTGGTTACTACGCAAATCTATTCCTCGGACTCCGATCTCTTCATTGACGTTATGACCCCATAACGGGTTATAAAAAAAAATATACATGTTTAGAAATTGAATACCCAGGTCCCTTTTGAATGTAGGAGAGCATGTAATTGTTTTCGAGTCCAAACTCGATTAACAAATTAAGCAAAATAATAAAAATAATAATAAATCAGAATTTAAACCAGAACTTAATTTATCCTCTAATTTGATGATTTCACAGTTCTTTTTCCTCCTAAATCGGAACTTAAATCGGTTGAACGATAGCTAAATTGCTATCCCCTTCCCTCGTGGATGCAATAGGTCGTGGGTCTAATCTCCACATCTGCTCCCACCCGTTATGCAGGTGTCCTCACAGTGTGCTGTGCTAAAATGTTGTATATTTTAATGAGTTTTAATTAAAGAGCTTTAAAAAACTTTTGTTCTTAATTTATTTCAAGATCCACTTTTCTTTTCATAAAGAGTTTTAACAAACTTTCTTTCTTGAATTATTTCAAGATAAACTTTTCTTGTAAAAAAATAAGCGTAACAAATTTTAAAAAAAATTTCTCAGAAAAGGTGTGTTAAACGGGTAGTATCTTTTCTATATAAAGATGCTTTAACGAATAGGTTTTGTGAAAAGGGTTTTAATAGTCATTTTTTCTTATGAAAAGATGTTTTATTGTTTATCTTTATTTGAAAAGACAACTCTCTTAAAAGACACAAGTGATTTGAAATCTTTTCACCGTAATCTGAAAAAAGACAATGTTTTGAGATTTTTTCTATAAAGAGAGATAAGATCTCCGTTAGAAAGATACAAGAAAATAAATTTTTTTTTTTAGGGCATATTACGTAGTATTCAGAATTCTTTTTTGTAAGTGCAAATGCAAAAAAAGAATTATAGAGAGCTGGGCTTGCTGTATCCCGAGAACGTGTTTGCTATTCTCCTCTTTTGCCATCGCGGTTCTAACCGGAAGGAGGTAAATAACGTTTAGAGAAAGCATTTATTTTAACCTGTGGCATGTTAAGATAATAACTTTATCTAAATATTATTTGCCTCCTTCCGGTTAGCTAGAACCGCGATAGCAAAAAAGGAGAATAGCAAACACGTTCCCGGGGTACAACCAAGTCCAACCCTCTATAATTCTTTTTTTGTGCTTACACTCACAAAAAAGAATTCTGAACATTACGTAATATGCCCAAAAAGAAAGAAAGAAATTCGTATTTTTTTGTGACATGCAAGCATCTATGACGATAAAAATAGACATATAAGTTTGAGATATAACTATGTCAAAAGTCTACTTAAAGGTGGAGAAGTGACTTTAGATTCGGTAAGATCGAAAGAGAATTTGGTCGATCCTCTTACAAAGGGCCTTACAAGAGAATACTTACCTAAGACATCTAATGGAATGAAGTTGAGGTCTATAAAATAAAAGTTACCTTCAATGGGAACCCAACCTAAGTTCTGTGAATCATTACTTAGGTTCAATAGGAAAAACAAATTGAACGAGTGATTGTGTTGGCACTAGAAGGAACTATATGTTAAAAAATAACTCATTCCTTTATATCTATCAAATTAGTGCTAATCCTGTGAGAGAGGATGAGATTGATTCTATTAATGAATCTATAGCCTTATTTAAGTTTGAGTTATATACAGGAGTCACTCTTGATATATTCACTTATTTGAGTGTGAAAGACAGACTGCTTCCTATGGAGTAATAGACTCTCTTAGAGCACTCAAGAAACTGGGATAAAGCACATGATCATAAATGTGCTAACTTTTTAAGAATACTAAGTTTTATAAATTATAATGTGTGTAGTATATCCGGTTTGTTGGATAAGGTCCTTAGTTCAAGACTATAAGTCATTAAGCAACTTGATAAACTTCGATATGCTTACACTAAGTGAAAGTTCAAATCTTTTAGATACTTTCATAAATGCATTATAATTTTTATATGCCCAAAGAGATTATTTTTTAAAAAACTTTAAAAATTATAATTTTTATATGCCTAAAGAGATTATTTTTTAAAAAACTTTAAAAATAGTGGGAGATTGTTGTATATTTTTTAAAACTTTTAAAATAGTGGGAGATTGTTATATATTTTAAAGAGTTTTAATTAAAGAGTTTTAAAAAACTTTCTTTCTTGATTTATTTCAAGATTCATTTTTCTTTTCATAAAGAGTTTTAACAAACTTTATTTATTTATTTATTTCAAGATAAACTTTTCTTGTAGAAAAATCAGCGTAACAAATTTTAAAGAATTTTTCTCCGAAAAGGTGTCTTCAACGGTTAGTATCTTTTCTAAGAAAAGATGTTTTAATGGATAATTTTTGTGAAAAGGGTTTTAACGGTCATCTTGTCTTATGAAATGATGTCTTATTGTTTATCTTTATCTGAAAAAACAACTCTCTGAAAATACACAAGAGGTCTGAAATCTTTTAACCGTAATCTGAAAAAGACACAATGGTTCAAGATTTTTTCTATAAATAGAAATAAGATCTACAATAGAAAGACACATGAAAAGACACAAGAAAATACCAATTTCTTACTTTCTTTTTGGGCATATTACTTAGTGTTTAAAATTCTTTTTTGTGAGTGCAAATACAAAAAAAAGAATTACAGAGGACTGAACTTGGTTGTATCTCGATAATATGCTTACTATTCTCATCTTTTGCTATCACGGTTCTAACCGGAAGGAGGTAAATGACATTTAGAGAAATTGTTTATCTTAATTTGTCTCTAAGTTCTACCTTTGATTTCAATTCCTTTATTTTGCTTCAATTCTTTAAATAATTTTTCTAACACAAAAATGGTTTCTCTCCGCATGCAAGTTGACACAAGCGCTACATTTGGAGTGCAAATACAAAAAAAAGAATTACAGAAGGCTGGGCTTGGTTGTATCCCGGGAACATGCTTGTTATTCTCCTATTTGCTATCGCGATTCTAACTGGATGGAGGCAAATAACGTTTAGAGAAAGTGTTTATCTTAACGTGCCTCTAAGTTCTACCCTTGATTTGATTTCTTTTATTTTGCTTCTATTCTTCCAATAATTTTTCTAACACAAAAATGATTTCTCTCCGCATGCAAGTTGACACAAGCGCTACATTTGGACTGTATATGTCATATGCACTACAAAAAATAAGACTATTAGCGGCAGTTTTTTTTAGTAAAAAATTGCCGTTATTAGTCCTATCGCTACAAAAAACTGCCGCTATTATTTTTGTAACGACAGTTTTTTGTAGCGACAAGACTAATAGCGGCCGTTTTTTATTAAAAAAACTGCCACTAATAATCTTATTTTTTGTAGTGATGGCATCCAAAATAATAATAATAATAATAATAATAATAATAATAATTCTGAACATAAAACTGAGAATCCACCTTGGAAAAAACTTTTCATATATTAGAATCCAACATCCACCATTTTCATAAGCAATAAGAACATAGACAGATAGCATAGAGTTAACTAATATTGAGTGAGCCTTTCTTATAAGTTACAACATGATTTCACAAACAAAACCCAATTCAATTTTCCAAGAAATTGTCTCCTACGTCTATCCTTGAACTCCTTTTTTCTGCAAACAAAACATGAACCAGGATTAAGGGTCCAACATACTCACACAAAGTGAGACCGAAAGAAGTTCACAATATCGATAGAGATCTTACGTTTCCTTTTAAATTCTGACCTCTTTGAGGCTTCGATTGAGAACCTGCAAATGATGTATAAGATTGATAAAATTATGTACGTGGCTCCCATATACCATTCTCAATGAAGTCAATGGAGAGTTACCAGTCCATGGGCTCCGGTGAGAGAGGTCTGGCGGCGGAATATAAGAGTGCGTCTCGGGGCCCCTGTAATCGATTTCGTAAACCTCTGCCCTCAAATTTCGGTTACCAGCAGCTGCAAAATATATAACATATTAAGGTGTCCGGCAGGTGGGACGCATGCATGCATATACAACACTCAAAATGGATCATATTTGTTCCACATGGTTCACAGGTTGCTACATTTTTAGCAAAATTAAGAAAAAAATAGTTTAAATTAAATTAGCTAATTAGTCGCTTAAATTAGTATACATTTCTGGATCCCATAAATTTTGACCATTACAACGGGATCGCGCGAAGGGACTGGATATTGAATTCGACCATAGTGACATTTATACTCTCGCTAAGGGACTTGATGCTCTCATTTGGTGGAAACATCATAATCAAGTTTGGATTCGACAGGCATTTGATGGGGAGACAGTTTGTTTTAATTTGGATAAATTTAGGAAAGATTGGGGATAATAGAATAATAATAAATTATTAAAAGATATATATTAAACTATTTAAAGTTAAAACTATGTCTTTTAACAATAAGTTTGTTACATACTCTATATGCATTAGAAAAGTGACAATCTTTAAAAAAAAAATGTAGTATGATTAGATCATGTATAACTATGATGAAAAGTTGGAAAATTTTGTCAAATTTGAAAAATATTTAAAAAGATTCAAAGAATCTATGAATCAAGCAAATACTCAGCAAAAAGTTTGACAAGTCCAACACTAAGGGACTTAATCTTATAAAAAACTTTCTAATGGAAAACGACGGATTCTCTAAATCAACCATAGTGACAGACTCCCGCTAAAGGAGCATGATGCTAAATCTCAAGGGGTTTGATGTGATAGCCAGGTACCCGTCTCAAGAAGTGAGGGAACTGAGTTCGAATCTCATTCTTGAGGCCACCCCAAGAATTTATATTTTGGTGCATGCATGTGCCCGTGAGATTAGTCAAGTGCTCTAAGTGGCCCGGACATACAGGTTATCAAAACAAAAAGAACTTAGATGCTTGGTTCGCTCGAAGTAAAAATTTAGTATAGCTTTGATCCAATAAAAATTTCCTAACAGAAGACTGATATATATATATAATATTAAAACTAAATTTAGAAAAAAAAGAAGTAGAAAGTTTAATAAAGGATCAACTCAAACCGTGTGATAGCATTGGAAGGGGAGCCAGAAGGAGGAGGAAAATAAGAGAAATCTTGATGAAGGATTTGAGATCCATATGAAATCTCTCTCCTTAGCGGTTAGCGGAGAAGAAGTAGTACAAGGAAAAGGGAGGGTTTCAGCTTTTGGAAATTAAAAGAGTCGCCATCGGCACAGCTTGTGGTAAAGAGGCGGTGGGCCGCGACATGGGGGGACGCACTCGTGGAGTCGTGGTGACAGAAAACACCAAAGCGAAGGATTTTAAACTCCAGCTGGACCGACCCATGTGTCTATTATTGGTATGGAGGACCTGCCATTAGAATGCTTGCCTCGTTACCACCTACCCATTCTCTCTCTCTCTCTCTCTCTCTCTCTCTCTCTCATTTACACATTCACATATACATACACAAACGTAAAAGTGTTTTGTAGAATCTTCATTTCTATCATAATCAATAGTTCCTATGCAAGAAAATTATTGAGTGAAAGCTCACAAATTAATTAACGATCTCACGATGAACAATCAAATAAGAACGCAAAATAGAAGAAAATCAATCACAAATATACAAGAGACAATATTTAGTAATATGCCTACGTCTACTTGCAGCGATAATCCACTATATTGATGATTACATAAGAATACAAAAATACTTAAGCCTCACTAAAACTCTCCTCAAAATTTTAGATAATTTTTTCCAAAGTTTTACAATGATATCTCTCTCACTCACAAGGCTCTCTAATTCATCCATGAGCTTTCCCATATATAGAAGTCCCGAGTTCTACTTCTAATCCAAGAGAAATCACTCAAAAAATTGAATTTGCACGTAACTTAGACGTCACGGGTCGTCGCAGGTAGATCATCGCGGATCGCTCGAATGAGAGCCAAAGTCGCACGAGCGACTTACACCCGTAAGATTTCCCTTTGAAACGTGCCCTAGTTGCTCTAGCGAGAACAAAAACTCACTCGAGCGATTTTCTTCAGAAAGTTTTCCTCTCGTGGAGTGTTAAATTTGCTCGAGCTGATTTAAAAATTGCTTGAGTGATTTTTCAAGTTAGAGCCATTTATAACAAAAATTGTATTCCATTGTCACGAAGGACTAGTACACAAGACATAGTGAAACAAGCAAGCCAAACATGGTGGTGTGCGATTAGAGGCTGCACCCAGGCATGGAGGCGCAGCCTCTAGGCTCATAATTACAAATCTCTCCCTATGGGATTATCGGGGTTTATCATTGAACCAAAGTAAGGCTCTATGCTTAGTGGGTCCCCTTCTTTTATACCTACAGACATTGTACCTTATGAAAGAGTTGGCATTAGGTGCATCATTCAATCATGCACTGCCTGCGTGGTCACAAATTTAAAGGATTTAAACCTATGAAAATACACCTTTAAGTTATTTATCCTGCTGAGCCTTTACACTTATTTTTATTTTTAACTTTTTGTGAAATGATTAATCTTTATATCCTGCTAAGGGTTCCATTCTAACCTGGATATCAAAAGAAAAAAAAAGAGGATTTTGAGACCAAAAAATATCTACCTAACCCAATAGCCGAACAAGAAAATAAGTGAGGCAAAACTAGCAAGACAGAAAAAGAGAGGAAAAAGGTCTATGTGAGAGTTATCATGATCTATGCACTCTGAAATAGTGGTGCACATTTTGTTTAACAGTTGACATTAAAATGCACCAATCAGACGAACTTAATCTGCTTGCAGACAATATTTTTTGTTTGAGATATGTGCTAATAATACCGTTAGTTGAAAAGATACAAGTTTGGTATCTCTTCACACTAAATCTGAAAAGACACAAGTGAAATTGATTTGTCTTTTTACAGTTATCTGAAAAGATACAACTCTCTCAAAAGACACAAGTAAAATCGATTTATCTTTTTACCGTTATCTGAACAATTCTATGAAAAGACACAGATTTGAAATCTCAGAAAAGACAGATTTAAAATCTTTTCACCGTAATCTTTAAAGATACAGTAGTTAGAAATTTTCTCTATAAATAGAAATAAGATCCTTGTTAGAAAGATACAACAAGAAAAGACACAAGAAAATAAAATTTCCTTTCTTTCTTTTTTGGGCATATTATGTAGTGTTTATAATTCTTTTTTGTGAGTGCAAACACAAAGGGAATTACAGAAGACTGGGTTTAATTGTATCCCGGGGAACGTGTTTGCTATTCTCCTCTTTTGTTATTGCGGTTCTAATCGGAAAAAGGCAAATAACGTTTAAAGAAAATATTTATGTTAACGTGCCTCTAAATTTTACCTTTGATTTCATCTCCTTTATTTTTGCTTCCATTTTTTTAATAATTTTTTCAACATGATGACTTCTGTACACTATGCCACATGGCCAAAATCTTTGTCGTCATGAGCCTATCTATTTAAGAAAATTATAAATAGTGGCCAATATGTGATAGACAATTTTGCAGACAGCTTATATTGAGTGATTGGTTGCACTGCTTGGGCCCCACTATGTGTGCAGCCAGTCACATCACTCTACATAAGCCGGTAGCAATATTGTCTATAAAATATTGTCCGTCATATAATAGTGTCGATCTATTTATTAGTAGTCTCGGTCATATAATAGTGTCCATCTATTTATTAGTAGTCTCGGTCCCTCTTTTTCTTAAAAGAGATCTCTCTCCAACATTGTATTAGTGCACCATGTGGGACATTAATAGCATTTCAAGATAAGAGAATAACTAATTTTTAAAACCAAAGGATATGATCAGTATGCGTGTTCAATGCCTTATACCTCAATCGTTTAAGAAAAATATTGTTAACTTTAGTAGCTACATCCACAGCGACAAATTTCACGGAAAAGGGGTCAAACGAAAATTTTGATAATTTTGATATTTTTCGATAAAATGTTAGAAATTTTGGTAAAATGAATTTTATGTTTAAATTTTTTTTTTTTTTTAAATTTCATTTTTTATTTTAAATATGTTAGTAATTTAGTATATATTATAGTAATTTTTTAAACAAACATTAAATAGATTTTTAATTCTCAAAACTTTCCTGAATTCTTTCCGAAAGGTATCGAACTTAATTTGAAATGTACCGTAAGGACCCCCGCCGAAAAATTACAAAATTTGTCACCATGGCTACATCTACTCCAATCTAATTCATTCATTCATTCCTTTCCCAGTGGTTCTATAATGAGTCAAACTATAGTGGCCAAACATGTATTTATTCCCGGAAAAAAGTGATTACAATCCTTTTTTTAAGAAATTAAAGCGAAAAAAAATATCCTAGGAAAACATTTTTTCAAGAAATTTCCATTTTTCAGGAAAAAATAACATTTTAAACCCCTTTTTTGGGGAAAAATATGTTTTAAACCTATTTTTTTTCTGTTTAAAACCCATGTTTGGTTACAATATATATATATATATATATATATATATATATATATATATATATATATAATTTTTTATAATAATAATAATTTTTTAATTTTGTTAATTTTCTCATTTTTTCCCAAAATACCAAAGTTTGTCCTTTTTGGTATATTTCTGGAGCCGTTTAATTCCCGTACCTATATTTGATCACTATGAGTCAAACTACAGGTCACAAGCATAAATACATACATACATCTTGCCTATGGGTGCCATGTGTGTACAATTTGGATGACAAGAATCACAGCTAGTGTTTGGGCCCCCATCTCATGGTACCAATTAAACAAAGAGATTTAATATTCCCCAGCCAACCTACCCACCTAAACCCTATTTAAGAGCCTAAAAAAAGGTTCACAACTCTTCTTTCCTTTTCACGTTATGAAGCCATGATACCTAGTAGATATTCTAAGATTATGGCTACTAGTGGATTTAAGCATCCTTGAAAGGAAGATATTTTGTAGAGAGATGAATTTGCAAAGATTTTTGTATACTAGAGATTTGATCGCTATGCTTAGATTTCAGCTCATGATACATAAGGTCAAAAATGTTTATAAATATTATATGATAATTTTGTACATCGTTTCCATTCCTTTCGTTGTACCTGAGTTTGAAGACTAAGTGAACCAAATAATGGGCTCTACTGTGTGGACTTGAGCATAGATCTTTTGGGTCTATGCTAGGCTCCTTCGGTTGAACCCTATAGATTTTAGGGGTCCGATGGCTATGGCTAGATGTAAATCCATAATACGCAACGTAAAAATGATTAAGTTTCGGTTAGCTTTTTTAAGGTAAAGAGCAGCTCTTTTGCTCTTTGGCTCCGACAGAGAACTGTTTTCATGTTTGATAACACAGCTCCTAGCCTCATTTGCTTTGGCAAAGAGTTATTTTAAATGATAAAATTACTCTCTTTTCGTTGGATATTTAAACTTTTAAATGGTGGGAGATTGTTAGATATTTAAAAGTTTATTAAATTTGTCTTTTCCTAAGAGGTGTCTCTTTTCAATTGAGGTGTCTTTCCAAAGTGATGTCTTTTCAAAAATAAAGGGTCTTTTTAAAGTAGTGTGTCTTTTCAAAATGAAGGGTTTCAAAGTGGTGCGTTTTTTTCGAAGGAATGAGTGTGACACCTTTTCATAGGAAAATGACGCATTAACAAACCGCTTGATTTTTATTTAAAGAATCTAAAATCATTGTTTTTAAAAAATACAATAGAGTATTCTTTTTTCTATCTTGTTATATCTTTAAAGCTCTTTATCAGAGCATTCTTGCATTATTTCATGTTCGGATAGCGTGAATGGATTCATCAAACCCTTCACAAGAATACACAGTTAGTTCGTTGTATCCTGGAACCAATTTGCCGGAGACCTATTGGTGACTACTTTGTCGAAGTGGTGGGAGCAAATATTGGTTTAAAGACAGCGATATTTCTGGTGCTTCAGACCGGTTCCCTGTATTATTTCGGATCAACATTTCATAATTTTCTAACACTTTTAAACTAATATTTATTAATGATTATCTCCTTCATGGTTTTACTATGGCTGATTTTTATCCATCATGGCATTATCAATTTGAGCGGCGTGGGAGAAATATATGTGCAAAAATCTGATTGATCTAAGCAATCAACCACGGTAATCATATTGAGGATGATGTGGTTGATTCGAGTGCCAAATTTGGTGGCTCCAATTCATCGTAAGTTATATGGAATGTAGAAGGAGTTATGCCATATTGAAACTAGGAATGATCTAT
Source organism: Chloranthus sessilifolius (assembly GCA_021018995.1). NCBI lineage: Eukaryota > Viridiplantae > Streptophyta > Magnoliopsida > Chloranthales > Chloranthaceae > Chloranthus > Chloranthus sessilifolius. The sequence continues at coordinate 74,312,371 of CM037589.1, forward strand.
GGAATGTGTGAGCCTATTACCACAAGGCAAATTATAAGAGACGTGCTCCCTTGAGAGTCTCGGGGACTTTTGGTAGTCTAATTTGGAGTATTAAATCTTTCATGCACGTAATTCAACGAGAATGGTGGCTATCGGGCATCGGATAGAGAAATCTTATTAAAAAATAAAATAAAAAATAGAGGTTACATCTCGAAGCCCTCTTTGGACCATCTGATCAGCGAAGTTCTTGGAACATAGTATCGAGGCCCTCCACATATGTAATGCGATTCATGACAGTGTCTGATCAAATAAGGCATTGACAGAAGCACCTAGAGATCGTGCTTTGTGTTATCAACTTACACCAGATCGGCGAACAACAAGTCAGTCAAGGAAAAAGGCATTGGTAAATTTGGCATAGAAAAGACGTGAATTTGACGCTTGGGCACTGAAACAGATCACCAATTGAGTGGCACAATGCCAAGAAAGATGCTCACCATAAAAGCCATTTTGGAACACTCTCATGGAGCATATTGGAGTCGGGTAAGTAATAATCTAATTTTTGTGTTCTGCGTTTCATATCTTTACTTCCTAATCACTATCCATAAGATATCTCGATTTCCATGGAATGACTATAAGTCCGAGAATGGGTCGTTCATCATCTCTGCATCGTGATCGCGAGAACAGGTGATCAGATTGTGTTGTCGTGCTGGGTCGGTGGTGCACTACCCTGGTAAGCCATCAAAATGTCGCAATGATGGGTGCAAATGTCATTTTGGAAAGCTGTTCTTTTTCATGACTCTTCGTGAAGGAGGCAACCCTGTTAAGTCGTTTTGAGAGTGAAAAGAAGCACTCAATATAAAATATAAAAAAAGGAATTGTTTTATGGACTACAACGTGCCGAGTTGGCCAGATTTGCAATAAAGCTTTGTGAAACTGGAAAAAAAAAAAAAAAATCGTCTATAATTGAAGTTTGAAGAAGCACAAAATATGGTGCTTCTCCCAATCATTGATTTATAAAAAGCTTCTTACAAATTCTTGGAAGGATTATTATGTCATGACCCGTCATTTAGAGATAGGCATGACCCCTCACTCTTAGGCTTCATGTCCATATGAGTTATCTAGATTTAAGCATGTTTTAAATTAAAGTAGCCCAAAAATCACACATCTTGAGATCTGAATAGTCCCTATCCAATCCGTGATTTTTCCTTTGTGTGGGTCTACTTTAATTGATCAAACATGTGCACCATGTTACAGTGAAGTTGCCGGTCAATGTCTTAATTTGTGTGCATCAAGTGAAGTGTCTCTCCCGTTTTCGCATTATTTTGGTGTGGGGTTGAGCTATTGAATGGATTTTTTTATTTTTTTTTGAAATCAAATGTGGAGTGACACCAATTTGGTGCATTCCAATATAGTTTTTGGTCTGATGTTCCATTGGAAAGAACTATCTTATTCGTATAGATAAGCGTTTTGGTACACATTTCATAACATTTATGCATGTGCGATCATGATCAGCTGACCATTGCTATTGTGAATACTTGACTACGATTGAATGGTTTTAGTAGAGTAGCTCATAATGGGATCGCTTCTATGATGATGGTTGTTTCCATGATTGATCGGTGATCCGTCTTGATCTTATAGTCATTGGGTGACTTTGATTAAGTGGACATAATTAGATGGTGTGAAATCATTAGCAACGATCAAATTCTCATGATCTTTTGACAACATCAAGTTGTTATCAAAAGATTGGTAGGATCATTTATATAAGTTCAAATATTTTGCTTAGATTATTATATTCAATTTATGAAAATAATGAAACTGAGATATCTTCCATGGTCACATGATTCTGATTCTGATTCTAATTAGGTTTTGCTTTGAAGCATACATGATTCATATTAGATTGAATAAAACTCCAATATCTTTCGTTATATGAATGTTCTATTATATTGAATAGTGAATTGAGCAGAAATGCTAAGAATTATCATAAGAAGATAATGGATTTAGATTTGAAAATCTAAATCGTTTGAAGATGATTTCCCTTTAATAAAGAAAGTCAAGAAGCAATTATGAATCTTATTGAGTGTGTTGCTTAAATTGAAATAGGTAGAAAAATGAAGTGATTTAAGGGTTTATTGGTAGGCGTACCAAGAAAGATTAAATCAAAACTTTTAAATTCTCTCTGGAACTTATTTCCTTGTCAATGAATGATTTGTAATTTCAGGCAAAAATATCTGAAAAAATACTTTTTGTTTTGATAATTGCAATTATAAGCAATTATTAAAAGTATTAGTTTAAAAGAAAAATCGGCATGAGTTTTAAAGCCATTTATCTAAACAGTCATTTGCGATGGAAACCCTACCTAATATTTGTTTGGTCAATATTTAGGTTCAAAGGAAAGAATAAATCGTAAATCTATGACAGACAAAGGGGCTCTCCATTGATGAGAATTAAATTCTCATAAACATCTCAGGAAGGGTAGTGGTTTACCTGTAATGGATAAGGGGAGATTAAGCATTGCTCTTAATAGACGTTATAATATAATGTGTTGAGATGTTAAAGTTACAGGGGCATCTCTTATAGGTCTACCTATATAAGTGTGAGGGTGGAGCCGCCTTCAATGAGACATGAATTTTTTTTCTCATTAATACTTATAAAAACTAGATAACTAGCATATAACTTAAATGTGCTAACAAATTTATTGAACACTAAATATATGAAATATATGTGTGGAATAGTTCTGATTTGTCGTATAAGATTGTTAGTTCAAAATTTAGTTTCACTAAAAAGTTTGACAAACTTTGAGTTATTTCAACTAAAGTGAAAATTCAAGTTTGTAAGGCATTTTCATTTATGCATATATTTCAGGTTTTGCTCTAATTTCAAAATTTTAAATAGTGGGAGATTGTTGAATATTTAAACTTTTAAATAGTGGGAGATTGTTAGATATTTAAAAGTTTATTAAACTTGTGTTTTTCCAAGAGATATGTGTTTTCAATTGAGGTGTCTATCCAAAGTGGTGTGTCTTTTCAAAAATGAAGAGTCTTTCTAAAGTAGTATGTTTTTTCAAAATGAAAGGTCTTTCCAAAGTGGTGCGTCTTTACCGAAGGGATGCGTGTAATACCTTTTCATAGGAAGATGATGCATTAACACACCGCTTGATTTCTATTTAAGGAATCTAAAGTTATTATTTTTAAAAAGCACAATAGAGTATTCTTTTTTCTATCTTGTTATATCTTTAAAGGTTTTATCAGAGCGTTCTTGTATTATTTGATGTTCGGATAGAGTGAACGGATTCATCAAACCCTTAACAAGAATATACAGCCGATTTTGTTGTATCATGAAACCAATTTGCTGGTGACTTGTTGGTAACTACTTTGTCGAAGTGGTGGGGGCAAATATTGATTTAAAGAGAGCTGCTCCTGCTCTTCTAAGAGCTAACCCGAACACAGCCAAAGACTATACAATGGGCACCTTTAAATGCCTGTAGCCGGCTGGCGCATTAAGGGTCCTTAAAGCGATTAGCCTTTGTAATCATAATATAGATTCAAAGTTGGCTTTATCAACTTTCATGCGGGTGTTTGGTTCAGCCATTTTTGTAAGTTTAATACGGCCTTAAGAACCTTTGGAGAGTGAAGAATGGAGTTATTGCAAACAGTATGCAGGTTTTGTACAGGCAGATGATATGGTATGACGTGACTGGCTGCCGAGACTTGTATTGCTTAGGCCCCACTGTGCTTGCAGCCACTTGCGTCACGACACATTAGCCCATTTGCATACACAAAACTTACCTGCCATATAACGTTGTCCATAAATGAACATGAGGGTAGAGCCTCGTAACCTATTCCTCATCACGTGTAATACCAGAAGGGAAGATAACCAAGGTAACAAAATTGATATCTGTATTAGGTATCGGCCAATATTTGATACCTTAGAAATAGCACTTATGATGAGGCTTTACCAAGCATTCAAAATAGCATTTTACGGCCTCTTATCATGTGTTTATTGGCATTGATTCATAGGTCAAGAAATATGTACATGTGGCATCACATCTTAAGGAATCTGGGTTGTCCTAAGTGGTAGGGCATCACCTAAAGAACTCAGCCCAAATCCATGCTTATAAGAGTATCCAAAACATTTTTCCTTTATGCTTTAATCTATTTAAAAGGATATTGATCAGATGATAGAGGTCATTTAATAATGCAAGTTAAGGGCAAGTGTAGTGTACTACTACACGTAGAATATTAGTGTCATCCACCTAATACCAAATATATCACCTATCTAACTTTTCCGTTTGGATCCACTGTCCTCATCAACATTGTAACAGCTACAAATCCTGTCAAAAGCTGACTTTCACAAATTATTGAGGATGGGACATATCCAAAAGTCAACTTCTCTTTTTTTATTTTTATTTTTAGAATCCATTTCCCTCACCATCATCATAAGATTATCAAGTTTGTGACTAGCCTTCTAGGTAACGAGTTATGTCAAAAGCTGACTTTCACAACTTATCCAGGGACATGACATATCCAGAAGTCAGCTTTTGATAGGATGGATGCAATAAAACACTCTTTTCCAGATAGGCTATCTTATGATGACGTTTCAGATAGCAATAGGCTGGAATTTGAGGCTAACACCAGACCCAGTCATCAGAGGTTTCGAAATCAAGCTCGTCACACTTAAACCAGTGGGGCCTATGGGTTGGGCCCATAGCTCAATGGAAGGTTGAAAATATTGCAGAGGTGGCGGGTTGAATCTCGGTGCAGCCATAAAAATAAAAAGAAAAATAAAAGAGAGATATGGGCGGGCACAAATGAAAGCCCTTGTATAGAGTGAGAAGCCTGTGAACCTCCTTGTACCTCATCAAGTCTATCAAACACTGACTTTTTCACATGTTAGGGTCATACTGTAGAAGTCAGCGATTGACAGGATTCTGTGGCTAAAAATAGATTCGGAAGCTTGAAATCTTAAAATGCCAATGAGAACATCAATCTCAAAAGAAGATATATATATATATATATATATATATATATGTTATTTTTATTTAATCTCCATTCTTCGCGCACCCTTATGGGAAAAATCCCTGACAACAAAGGGTGAGATTTGAACTCAGAACCTCCACTTATTACATGGAATTGCATGGAGGCATTACATTGACAGAGGATAAATTACTTGTTGAAAATCAATGCACGCCCTCATTAGCACCCGGCAAGGCAGCAGCACACTTGATACGCAATGTGTATTAAGTGGTCAGACACATCTCCACTCACATACAGAGACAGTAGTATTCGCGATGCAGTCACATGAGTCAAACTCTATTGCCCTTTTCATCCCCACCGTCGATTCTCTCTCATTTCCAACACCAGTGAGCAGTACAGTTGATGGGTCAGATCCACTGGCCCTTTCTCCTCCCATTTTCCAAAGTTGGTTTTCAGTTTCTTCATCTAAAGAGAGAGAGAAGTAGTCTATTAGATATAAACAGTAAGAAATGAATATGAAATTTTTTGTTTAGGAATATGTAGTGGATCTGCTCTTGATGTGGTTCTTAGAATGGCACAATTAGTGGCGTACCCAAACCTCATTGAAATCAGAGCTTGTGGTGCTCATAGATCCACACAGCCCAACTCCAAGCAGTGAGCCGGATCGTAACCTGAACCAGGTTGTGAACTGCAGGATCAGATTGAGTGAGACAGACCCGAACCCGACCCAAAAATCTATGATCAAGTGCACCAAAGGTTGAGTCAAGTCAGGTGACCCAAAGGGTCCGGCTGACCTAGATTTTGTTTTGGCTCTACCCAGCCTGGCTCCAAGATGGGCCACAATCCACATCAACCTTTTGCAGCATCTTTGGTACTAAAGCTTAAGATAAAGAGTTAGTCTACAATGGGTGGACACGGCAGTCCACAGATCTGTGTGACTTTGTGACGTGCACGGACTTCCAATGCATGGAAGTATGTGCACGTCACGAAGTCACACAGACATGCGGACTGCTTTACTGCCCATGATGGGTGGACACCCATTGTAGACTAACTCTTAGGATAAAGTGAATTGGCAGTTTAGTGGTATTGCCTTAACAATTTACTCAAAATATGATGAAAACAAATGTATTCTTTGTAGAAAAATACAACTAGACAACTAGATTTTGGAGTTAAGAATTCATACCTGAAGCAGTTTCGAGAGATGATAGTGTGAGGCGACGCACACTGTACTTGAGTGCTTCGAGCTGTGTTTCTTTCTCATTAAGCTTGGTCTGGGTTGAGTGTAGTTTGGACTCGAGCTCTAGAATCTGGCTTTCCTGTTGTTCAATAAGAAGGTGACAAAGTTTCTGGTCTAATTCTGATGGCAGCACCCCATGAAATTGACTCGGATTGGCATCCATTCCTTCTGGTTTGCGCGGGGTTGGTATCCCATGATCAGAAATCTGAGTGTTCACGAATTCTACAGGATGGCCTGAATTGATCTGATGCATAAAAATTTTATAAATCAGGAAATGGGGTGAGCTCAAAGAGTTGGTTGCACTTGGTCAATCTCCTTCTTACCAAATGGTCAAGTCTCGGGTTTATTTGTGAGCACACAAATCAGTGAAAGTAATACTTTTGACCGTTCACTGATTTGCTTCTCAACAATATCTCTGTATTCCCAATGTGTTGGCATTGGGGGATTGACCCAAGTACTGCTGCTGGGACTTGGGTCAGGAACCTAATACCAACTTATTACATATTTTATAAAGAAAAATTTCCTTCAGACGGCCTTGGAAAATTAATCGTGGAAAGTGAAAATGATCACCTCACTCAAATCAGAAATTCTTTCATCATTGGCTGAACTTTCTTGTGATATGTTGCACCAAGGAATTTTCTGCAATTCGAATTCAAGCTCTGCTTCGAGTTCATCCATGTCCAGCACCTCTCGCCCTGGCTCTTCAGTAAGAACACTACTGGCGCACTCACCATCATCAATTGGTAGACATGAAGTGTTGGTATGATCCGATTCTCCACCCTCTTCACCAAGCTTCGTGATTATGAGCGGCTTTCTCAATCCAACCGTCCCTTTCTGGGACGTGTCAGCTATATCTTTACAATTTGAATGTTGAAGATCTCGCATTGATTTTCTTTTACCAAGTTCCATTTCCAATTCCCGAACAACCTTTGCAGTTTCATCTACGGCTAAAGTCAGCTTGTTGATCTCTACTTTACCTGCTGATATCATGTGCATAATCCCCACGCCGAGTCCCCAACTGAAAAGAGAGCCACCTGGAATATAATGATAAACAGGAGAACAAAAAATATTTCAAGCCGAAGAAAATGAAAATGATAGAAGCAAACAAGCAGTAAGAATATAATTTTAATGAAAGAACAAGCCTGAATCCTCTACAAGGTAGAGCACCATACAAAATAGAAATCCGAGGTTAGAAGCTTCCAATAGATCGTGCCACTCTGTGTATAAGAGAAACTTAGAAGCTTCCAACATAGGAAGAAAGTCCTCAATTTCGTTCAATAAATTCATAAGGGCTAGAGAGTTGAAGCCATGTTTCTTGAGCAAACATCATTATAAAAGCCCCATTCAATTTAGGGTCGAAGGAAGTGAAATAGGACCATATGGGTAATTCCTAATCTTTCCTTTCCCCCAAAATGTCATAGTTGCCGCAAAAAAGCCTAATGTAATTTATGAATCAAAGTTCAATATTCCTTTTCGGAAGAACGCCACAAAAATGAAGTGAATGTGCTCATTGCAGATGTCGATAAACATTCTTACTGAGAAGAGTCTTAATTGAATAATTTAATCAAAGGGTAATGATTGTTCCAAATCTTTGTTTATGCGTAAGAGGTCCTCGATTAAGATATTAACGGTGGATAATTTAATTAAAAGGGGTATGAGTGTTCCAAATCAATGCGTTATGTCCAAGAGGTCCCCTGAGTTGGTGGATCACCTGTTTATCCATTGTCCCTTGGTCGAACTGATTTGGGTTTTTAGGCAATTCAAGGTTGTGAGTTGCTTCCCTCTATCTTGTACGTCAGTGCTGGCAGAGTTTAGTTGTTACGGGAGGTTCAAAGGTCTTTGCTCCCTTCTTCCACGCTCTCTTTTCTGGGTTTTCTGGTAGGAAAGGAATACTCAAATTTTTGAAGGCCGGAAAAGCAATATTTACCGTCTAATAGATGACACAAAATTCACTATATTAGAATGGGTTAGTCAAACAATTGAATTTCAGGGTAGTTTGGGTTCTAAATTTCTGAATTATTATAATAGCATTGTTTTGTCCATGTAAGCATCAAACCTTCTTGGATTGGTCTTGAAGTGTTTTGTTTCTTGTTTTCCTCTCGGCTCTTACTTCTTGCTAGAGTCTGCTTGTAGTTATTTCTATTAATGTAATTTCTACTTTATCGATAACAAAAATAGAACAGAAATATTTGTTAGTCCCTTTCTTCCAGGTTCCTCACTGAAGACCAATCATGAACCACGCTATTGGTCATTTCTAGAATACCTTAATACTTATATATCCTTAGCTTATAGGAATGAGCACTTTATGACAACTGTACCAGTATGGAATAATTGTGTAAGATAATTTTCGAGTTGTATCCTATCCCATTAGGTTCATTATTTTTCATGGATTATTATTCTTTTGTTTTAAAAACTAAGTAATGGGATGTAAATAATATTAATGTAAGGATAAAAGTTTTAACTACAAGAGGAGGCTATGGCTCGTACAAATGTTAATTCAGCTAACGAATTCCCTATGACTGGTTCCCAAGTCCCTCACTCATTGGGTAAGGATGCATCATCCTCATGTACGGACAAATTATTCTCTATGTAACCTTCTCCAGTGTCAACATCATAATTCTTATAATTTGTCATGTAATCATTTCAAAATATGCTCAACACGCTAAGGTTATAGCATATCAACTACTGATTCTGTTTTCGAGGAATTCATCTTGTTTTATTTTACATTATGAATATAATTGAATGTACTTCAACACCTTCTACACAAGATGAATTTACACTATGATATAACATTTTCACTACCAATGAATATATTCGTGTAGAGCCACCATAAAGATTTCATCATGAAATAACATTCAAAGTCCCTTGATCTGTGATTGTTTCAGGACATGAAAATGCACCTTTGTTACTAATAAAATCACTTACCTCCTTTCTAATTAGTTGTGAGTCTATTGGATCTGATATCAACTTTTTAACTGCAACTAAACAATCATTTTGTATTTCTGGTTCTACATGGGTCTTTGCCTCTTCTCATCCCCTGGAGAATGCATATCCAACCATTCTGGTGAATTAAATTTCAAATTGAGAAAAAAATGCAAGACAATGCAATAGAATATTGGTTTTATTTTCAATAATAAACTGTTTGATATAGAATTTTCTCATCCTGAAGAGCATTTTTTACGTGTCCAACCATAGCGTCCATCTCTTCATACACTTCTCCAGGCACTCTTTTATCTGAATCTACAAATCATAGCGTATTAAAGATGTAAATTTTAAATTAGTTCAACTTTCGTCCAAAAATGATTACTAAGTGATTGCCTCAATTTGTTCATGTTCTTCATCCCCACTACAAAGTTTCATTCCTCTTCATTCTTTGCTTAAATCATAGATACTAATGCAGCTTTAACTTTGATCAAACGTCAAAGAACAATATAATGGTGCACAAATCTTATTTTTTCACTCAACACCTCTAATTCTTTAAAGTGTTCCAAAACAATACTGAACGAAAGAATGATTCTTGACATACTTCACAATTTTCTTACGTTTTTTGTATTGTTCATTTACAAACACCAAACATGGTTTTTTTAGATCTCACAATATCTTTCATTAGCAAATTAGTGTATGTGCCAAGCAACCTGGCCAAAAAATGTGAGGATGTAAAATTTGGGAACCACCAAAAAGATGACCAAAAAATGTGAGGATGTAAGATTTGGGACCCACTAAAAGAGATTCTCAGTGAACTTTAAACATAACGACCATGAGAAAACTTGAAAATTGTTGAACTTGTATTCTTGACCCTCAAACTAAATATAAGGATACTGTAGTCTTCCAACCGATATGTCTAGAGTAGATGAACCAACTGATAATCATGAGCATGCAATGTATGGTGAACAAATCTTCCGTAAGTAACAGATAGACTAACAAACAGAGAACTGCTACATCAATGTTCACCAGAGTCATATGTGCATAAACAAATTACTTGAGTTCCAATATTAAATGAACCAACAGAAATAATCGAAAAGATAACAAAAACCTTTTATGCCTTTGAGAGACACCTATTTGGGAAAATGGGGCTGAATAAAATTTACCATCTAATAGATGATGAGACAGGTACATGTGGAGTTGGATCAAGTGAACTTAAGACCAACACTAGATTAGACATGCAATGGAACACCTAAAAGTGCTTCATCAAATATATGGAAACTTTGGTAGGATGCACTTCACGGAGAAGACTAAAGACAAATTAATAAAATTTTAATATTTAATCGGCAGTATCGAGTTAACTAATAATATGTAAGTGTAATATAATTAATATGAAAATTAAAAGGTTATTAACCAACATCTTGCAGGTCCATGTCAATCGTGGACATTTCTTAATATCAACAACATAAAATATAAGATATGACAGGGTGTATGATGCATAAACTAACACGATGCAAATATGATAGGCTGAGATTATTTGTGAATTAATATGAATTTCCCAACAAATTAACACAAAAAATAAAGAGAATTTCAATTAAATAACTTGATTTAGCCCAAAATAGTATTACTTTCACCGTATTTTCCCTATAAAATCTAGAAGACTAAGGTTTTTAGTGAACAACTAGATCTTCAACAGTTTAGGGTTTCAAACGAACCCATTTGTAGGTTCTTTCAAATCTGTGCGAAATAAATAACAAAAGGATTCTAGGTTTTTGAAAATCAAAGGGCTCAAATAGAAGAAATCTCATATTAGGACGGTTGAACGATCTCAGGTTAGGTTATGGAAAGATCGAACAAGCAAAACACGTAATTAATTCCAAATTTTAGGAATAAAATCAATTAGAAACAAATACTTACACGTAAGATGGTGATAAGAGTAGATAAGGATAGAAAAGTTGGTCTCACACCAAACCGCACGCGGAAAGAAGAATCGCTCTTCCAAGTTTTGAGAGAATCACACCATCGAAGAAAACTTTGATAAAAGCTCTCAATTTGCAAAAGCAATATTCAATAATCATGAACTAATTAAAATTGTATTTGCAATGCCTTTATATAAGCAAATAAACTCTAATTAAATATAAGTTCGAAATAAGAAAGTCCTAAAACAATTAAAACTCTAAAACGGCAAGTTTTGCCTCAAAACTTGTCTAACCGCAAATTTGTGGGCGAGACTCACTGATCTTCATCCGAAGGTCACGGCCGTTCGTCTTCAATGATGTGCATAAAACAGAACGATGCCTAAATCACGGATGTTCGTCCATTACGGACATCCTTGAGCACCGATGTCCTTGGTCATGGACATCCTTGGGCACGGATGCTCTTATTTTAATTTTCAGAACACCTTCATTCTTCATTTTGGAGCCTTCGGGATGTTTTCTCAAGCTTCCTTCACTTTCGATAGACCATAGACGGTTCTGTGAGATATTTATTGTCAAAATAATGACAAAAACCAGTAGTGCTCCTTAGAATTATAAGATTGCCAAGTAAAATTCAAATGACTAAAGGTTTGTCATTTGTGGACCCACGGACGTCCGTAATGCACTCACGGACGACCGTGAGTGATTCACGGACGTTCGTGGCCCGAAATCCTATAAATTATAGGCAGTTCGGACAGTTTTTAAACTGATCCGAAAATCCTCCATTTTCAATATTCTGGTCCTAAATTCTATCCTTGAGATTATTTACGTTTTGTTCATTTGAATCCTAAATCTCAAAGATGTGTGTGCTTTTCTCTAATCCTTGTTTGAGAGTGTACGACTTGTGAGAGACAAGTGGACCTTCGTGAGAGACGACGGTTGTTGGAATTGTTCACTATGGATAAGATGATGGTGAGAGGCTGTCATTGTTGGTGAGAGGAGTGATAGGGCATATCATTCCAAAAAGCACTATAAGGTTAATTATTCATAGTGGATATTTTCTTGGATCTGAGATAGATCCCGTGGTTTTTACCTGTGATGGGTTTTCCACATTAAAAACGACTTGCATTCATTTTATTATTGTGTGGTGATTGTGAGTAGTAAAAATTTAATTATTTTATAGACTATTATAAATTCTCAAATTTCAATTGGTATCAAAGCAAGGTCACGTTGTAAATTTTAACAAATTAAGTGTAATGTCAAATTTGGGATATCACGATCTTCCTAGAGAAGGTGCGTCTACTGCTAGACCCCCTTTGTTTGATGACTCTAATTATCCTTACTGGAAGGCAAGGATGAGAGCATTTTTAAGTTCAATGAATCCTCACATAGGATATTCTATTGAGGATGGATAGTCGCCACCAACTACGACCTCTGTTATCGATAATGTACCACATACCATTATCAAACTTAGATCTTTATGGACGGATCGGGAATATGATAATCTTGGTTATAACTTTAAGGCCCTTAATGCCTTATTTGGAGTAGTTACTGCTTCCGAATTTCGTCGAATAAGTACTTGCACCATAGCCAAGGATGCATGGAAAATTCTCGAAACCACTTATGAAGGGACTCAAGTGACGATTTCCAAACTTCAAATGCTCACATCTCAGTTTGAAAATCTTCGCATGGATAAGGATGAAAAGTTCTCTGATTTTTATATTCGCTTAAATGATATTGTGAATGGCTCGTTTAATTTAGGAGAACTTGTTTCTAACACGAAAAATTGTGCGAAAAATTCTAAGGTCTCTACCTAAATGGTTCAGATCTAAAGTCAATGCTATTGTTGAATCTAAAGATGTTGACAATCTAAACTTAGATGAACTTGTTGGGTCTTTACAAACTTATGAACATGAAATTCAAGACAATCATATTACTAAAAGTGTTGCTTTCAAATCATCTAAGGATGAGTCTGATTCAAGCAGTGATTCTGATCAATCAGATGATCTTGCTTTGTTTGTTAAGAAATTTAAATTTTTTTATAAAAATAAGAAACAACTTTTTAAAAAATTTGAGAATTCTGAAAATTTTAAATCTTTTGAGAAAAAACCTAAAAAGAAATCTACTGACACTAATCAATGCTTTAAGTGTCATGGTTATGGGCACTATGCTAATAAATGTCCTAATAAGAAAAAATGATAAGGGAAAATCTAAAGTCTTGGCTGCCACTCATGAGGTTGATATATTAAACGAGTCATCTAATGAATCTGAACCTGTCTCATATGGGTTTTAGAGCTTTTGTGGCCTCAATTATTGAATATAATAATTCTCAATCTCAAGCACCATCCCTTATTGAAACATAATCTATTACATCACTATCTTCTGATACTAAAATTGATGGTGATGTATTGGATATGACTAATGCTTACAGTGAACTTTATCAAGAGTCAATACATCTAACCAAAGAAAAAATTAAATTGACCAAGGAAGTAGCCGAGTTAAAAAACATTATCAGTAATCTTCAATCTCAAGTCAGAACACACGTTCAAGAAAATATTACTCTTCAAGAAAATGTAAATTGTTTTACTTCTAAATTTATGGAACAGGAAAATAAAGTAAATTCCCTCACTTTAATAAATGAAAATTTAAAAAGGGAACTTGGTTCCATTTCTGTAAAATATTCAAATTTTTACAAGGCTAATGAGAAAATAGAAAAATTACTAAATTCTGGTCAAAGAACTACAGACAAATTAGGTATTGGATATCATTATTCAGTAAATAAAAATCCTAAACCTGAGATAACTCATGCCCCAAAATTTGTTAAAGAAATCAAATCACTTTCTACGAATTCTAAACCAAGTTCAAGTAAATCCAGATCTATCATTTCTAGATCCTTTAGTAGAAGAGTTTCAATCTGCTATACTTGTGGGTGGGAAGAGCATATTTATGTGTATTGCCCATTCGCCTTTGAATACTCTTCGTACTACGTCCCTAACCTTCGGACTTTGAAGAAAAACAAATTTATCTCGTTGAGTAGTTCAAATAAAAATATCAACAAACATGTAATTCAAAATAAACCAAATCTTAAATACAAATGCGTTTGGATTCTAAAATCTGATTTGACTGCTCAGGTTGCTCATATTTCACTAAAAGCTAGTGAATCATCTAAGTGGTTCCTTGATAGTGGTTGTTCCAGACATATGACTGGTGAGAAATCATTTTTCTCTCACCTAAGTCCATGCTCGGAGGGAAATGTGACCTTCGGAAATGGAAGTTCATGTAAAATTACTGAAAAAGGAACAGTTGAAGCACCTGGCTATCCTAAATTAAATGAAGTCCTTTATATTGAAGGACTTAAGGCTAATCTCATTAGTATTAGCCATTTATGTGATGATGGGATGAATATTAGTTTTACGAAAAATTTGTGCACTGTAGTTGATTATAATGGTCAAATTGTTCTTGAAGGGATTAGATCTTCTGATAACTGTTACACACCTTTAGTGATCCTCTAAAAAATAATTGCCTTATCACTAAAACAAATGAGATCAATATCTGGCATCAAAGACTTGGCCACATGAATAAGAATGATCTTTACAAATTAGCCTTTGATCAACTTGTTAAAGGTTTACTAAAATTAAGTAAACCAGATGGATCTATTTGTAGTGCATGCCAAATGGGTAAACAGACCCGTGTTCCCCACAAGAAAGTTAATGTTCCTACTTCTTCTAAGATACTTGAATTAATACATTTTGATCTTGTAGGTCCCATGAGAACAAGTAGTTAAAGAGGTAAGAAATATGTGCTTGTATTGGTTGATGATTTTTCTAGGTATACTTGGGTTGCTTTTCTTAGAGATAAATCTCAAGCTTTTGATGAATTTATTATAATTTCCAAAAGAACTCAAATTGAAAAAAAATCTTTCTATTGTTCGAATTCGTAGTGATCATAGTAAAGAATTTGAAAATTCATCTTTTGCTAAATATTGTGCCTCAAATGGAATAAAGCATGAATTTTTTGCTCCTCACACGCCTCAACAAAATGGTGTAGTTGAGAGAAAAAATAGGGTACTTTAAGAAATGGCTAGGGTTATGTTAAATGCTAACAATGTGGCTAAAAATCTGTGGGCTGAGGCTATTAGTACTGCTTGTTACATATCAAATCGTGTGTACCTTAGACCCAACACTACTAAGACTCCATATGAAATATGGAATGATAAAAAACCTCAAGTTCGTTATTTTCGTGTCTTTGGTAGTGCTTGTCACATTTTGAGGGATCATGAATCTCTTAATAAATTTGATGCTAAAACTGATAATGGAAATTTTTTTGGTTACTCCTTGAACAGTAGGGCTTATAGGGTTTTTAACTTAAGAACTCTTACTGTCATTGAATCAGTGAATGTTGTTGTAGAAGATCAAAAATCAGATTCTTCTACTGTTTTAAATAGAGATATTGATGATGAAATTCTTATTGTTCTTGTTAATCATGAAAAAAATAGGCTTGATAACACTAACTTTTCATCTAACAATGAAAATTCTACACACTACAACCAATATCACTCAAGATATGATTATAGAAAATACACACAACAATATCTCTGAAAATGAGTCTCGACATAGACCCTCTTATGCTCGTGATATGAGAAGTCACCTTCCGAGTGCAATCATTAGTGATGTCTCCACCAAACTGATGACTAAGAGAAAGTTTAAAAATCTTTTTAATCTTCTATGTCATGTATTTTACACATCAAATCTTGAACCAAAAAATGTTAAAGAAGCTCTTCTTGATGAGCATTAAGTTATTGTCATGCAAGAAGAGCTCACTCAATTTAAAAGAAATGATGTGTGGGAACTTGTTTCTAGACCTCTAAACATTAGAATCATTGGTACGAAATGAATTTTCAAAAAGAAAACTAATGAAGAAGGTAAAATCATTAGAAACAAAGAAAGATTGGTGGCTCAAGGCTACACACAAGTTGAAGGCATTGACTTTCATGAAACATTTGCACCTGTGACTAGACTTGAGTCCATTCGTATAATTTTGGCAATGGCATGTCATTTAAAGTTTAAATTGTATCAAATGAATGTAAAAAGTGCATTTTTGAATGATTTTCTAACTGAGGAAATGTATATGGAACAACCTAAAGGGTTTGATGATCCACATCATCCTCTTGATGTTTTTCGACTTAAAAAACCATTATATGGGTTGAAACAAGCACCTCGTGCTTGGTATGATAGACTTACAAAATATTTAATCAATAACGGTTTTAAACGTGATAGTGTGGATAAAACTTTATTTTTAAAATGCACATAAGTTTCAAACTCTAATGAGCACTGAATTTGAAATGAGTTTATTTTGTGAATTAAACTGTTTTTTAGGTCTTCAAATTAAACAGTGTTCCTTTGGCATTTTCATTACTCAATCCAAATATGCAAAAGAACTTGTTAAAAAATTTGATTTAGAATCAAGTAAACCAGCCCGCACTCCAATGAGTACATCTGTGAAATTGTCAAAAGATGTAAATGATAAATCTGTTGGAGAAACTCTATATAGAAGCATGATAGGTAGTCTTCTCTATCTAACTGCTAGTCGACCGGATATTGCTTATTGTGTTGGTATGTGCGCTAGATTCCAGGCAGCCCCTAAGGAATCTCATCTAACTGTGCTTAAATGTGTCATCCGTTATGTTAACGGAACATTAGAGTTAGGTCTCTGGTATCCTTTTGATACCATGTCTCATATCATCGGGTTTTCCGACTCTGATTGAGCTGGTAATTCTGATGATCGTAAAAGCACTAGTGGTGGTTGCTTTTATATCAGTAATTGTCTTGTGTCTTGGCTCAGGAAGAAACAAGCTTCGATTTCCTTGTCCACTGCTGAAATAAAATATACCTCTACTGGAAATGGGTGTACTCAACTCTTATGGATGAAACAAATGTTGTCTCACTATGGGATTTCTTAAGGTGTAATGACTTTGTTTTGTGATAACACCAGTGCTATTTGTATTTATGAAAATCGTGTACAACACTCTAGGACTAAACCATGGGTTAAAATTTCGCTCTACCGATGCGTATCGTCCGAGCTCCAAAACGATACGTATCGAAAATTCAATGTACCGGACGATACATTGAATGTATCGTCCGGGGCTTCCCATACAAACAGGACGATACAATACATTGAATGTATCGTATCGTCCTAGTCCAATACCAATACGTATCGATATCGAACGATATTTTGACCCATGGACTAAACACATTGATATCCGACACGACTTCATACGTGATTTGGCGGAAGATAAAATTATTCTCCTTGAGCACATAGACACTCAATTACAATTGGCTGATATTTTTACAAAACCTTTGGATTTTTTTCGATTTGAATTTCTTCGAAAATCCATTGGTTTATGCTTCATTGATTAATCATTTTTTCAAAACTTATATCCATGTTTTGTTTTGAATTTGCAGATATTTATCTTATTTTTTAAAAGAAATCATTGTTTTTCTTCAATGTTTCGGGATTTTATTTGATACACTCTAAATTTTCAAATGTGAACATTTGATCAAATTTCCTGAGATTGCATTCCTCTAATCTTGAGCTACTCTTATTTTACTATAATTCAATTTTATCATGATTAATATTTTCTCTTGTTAATGTATAAAGAAATCTTTTTATTAAGGGTCAATTGCAACATTGTTGAAACTTGAATAAAGTTTTGCCTATCTATATAAATTCTATCTATGCTTCTTACATTTTGCCTTTTCAACTCGAGGTATTAAGCCCGTTGGAGTATTTTATACTCAATGCCCTGAGCCAACTGGATTAGGAGTCATTGGCCTAACACTCGCTACATGAGTCGACTAGAAAGCAAGTAAGCTTGAGCATTTGTTTTAAAAATAAGTGTTTTGCTTTACCTTGTTGCCTAATTGACTCAAGCAAGTAAAACCGGTAGGATTTCTTAAGATCTATTACCCTAAACTATCTAGTCAGGAGTCAATGTTCTAAAACTCGCTAAAAGAGTCTTTTAGAAAGCTTAAAAAGGTTGAAGTGATAATCTTGTTGCTAAAAATGATTTCTAATAAAAAATGTCACTACACTTATTCAACTGTGTGTTGTGTTCGTTTCAATTTTGTCGTAATTGCTTAAATTATTCAAGAAGTTTTTCTTTATTAACAAGCATAATTCTTTCTGGCATATGATCTAATTTATGTTATTTAAATTTGAACAGCTCAAAGATTAATTGCTTTCATTTCAGCACGTTTAAATTATTTGTTCAACAAGAAATTTGATGTGTTTATCTTGAATCTTTGAATTTTTGAAGATTCAGTGAGTTTCTTATATACAGAGTTTCCATGTGTAAAAACATGATTTTCTTTTGGAAAAATAATTTTTTTTATTATTTATATAATATTTTTACGCTCAAGTGTCACGGTCGTCCGTGTTACCTTCACAGACGTCCGTCCAATTGAATACGCACTGTCCAATTTCTACCGGACGTCCATGAATCACTCCGGACATCCGAAAGATCAAACGTCATCTACAGTTATTCTAACTGCATGCAATTAAATCATCCACGGACGCCCGTGCATGTTACAACGGAAGTCCGTAGGTTCAAAAACCAACACATTTTGTGCTTTCTTTTAACAGTTGGAAATGGCTTCCACGGATCTCTAAGGTCCTACAGACGTCCGTGCAATACCTTACGGACGTCCGTACCAATTTTTTATAAAATCAAAATTTTTAGCCTTCTCTGTCATTCTACACAAATTTTTTCATCCGAAATTTTGCTTTTTAATTGGATTTTACGTAAAAATGTCGCTAAATCGAAAAATTTTGCTTTTTAATTGGATTTTACGTAATTGGATTCCTCATCTTCCTCTTCGCCTGTGCTTCAACAATTTCCATCTCAAAGCCATGAAGATCGCTTTCTTCGTCTTTTTGCTAATCGAAACCTCATAGTTGAACGTGTGGTTCTCGACAAGTTTCTTAAAGATCATGATTTGTTTGAGATATTTGCTTCTCAGGGTTGGCTGTCTCTACTCTCTCTATCAGGCTCCGCTTACACCGATGTGGTTCGGTGTTTCTATACAAACCTTTTAAAGTCTCAAATCGTTGAAAACCGAATGGAGTGTTTCGCCGTTTCTTACGTTTTTGGTAAGCAAATTAAATTTTCTCCATTGATTATTTCTGATATTCTAGAAATACCTTTAAATCTTGATGGGTATAACTACCATGTGGATGAAAGTCAGATTCATTCATTGTTTAATCCATCCACAGTGTACGACTATGTGTGCAATGATCCAGGTCAACTAACTGGAACTGCATTGCATTACACTTCCCTGAATATAAAATTTCAGTGGCTCCGTCATGTCCTTTTCGCCACTCTTACCCAAAGAGCAAGAAATAAGGATCAAGTGTGTTGGGACATTATCTATCTCATGTTCCTTTTAGACAAAAATCATCCCTTGTGTGTGTCTACTATTATTTTTTAGATTATCATTCGCCGAATGAAGAACGATTCTTCCAAAATGTCTCTTCATTTTCCCATCATTATTAGTAAGATTGTAGAGTCTCAAATGACTCTTCTGCCTCATTTGGCTACTTCTCGGGTCATGGCACCCCTAGGTAAGCTTAAGAAAATTGGGAAGAGGATTAGAATAGACTTGGATGATGTTGAATTCATAGATGACAGTTCTGAAGAGGATGATGATGACGTCCCGATTCAAGAAAATGTTGGTCACCAAGCTCCTGTACCTCCTCCAGTTCCTCCATTTCAAGCACCAGAGGGTCATTACTATGACCAACGTTTCGATAGGATGAATTCTGATATTCAACAAATGAATTCAGATATTCAAAACTTATCTGAAAGAGTAGAAACTGGATTTAATTTATATGGTGAACAATTTTCTGCTTTATAGAAGACTATGAATGATGAGTTTGCAGCGATGATGCATCGCTCTAACAGTGTCTTCCCGCCACTAGGAGCTCATTTTCCGCTTCCAGAGTGACTTCATTTTCTTATGTTTTGTGGGTGCTGGGATATTTTGATGTGATGTGTTTTGATTTCAGTTATGTTTTTATTTTTTTCTTATATTATGTGAAAGCTGGACTTTGTTATATTTTGTGGATATTTTGTAAAAGAACGGTTTCTTAATATTTTGATGTTAAATGAATGCGAACATGTTTCTATTATGATTCTTTCTTCATTTACCCTTTATCACATTCTGACAAAAAGGGAGAGATAGTATTGTGTTATACCTGTGCTACTAATTTCTTATGTCTCATTCAACAGATAAAGAGCAACGACTGGAAGATTCATAGATAGATTCATAAATAATTTGTTTTACTTGGAAAATGTTTAGGGGGAGCAAATCGAGTTGTAACTTTTGCATTGCATTCATGCAGACTGATGTATAGGACTTATATCACAAATGATTAATGTAAATTTTTAACTATTTGTTGTCCTTGTAAATTGGTTTTTGTCATGATTGTGACGAAGGGGGAGATTATGAGATATTTATTGTTAAAATAATGACAAAACCAGTAGTGCTCCTTAGAATTATAAGATTGCCAAATAAAATTCAAATGACTAAAGCTTTGTCATTTGTGGACCCACGGACGTCTGTAATGCACTCATGGACGACCGTGAGTGATTCACGAACGTCCGTGACCCGAAATCCTATAAATTCTAGGCAGTTCGGACAATTTTTAAACTGATCCGAAAATCCTCAATTTTCAATATTCTGGTCCTAAATTCTATCCTTGAGATTACTTACGTTTTGTTCATTTGAATCTTAAATCTTAAAGATGTGTGTTTTTCTCTAATCCTGGTTTGAGAGTGTACGGCTTATGAGAGACAAGTGGACCTTCGTGAGAGACGACGATTGTTGAAATTGTTCACTATGGATAGGATGATGGTGAGAGGCTATCATTGTTGGTGAGAGGAGTGATAGGGCATATCATTCCAAAAAGCATTGTAAGGTTAATTATTCATAGTGGATTTTTTCTTGGATCTGAGATAGATCCTGTGGTTTTTACCTGTGATGGGTTTTCCACGTTACAAACTATTTGCGTTCATTTTATTGTTGTGTGGTGATTGTGAGTAATAAAATTTTGATTAATTTTATAGACTATTATAAATTCCCAAATTTCAGGTTCTTTGAATTGAATGTCCCCATCAATGGACATACAAATTTCCTAAAAACAGAGGTCTTCCATACAAATCTTCCCATAGAAACAATAAGATATGTTGCATACATATCAAGGATCACCATTAGAATCATATAGAGAAACTACTCCTAAGAAAAAGAAAAAGGAAGCAAACTATATAGGAACTAAAGGTAACTGCTCCACATAGGCCGTAGTATTTAGCAGGCACCTGGAGAAGAATAATAAAATTTTGTGTGAATCCAACGACATCGGTGCTTTAGCAGGCAAATATACAACTATCTGTTAAATACTCATGGAGATACATTAATAATTTCATGAGGACAAATGATGTGCTCATGGAAAATTTAACTACTAATATGGCACTTGTTTAAATAGCAAAAACAAGTCAAATGGGTGAAAACTAAAAAAATTTAATGAATCACAATTGATTGAAGTATCCAATAGAAAATCCAGCAAAAAATTAAAACTTATGCAATATTTTTCAGTTACAGGATTCAGATTTCAAATTGGGGAGTCAGCTTGCCCCACTCCTCTATTTTTATTTATGTTGGAAGAAAAATTAAAATGTTTGATAAAAATAAAGAAAATTAGAAGTAAATAACAATCATAATATTTGTCACATAAATTGTAAACATACTCGTCGAATCCAACATATCATACGATAATTTCAAACCCTAGAAACCCAAAAGGGGACATATATCTATCATGCCAAAAAGATGCACGGTTGTATTTATTTGAACAAATTGTACATCATACATGAGACCAAAAAAAACTTGCACAAAAAATTAAAGAAAAAAAAAGTCAAACAAAGCCCCAAAAGAACGTATACACTTTAGTCATGCCAGAACATCCATAAACATGTGCAAAGAAGAAATACATCGTGAATGAGAAAACCGAAAAATAGTAGATGGTGAAAAAAGTTAATGGTATGATATATACATACATCAATAATATAAAGAACAAGTAAACATGAGTGTATTTGAAGAAAAAATAATAATAATATGAGGAAAACAAAAAATAGAAAGCCCAGTTAAAACCTTCAAAAAACAAAAAATGGGACAACATATGAAAATTACTCCCCCAAGGATCTTATTTGACTTCATTTCACTGGAAGAGTCACTAAACTTTTTTAGGGGAATTAAGGTTGAGAATTCTCAAAAATGCTCAAACCTTCCTTTCCCACATGAAGTAGATAAATATTCGAAGGGTTTGAATCCCACCCCTTGTTAGCCACTCGCATGGACTTATCTCCACTGACTGGTAATTGTGATGTGCGGGTGTTGCACGTACCCGGGGACTTAGTCGGATTCTCTAACAGGCCGGATACCCCGTTATTAAAAAAAAACAAAGGATAGATAAATAAAGCACCCCCAAATTACACTAAACAAACTTGATAATTGTAAATATCATCCACTATGAACCAATCCACCAGTGTTACAATTCATAGGACTTTAGGCATCAATAGTTCAACCATCAATTTTCATAAAAATCATAGTTTAATCCTTGGTCTCATCTGTACTATAAAAAATCAGTCCAACCCAAGAAAGTATATTACTAATCAACTACATCTACTTATGAAAGTTATCAAGTGGTAGCTGCCAGGAATTTAAAGACTGATATACATCGGCATATCGGCTAGGTCCAGTACGTATCGGATATATATTGGATACATATCAGCCAAACCAGCCGACGTTAAAGTACCTTGTTTTATTTTCAAAATTTTAAAAATATAAAATAAAAAATTGCCAAAGGGGCATTTTTGGTATTTTATCCAATTCATATTGGATACATACCTGCTGATTTGATCCCATATGGGCCGATATGTGATCTCTTTGATCTGATATTTTAACCCATATTAAATGGGAGTATATATATCATATCGGATGGGGCTTCACCTGATAGATATCTGCCGACATGGCCGTTATTAAAAACCATGCTGCCGCAAATTTTGGGGGAAAAACGTATCGGCCAATGCCTATGCAACTCATGGAAAGGAACACACCCGCCATAGCGGCTTCATATTTCCGCTACCATATATCCTAGATTCCCCAAAAAACAATCTTATTACAATCTGTTTAAGTACGTACATTTGACTATTTGAGTAGATTCAAACCCATCGTATTGGATGATCAATATACTTCCCAGACATCGAAATTCTTAATCAATCCAAGAATAATATAGCAACAATAAAACGGAAAATTTTAGTACTAATAAAATATTACCTTGGGATGAGCACGACCCACATTTCCCCATTGCATTCTTTCTAACCCTCCTCTTCTTCAGGCAGACACTGAAGCCCCTTCCTTTCTTCCTCTGTTCCTCATTAATAAAAGAACCGGAATCGACTTTCTTATCAACACTGCTTATTGTCTTCACACGCCTTCCCTTCAATCTTCTAGACCCAGATCCTTGTCTCTTCTGCGAGCCATCGGGATCATCATCGCAACCCAAGCTAGCAAACCTGAAGATTGCCCCCTCCTCCAAGGTGCCACTGATCGATTTCTCATCGATTTCGGAAAACCCATTTGGAATCTGAGTACAAAATCCAGGTGAAGAGACCGATTTAATATCAGTTTCCTTGATTTCACAAAACCCATTTGAAAATTGAGTACAAATTGCGGGAGAAGAGACCGATTGATCATCTGTTTCCTCTGAATCATTGAGTGGTTGTGGTTGTTGGTGTTTACAAAAGAGGCGTCTTGCGAAGAACCCAGACCCAGCTGCTGCTGCAGCAGCAGCAAACAAAAATTGCCACATGGTGATCAATGAGAAATCTTCAAGAAGATATGAGAATTCAAGAGATCTGGCACGACCATTTATGTATCTAAAAATAAGAAAAAAAAAATATTTTGAATAGAGATTTTGAGAGGGAAACAAGAAAGAGTGGACATCTGTAGAGACTGAAAGGATACCTTGTTAACTTTATAACAAGTTGAAATGGAAGTTAATCTTATACCGCAAATGAAAGAGATGTACAGTGGTCTGATCGACAGATTATATTGAACCACAGTTACCACGAAAACATACAACATCCACATAGTGTGCCACTTTTACGGTAATAGATTCAGGTACATCTAAATGTCTCGTACAAAGTATAAGGAATACTTACTTCTATTTTATTTATTTATCCGATTTCCCGCTAAAAACAATCTAGTTTTCTTTACATGACGGTAGAACCATTTTGGAAAATTACCATAAAGTACTAAATTTCACGTCTAAGTTTATTTGTTCGTCTAGTTTCCCCTTTACACAATCCATTTGTTTTTCCAAAATTGGCACTTAGAAATCTTTTAGCAAAAATTACCAAAGGGAACCATTATATTAAAAGACACAATATTAGTTTTCAGAAAAAAAAAATGCTAGATTTGTTGCTCCAATGGCAAAATTTAAGTTGGGTTGTAGAGCTTTTACTCATAAATATACCCTCACCCTAGAGATGAATAACTTGGTGATGACCATTGTTAAAGTGACTTGAGATGTTGAGCACAAATCATCTAATATTATTATTATTTTTTTTTTAAATAAGGCCATACGGCCTAAACAAACTCAAGACAGAAGAGTGCACTTGCAAATGTGACGATTGGGAGCAGCACCAACATTTTTAGTGGTGAGAAAATACCACACAACTGAACCTCACCTTTGTAAAGACAAAGGGAGGGAAATACTGTGGGAAATCCAACCCACTACTCATCCAGAGGGGGGGCATACTAACTCATATGAAGAGAAAATTGCTAATATAAGAGTAACACATTAAAAAAAGTTAGTATTCGGTATCCAAGTCGAGTACTGACAAGCTTGGTGCTTTGGGTTACTTTTTTAGATGTGTGCAATGTAAACCATCATGTGTTCTAAGCATAGTGACCAAATACTCTGACTTTTTGAAAAAGGCATGAAGAATTCACAATTTTTTGAAAAACGAACAAATTATAATTCTTCAGGATATTTTTCAAAAAAAATTGAATTTCAAGATTTATTCAGAATTTTAAAGAATTATTCACGAATTTCTCTATTTTTGTACAAATTTTTTTATTTTT
This sequence comes from Chloranthus sessilifolius, assembly GCA_021018995.1. NCBI lineage: Eukaryota > Viridiplantae > Streptophyta > Magnoliopsida > Chloranthales > Chloranthaceae > Chloranthus > Chloranthus sessilifolius. Next base: position 74,337,596 of record CM037589.1, read on the forward strand.
TCAATTTTTAAAATTTTTAATTAATGTATTTTTACAATTTTTCTCTTTTATTTTTCTAAATTTTGAAAGATTCTTTTCAGAATTTGATGAATTTGGCAGATATTTGCAAAAAATTTCCAAGCCGATTTATTCCCAACCCTGACTCAGTGACTATGATTCTAAGGACACCAACTTTGCTATCCGCCCACAACTTAATTTTGTTTTTGTGTGCGGGCAGAAAAAAATGTTCCACACAGCAGCCCTCTATTAGATTAAACCATAGTTTTAAATTTCGCCTCTATTAGGTCAAACAGGGCGATATGTAATGCATCTCGGAACTTAGAGAGATGAGACTGTCTTTTACCTTGAGATGGTTTTATACAAAATATTCTGCTTAAAAATGTAAATTATTTAGGACGTTAGACTAGTATACCATTGAATGTGTACCACTCATCATCTTTGTACACGTGGCCCTATTTTTCTCATTGTATTTAGCCTACGTGATGATCTCGTGAACAGATATCACAATGTATCCAAATCTATCCGATCTAATATCCGCCATTATTCTTGTTTCTTAACGGCTACTATTGAAGATCATTGATCATATGGACAATATACATTGAGTTATTGAGTTATACGTGTGATTCTTAAACTGAGATAGTCACTATCTCAATTATGGACCACTTGGAAAGTTTAAATTGTTCACAGATAATTGCCATGTGAAAGTTCAAACACCTATTTTAATGGTGTAAAGTTATTTAAAAGTTTATTTTTGTTTGACGCCATATCGCCTAGACACATGACTGGCACTTGGGCTGTTTATCTAATACTAGCTCAATAAGAGTTATGACTATTGAAAATATGCAAAATGAGCATAAGCCTCAGTGTCGGACAACAAGAAGCTCACACTCCTCAGCCGATTGCTGCTTGGACCATCATACTTGTACAGACTTCAAAGTGCATGGAGCTCCGTGTAGACAGATCAAAGTCCACCAAACATGAAATCAGCTCATTCTCCAGCCCTTGTCTATGATCACAGCTTGTTGTAGACAAACGTAAATATTTATACTTTCTCAAGCAAACAAGGATGGCAAACAGAACCAGCTGGAGCCGAAACTTCACATAACAACGAACCTCATCAAATCTTAGCCTTCCATCTAGCTTGGCCACCTGCAATAAGTCAAGCCTTGACCGGATAGAATGCATGTGCTTCGTAGAGTTGTTGGTCAACTGCAAGAGAAGCGACGAGGATTCAGCGGGTGGAACCTGAGTTCACACGCCCGAGGTCATTTGAACCTTAAGATAAGTTTCGAGTCCCACCACTAGAAAGTGTGGTGATCGATGAAGCCCTCATCAATAGTTGGCTGCATAAATCTCTAGCACCTCCCCATTTACTTGATGACTGTAAAAGAGATGTATTACGAAAAATATCAAACACTGGTTTTTTAAAGATGACAATTGCAGCAGGTACCTGTTAGTATGTTGGGTGGTTAGAGAGCTGTGGAGTATTGGGGTGTTAGTTAAGGAAGTTAGAGATTTGTAGGTTTTATTGGATCAGGTTGGTTCGTTATGCAGAAGATGCAGAGGGCTCGTATCAAGCTGACGATTTGGAAAATCTTTTTGAAGCCTAATCTTTCCTCTGATAGTTTCTATTGGGATGCTATTCCTTCTTTTGGGGGTTAGTTTTTTTTTTTTTTGAGTGAGGATCTTGGCAGTTTCTTACTGCATTCTTTATTTTTTGGAACTCTATATTCTCTTAACAAAATTTCTGTTACCAATCAAAAAACACAAAAAGATGTTTATTTTCGCCAAGAGAAAAACATGCATTAAGTAGTAAGAAAAAGGCATTTATGGAGATCCGCAGAATATGTGAACAACCCCCGGGATCTTGTTGTTTGATTGATCACTGAAATAAGTTCAAACTTTACAGATTACCCACTATTACAAAAATAAAAGAGGGATTTATATGTTACACAAGGCCTTCACCACCCACTAGGCTTACACCTTGGGATGCATTACATTTTTCACCTTTATGTTTCATTAATGTACAGCTTATCGCAGACGCGCCAGATCTGCAAATCAGATGATCAAAATTGTATTGGACCTGTTCAAAAAGAAAGGAATATTAGAAAGTATGCCCAAAAATCAATTGAAGCGCTATGGGTCCAAAAATTACACTTTTGGAGAGATTTGAACCATCCGATCTGTGCTTTCTAATACCAACGGTTGTTTTTAATTTTGATGGCTAATATTAAAGTTCACCGATCGGAAAAGCATGATCCTTTGTCTAGGGGATGTTCCAACAATGGATTGCCACTTGGTCAATTTAGATTGATCATAGACATGTGCCACATGGCACAATGATAAATCACGCTTCAATGGTGTGAGATAAAAAAGTGACATTTGAGTAGTGTAAGATCATTTAAACACCATTGGTGTTTAAATGTCGGTCAGGAGCCATTATCGCTAAAACTTTAGTCCAAAACAGAAATGGTTGTGAGGCTAATATATAATATTTGAGCCTCACCATTAAACAACTCAACTCAATGTGTTTTCGATGAATTTTGAAGCAGCACATTTTTCTGGATGCAGTGACCAAGCTTGCATACGAGACCAAGCTCCCTTTCTCCACAAAGAGAATGATCTCTGACTTCAATTTCCGTATACAGACACCATAATGGAATAAAGGAGAAGAAAGAAGCGATAACCAAAATTCTCCAAGCAGAATACGAGAATGGGGGTGGAGACTGATGTCCAATAGAGTCCCACGAGGCCACAGTTTACATTCCCTAGTCAGAATCAGTGTCTAGAGATAGACGCCGATGGCGAACAGACCTTGGCTGGCGAGGATACGAGAACGGGCCATCAAACCTCCGCTTATTTGAGTTTCCCTTGTCAGATCTGTCATCATTCCTATTCGCAAGTAAGGAAGCTACACAAGAAACAGAGCATGTCAGGACACTACGAGAATTCCCTTATGGAAAATCGAAAAAGAAGCCCTCGATTGGTAAGACAAAAAAAAAAAAAATTAGAATAATGGCTTCAACTTGTTCACAAACTAATCATGTTATCTCATTCACAAGCACCAAATGGATACATTTTTCATGAAAAAAGTTGAAGCCAATTAAGCATATCGAGACAACTATACAACTAATTTTTTTTGTACTTTTTTATTAAAAAAACATTTTAAATGTCTTAGTCATAAACGCATTATCCAAATTCATGATGAGGACCTAAACAGATAAGGCCGCCAAGAGCACTTTTGTATCACTAAACATGGAACAAAGAACAAACAAGGGTAAGGAGGAAGATAAATGGGTCTACTTGGAGAAGTTGCCTATGAAAAGAAAACCATTTTGGAAGAGTGGATGCACACCAGTATTCGCCAATGACTCTGTCCTAGCCTCCTTGGAGACAAACTGGTTCCTTGAATCAGAATGATTCATGGCCGTAGCATCACCATGGCTGACACCACCAAGGCTAAGAGAAATCCAGTTCTCATTCGACATATCAGTGTGGTCTGCCAAATTGGGGTCGTTCTGCACAGAATCCCTAGGAGGTCGAGCCGGAAGGAAAATCTGCAATGAGGGGTCATCTCCACCAAATGCCAACGGATTATCAACAAGGTCACCATTTATTTCGGTGTTTGGATGACAGATTGAAGGATTTTCGACTTGTGAAGCAGACTCCATAGCCGTGTCTGGTGCTAACCCATAACCATTTAAGGGAGCGGTACAGGCAACTGCTGTTTGCTCTTCATCAATCAAAGTATCCGAGACGTCAGCATCTGTACCAAAAAGCTGAAAAGCAGGTCCCGGCTGCCATAGAGGAATCCCAAAATCGTCGCCGTTACTGTTAAAGAGTGCCAGATCTGTTCCGAGGCTTGTACCAAGTCCTCGCTCAACTGGATATGACTCTGAAACCCCAGGCGGGGGCATATGAAAAGGTAATCCACTGCTATCGGCTGGACCAGAGTGGTAGAGAGATTCAGGAGAAATGAGACCTGCATTTTCTTCTTCTGAATCACTAAGAACAATAACATCTAAATCCCTCAACGGTGCAGCAGAAGGAATCCTGTTGGAAGCACTATATGTGGGGTCAAAGTTGAGAGAGAGAGAGTCAAGATCGTTCCCATTGTTTGTAGCGAAATCAAAATGCCCCCCACCCACTTGGTTAACACTTGGATCGTCTCCATCTCTATAACTTCCACTGGCACTGCTGCTCGTAGGCATGATTTTGGGACAATGCCTTTCGAATTTCGCGGGTATATTACTTTCGGAAGATAGAGGATGCACTTCTTCAGGTCTGCTAAGTTCCCAATGCCCATTCTGATTTCTCTTGATTCCTAATTTCAAACTTGTATGTCCTTCAGAAGTGGCTTCCTGCTTAATCTGCTTCAAGATTTCCAAGTTAGGATTCGGTTCTGCACTCGCGACAACACAAAGAGATCCGTCCGGGAAGTGCCATCGCTCAAGATCCCTACTTCTGCTTTCACTCTTTGCACGCCAACAACCATCAGGCTTCACATCAATCTCGTTCACATCTTCTCCACAATCCCGCATCTATCCCACCAGAAGGGAATGGACCAAAAAGAATATGCTCAGCATATGACATTTTAAATATTATAAATAACATCAAGCATAGGGATGATGACCAACAAATGGAATCATAAGTACGATAAATACAATCCAGCAAAGGTCAACAAAGAGATCCAGAGTAAATAGGCCTACCAAAGTCGTGATGCGATTGAAATATGGATCAATGATGATGTTTTCCAAGGAATAATTCTTGAGGCAGATGGGACATTGCCACTGCAGCCAAAGTACAAATTATTTCATATGAACTGGAGGAAAAATAAAATAAAATTACGTAGGACATGTAATGTCTCACCTTCCTAGAGCGTTGATTAAGTTCCACAAAAGTTTCAAGATCAAAACAACCCATGTGCACACAAGGCTTAAATCTGCCAGCAACCTTAATTCTAGACCCGCTCATCTACCACCCACAGACAGGTAAATGGTTAGTGCGCTATTTATCTGCCCACATACAGCAGAATGAAAAGTACTTGTTCTGACCAATGAATACAACAAAGCACTCAGTCAGTGACTAAGTGTGGGTGTAAATAAGTATCAAACCATATTTATTCAATCCAGCATCTACTATATAAGTGGCATACATAGAAGTAGGGTCAAAAGCTATTGTGAAATAATACCCCGGAATTGAAGTGATCGTATTACTGAATCATTAGACTTACTTTGACATCTTGTCTTTAGTAGTCAAACAGAAAAATACAGAGTAACCACCAACATAAAAATTGTAGGATGAAATATGCATCCATACCTACAGAATAATGAAATAAATTTTCTGCTAACATGATTTCGTTTGAGCTAAGACTTGAAGCTATAAATTACTGGAAGAAATAACTCAATTCTTAGATGTGAACTGTGATGGCAAATCCTATAGCATCCTGCTTGTTGATGTTTTTTTGTTGTGCCTTTTTCTTTTTCTCTTTTGAATTGGTACGCTGGGCTCAAACCTGCGACCTTAATTCGCTTACTGAATTGTAGGTGACTAATGTGCTGCCACTATAGCCACTGCTTTAAAGGATTTGACACTGACAGATACATATCCATTCACGATTCAGAACTAACCTGAAATAAATATTTTTTCTTGACCTCTATATATATTTATTCTAACCACCGTCACTAGATTGCCTCAAGGTACAAGTTGTCAAGTACTATCATTCTTTTTTTTTTTTGGATAAGAAAGTACTATCATTCTTAGATGTGAACTGTGATGGCAAATCCTACAGCATCCTGCTTGTTGATGTTTTTTGTTGTGTTTTTTTTTTTCCCTTTTCTTTTGTTCTGTCTTTTTTTGGGAATTGGTAAGCTGGGCTCGAACCTGCGACCATGAGGTTGCAATATTGTCAACCTTCTCCCCATAGGTCGCCAGTTCGAGTCCCCGTAGGGCCACTGGAGTATTACCCGGTCGTTAGCTCCAGGGCCCCGTGGATTAGTCGAGGTGCGCTTAAGCTGGCCCGGACACCACGGTTATCAAAAAAAAATAAAATATATATATATATATATATATATTGTCAACCTTCCATTGTGCTACAGGCCCAAAAATTAAATGGGTGACAATTACTTCCATCACTTGTGTTCATTGCTTATTGAAAGTAAATTTTTTATTTTATAAATGAAAACTTACTGGAGGAAAAGGTAAGTACAAAGAAGAATCACTATGGCAGGGATTTTGTGAGGGGGGGATACAAATACAAAAGAAAAATTTACATCATCAAGAGTAGGTCATAAATAACTAATACGTTCCTTAAGGTTCTTTCCCTAGCAGCCACATCCACCATCACATTTGTTTTCCTCCTAAAAAGGAGAGCAACTTGTAGTTTACAATCCAAAGTCCAAACCATTTGTTTCACCCAAGATAGAAGCAAGTGTCTAAGGTCCATCCCTCTTATTTCGGGTTCATTTTTTGTAAGGGCGCGACTCTCCTGACTGTCATTTAAACACCAAAATGGTGTTTAAATGATCTTACACTGAAGGGTAATGAGACCAAAAATACACTTTTTGGGAGATATGACCCATCAGATCTACGCATTCTAATACCAACCCTTAATTCTTATTTATAATGACCAATATTAAAGTTCACCGATCGGATGGCTCACGCCACGTTGACATTATTCTTTGGCTGAGACATGTTACAATGAAGGATTTCCACTTGGCAATTTAGATTGGTCACAGATGTGAGCCACGTGGCATAATAGTAGATGAAACTTTAATGGTGTATGATAAAAAAAATTATTTTAATGATGAAAGATCACTTAAACACCATTTTGTTGCTTTAAATGCTGGTCAAGAGTCATTATTCATTTTTGTAATGTCTTCTGAGTCCTCTTCAACTACAATTGGATTAAGAAGTCTAGTTGAAGAAATTCTCAAGCATCCCAAAGTTACTCCCAAGTTTGCTTCACTCGATTCTAGGTAGACCCAATGGAGCAACGCAAACTCCCTGTCACAATGTCGGAAGACAATTTTTTTTACCATATTAAAGTTATAATTCCATCAATAAAAAAGGAGTTACAACGGATCGAACGCAGCAAGAAGCCGATATAGATGCCATGCTAAGGACACAACTTTCGTGATTGCTATGGCGTCTAACTTGCTCCCACTCAAGAAAAAATTTGGTCACCAATAAAACCACACCAAAAGGATCAGAATGCACCAACAACAGAGAAACCAACATTTACTACAGACTTGAGAGTCTGAAACTAGTTCTCGAAGATTCGTTTGTGTATCTTTCTCCATATCTCCCAAAAAATTGCCAAAGGCAAAGCACTCCAAAGCACGCCAATGCCCATTGAATGAGTTCCTTGGCCAACGACTCAATAACAACGCACAGGATTCACCTAAGCATTAACTGATTCCATACCATTTGAGAAAAAAACCCAGATCTCAAAGAAAAATTTACATCTCAAACAAAACGAGCAGCTGGCTCGTCCGAAATACCACCAAATCTGCATTCAATAGGAACGTAGATACCCATTTCCTCAATTGCATGCAAGTTAGGACTCATCGAAGAATTTGACACTACAAGGGGCTATTCTTTTCCACAAGGTCCTCCATAGTTGGAGGATTAAAGGTCCTCCATAAAAGCCATGAGCAGAGACCTAACTGAGAACTTACCTTTCTTCTCTCCATTCCAAAACTGGATGTCAGGATTGTTCTTTTTATCCAGTATCTCTCCATTTTTGAAGACATCTCAATGCCAAGCAGCCCAAGATTGCCTAAGGGAAATTGAAATTTGATTTTAAAGAACCCAATAAAGGTGGCATTAATCCCTCTATGATATTAACCCTTTCCTAAATTTCTAATATAGTTGCTCGATGATCCTATCTAGGCATTGTTTCTTTTATTTGATGATCCTGAAACATAAATGTAGAAAGCTTTCCACTACTTAAACATTCGCTTCACATTAGCTTTCTACTACTTAAACATTTGCTTCACATATTACAGTAACCTTAAAATTCAAGTTACTCATCTTTCATCGAATTAAGAGAATTGTTCAGCTACCCAGTAAAGTACAACAAAAACCTGCCATATTAACTCTGAATTGTAATTGTGAGAGAACTAGATGCAAAGAATTTAAAAAATAAATAAATAAATGTTTCTTATGCTTTGATCTTGGATACACAAGATTGACACGACTTAATCTGGATTCCCAAGTTTCCCAATCAATCAATGTGGACAGTAGCATCTAGCACATATTTTAATGTGAGCACTGTTGACTCAGAATTTTTGGAATCGGGAACTCTTTCTTCCACTTAATCTCAAAAATCAGATAGAAGAAATTAGGAAGGGGACTCTACTTATAGTCTTTCCTTTTAACAAACCTACTTTAAATAGGACTTAAAGTCCTAAGTTATGTCAGGCACATAGGTGACTAGGCCTAGGTGCTAGATAATATACTTTGGCACCTAGGTGCCTAGATATCATAATTAGGTCTCAATTAGACACTTAGGTGCCTAAACCTAGGTGCCTAGATAATATACTTACGCACCTAGGTGCCTAGATATCATACTTAAAAATTACAATTAGGCACCTAGGTGCCTAGATAATATAAACTGTAGGATTATAACTTCCTATAACCGTTACCATAGATTTATAAATAGCAAATCCGTCATCATTATCGAGGATCTGAAAATTCTGACACGAGACCTCTGTCAAAAATATCTCCGACTTTTCTTAAAAAAGACTTTAGAGTATCTCCGAGATTTTTTATGTTCCTTTCCTTTTTTTTTTCTTTAAAAAAAAAAAAAAAAAAAAAAATTGACGGGAGGAATAAGTCGGGTTGAGACCCTTACGATAAGGGCTACAACTCTTACCTAAACGTGATACGCTTAGGACAGGAGCTACAACTCTTACCTAAGTAGGATTTATGGTTACAATTTGGGATGACGCATTATGACTCGTACCTAATTTCTTGTGTACTTAGAAATAGTTAAGCCATGTGGGTACTACCCCTGACATAACTCATAGTACACTCAGATTGCAACCACAAATTCGATACTCCTACGGGTTGCAATCATGAGCCAAAATCATTATTCCAGACTATAACACCCGAAATATTCATTTACGATGACTCATAATCGTGAGATTTACCATATCTAAATCGTGTCTTGAAATTAGAGTTTCCCTCACAGTTCGGATCATCACTCCCTCAAATGTAGGGTTTGAACCTTAACCTCGAGATTGAAAATTCTTTTACGGTGGATTGTTTGACTTTTGGTCACACAATACGCGATAATAAGAAGATCCAACGGTGAATTTATTACATGTTGACCACATCTTATGGTGTTAGTCAAATCCAACGGTGGACTCGTTTGACTTTTGGTCAAACGATTATAATACGAGAGCGTAACGAGATCCAACGGTGGATTTATTACATATTGACTAGATTTTGTAGTTTTGGCCAAATCCAACGGTGAACTCGTTGACTTTTGGTCAAACGATCAAAATACGAGATCCAAGATTGGATTTATTATATATTAACCAGATCTTATGGTTATGGTCAGATCTAATGGCGGATTTGTTGACTTTTGATCAAATAATCATTTTATGAGATCGTAATAAGATCCAACAGTGGATTTATTACATATTGACCAGATCTTATGGTTTTGGTCAAATCTAACGGTGGACTCATTGACTTTTGATCAAATGATCATAATACAAGATCATAACCATGGGTTAAAATATCGGGTTACCGATACATATCGTCCGAGCTCCAAAACGATACGTATCGGACGATACGTATCGGTACCGGTCTGTATCGGACGATACATTGAATGTATCGTTCGATACATTCGATACATTTGAATGTATCGAACGATACATTCAATGTATCGTTCGAGTCCAATACCGATACGTATCGTCCGATACGTATCGGTATCGGACGATATTTTGATCCATGATCATAACGAGATCCAACGGTATATTTATTATATATTGACCAAATCTTGTGTTTTTGGTCAGATCCAATGGTGGACTCGTTGACTTTTGATCAAATGATCATAATACAAGATTATAACGAGATCCAACAGTGAATTTATTACATATTGACCCTATCTTGTAGTTTTGGTCAAATCCAATGGTGGACTCGTTGACTTTTAGTCCAACGATCATAATACGAGATCGTAAAGAGATCCAATGATATATTTACCATATATTGACTAATTATTATGACATTGGTTAGATCCAACGGTAAAATCATTACAAAGTCATAATCTATGATCGCCAAATTTTAAGGAATTTGGCAATATCTAACTTATAATTAGATGCTTTATAACTCCTCTGATAACTAGTTACCAGGAGGATAAATTTGGTATTCGAATTAATCTTTAAGACCAAAATACAAGAATTCGTTTTAAGGTTCGTCCACGAGGTTCTTGCTCCAGTAATGACTCGTGTTTGTCGATCAGATGGAACCGACTTTTGGAGGAGGGGTTCTCCCATCCGTCGTCCCCTATTTCATATTTCACAAATCTCCAATGAAGACATCATACTATGCATCTATCTCGTGACAGATTGAAGTATGAAGACTTAGAATTTAGTTTGTTTATTTCAGATATGTAATTACGTTAATTTTATTTAATAGTTTGTAATCGGAGGTATTCAATTTGATGTAATTAACAGAGAATTAATTGCGATACTCGGAAGTGTAAAATCCGCTATTTTCAATAAAAACCCTCTCCTAGCGAGGGAAAATTTGTTATGATTAATTTGTGTTAGATTCATATTCTACCCAAATTTGTTGTTTACAAGCACATCAAATAATCAAAAATCTACATAACACAAATAGATACATTACTACTTACAGGGCAGCGAAGATTGACGGTAACTGAATCTGCTACAACTTCCAAATCACTGTCACTGTCTGCATTCTCTGCAGCCGTACCACCACCAATGCAACGACAAACACGGGAAAGAGCATCATCGAAAAGCTCACCATCGGGCTCCATTGGAACCAAATTCAGAACCTGAGCATTGATAATAACATAAAAATGACCTCATATGGCAAGGGAAATAGAAAAAGTGCAGTAGAAATCAGAGAACAAAGAACACGGGTAATATTATTTTTAATGCTTTTAGGTAGCCAATTAATTAAACAACGGGTATATTTTATGGAGATTGGATTCAAATGAAATTAGATCAACAACAATAAAATTATTAACGATGAAAAAGATTTTGTACATTAAATAACCACTGACATGAAATACATAGGTTTCCAAGAATAATGGAAATTTAATGACAACATTTATCATAAATTGATGATAACTCGTCACAGAAAATGTTTAACCCAGGGAACTGATCGCCACATTTATCTTCAGAGAGTTAGAAAAAACTGCATCATTTTCTTACAATCCGGAGAGCCAATGCATACACATGCATCAACACATAGTTTACATAACAACTCGTAGCCACGGTAACATTTATGATTGTAATCCATGTAGATAGCTTTACATCAGATACGATCAACCCAATCATTTCAACGTAGTAGCATCAAGAAACACTTCATTTCTCTGCATATCTTCTAGTTTAATTATGACGGTTGGCATCAATGTAAGGTTAGAAATGAAAATTTGCAGCCCTTGGGTAAACCTAGAATGACAGTCATTCTAAAATTGAACAAAAAAGGAAGTAATAAATAATACATGAATATAAAAGTGACTTCTAAAAGATGAAAAAAATTATTAAAATCTCCCGGACCAGATTTTTTTCAGGTAACGGTAATTATGATATTTATATAATCTAACATAATGGAGGCACGTACAAATACTAAATAATGATATAGGAAGATCTCATCATGACGACACTGTCGATCAGCTGCTTCTGTTTAGGCGATAATATATTATTCAAATTCATTCATGAAAAATGGTTAAACTAGAAAATCTCTATCAGACCAAATCCCTAACAGCCCAAATTTCATGAAAAGGAAACTTTTTTATTGAAGATGAAAGGGGGTCCGAAGATATCAGATCATCTAAATGATTTCATAATATTCACGGTTATTTGGAAAGTTTTATGATAAAGAAAATAATAACAATAATAACAAGAAAATAATAAATGTACGTTCTTAAACCACAAAATTAACCTTTAAAAAAAAAAGTGCACTGATTCAGATCTCTATCTCTGACTGAAGAAAGTTAAATTATGGTGCACTCCTCTCATGTCCATCCAAAAAGATTCTATAAAAAACTTAAAAATTGATGCGGAGAAACCTCAAATGGTACAAATCAAATAGTAACATAGAAGTAAAGCATTCAAAGTATTATCACCAAAGGATCCATATATTCTGTAATCATTGTCCCAACAAGGCTATGTAAAGCTAAGACAACAACATACACCAATGTCGCAATGTCTGATCTGGACAACATATGAAAAAGGAAACCCAAACCCAACACTATGGCACATTGGAAGTTACATTATGTTCGATAAATACTAGAATGAAGAACACAACAAAAGAACAATAACTTTTTACACAAAAAAAGTTAAATTATCATTACATTATTATTATTATTATTAGTCGAATGCACGTGAGTCATGGGTCAAAATCTCGTCCCATACCGATACATATCAGTTTTGGACCTCACTGATACAGTACATTCAAGGTACCGAATCGGTGCCTCCCATACAAAATACCAAAACACCGGACGATACATACCAACGTATCGTCCGGTACATATCGGTTTTGGAGCTGGACAATATGTATCGGTTTTCCGATTTTTTTTTATCCTTGACGTGAATAAAAAAAATGGAAACGTTAATCACATGCTAGGAAAAAAAAAAACTGATGCATTAAAAAATGGCTATTCATGAACCTAATATTATGTTGATGTGGCTGAAGAGAGTTAATCCTATTAGATTTGGTAATCAAATTGTGTTGAACATTATCGTATATGCTAAGTTTGGATTAGATACAACATTTTATAAAAATAAAAAGGAAATCCAGACTTATTTACCCACCTAAGTCATATGAAATGGGGAATAGCATATATACACACAATATATGAGTGGCATTAATGTTTTATTAACTCTTCTATTAAAAGATTATCAAGCTTATCAAATCTTTTTGTTCATAACCATAACTTTCAGTTTAAAAATTCTGTAAAATTATTCCCTAGATAGGATTTTGGTCGATAATGGCTATTAGTGACCGTGATAATTTGTTGTTGTGGGTGAAAGTAGCCAATCCCTATTCAATTCAGAAATCCAAGAAACTTGTGTAAAAACAATTCCAACCAAATAAATTAATAAATAAATATAGAAAAAAAAAAATCAAACCAAACAAAATATAAAAGTTTCCTAGAGACATTCTCATCAAAATTAAAATTTGATATCCATAAATCTATTGATGTTGGTTTAGATAGAGACAATCCCTATTATATTTAGAAATGGGGCAGATTTATCAACAACAAAAAAAAATCCACAAATCTGTTGATAGTAAAGAGAGATTTCTTAAAAATAGGCCTGCCGTTTTGTTCAAGTGGAGAATTAAAAAAACTTTAGTGTTGTGCTTTTTTATTATTGAACATCAAGCTTTTCGAATAGTGAATATCAAAGACATTTTTTGTTTCAATCCTAATATTAAAAAGATTGTTGTTTTTTTCCATTTTAAAGAACAATATACAGAGTTGGTGATATTCAACCTTCTCTAATTATAATAGTAAAGATGTATAGATGCACAACTTAGTAGGGATGCCAACGAGCCAAGCTAGGGTCAACACAGACCCAGCCCAACAAGCCTTATACTACATGTGCCCATCATCTTCATTCTGCTTTGTTTTGTTGGGAGTTAACCATAATTTGTGGTATAGATATAAGTGTGCATTGATTTGAGAATGAAATACGGCTCCATGATATGATAGATTATGGAGGATTTGGACATGTATTATTTTTTCAGATTTATTCAAAATTATTTTACATTTATTTTTTTAAATATATGAATTTTATATCTTAATTATTTAACATTGTTTACATGGGACGAGAGAGAAAGGGATAATATGTGGTGGCAGCTGGTCACCAACAAATATTGTGGCTGCGGAGGAGTCTTGGAACTACAACTTTATGTCCACTCATCAGTCGGCTTGGTGGAAGAAGATTTGTCATTGTTCGCTTCTTCTTCAGAACGGTATTAGGTACAGTTGGGGAGACGGCATGATGATTTGTTTTTGGAAGGATAGATGGGCGGGTGAACAACCTCTGCAAGTCATGCTTCCCACCATATACATGTTATCTGATTCAAAGGAGGCAGTCATCAACAATTTTGGGCAATCGAATCAGGGCTCTTGGACTCAGAATGTCTTGACGCACCGCAGTCTTAGAGAATGGGAAATGGAAGAGTTCTGGACTCTTATGTCCCTTATTAGGACAATGGTCCCAAATGATAGTAATAGGGATCGCAGGATTTGGAGGCACTCGGCCAAGGGGAATTTCTCGGTTAAATCCTTCTATAACCAATGTCTGAAGCAGAAGAGGATCAGTTCTAACTAGATGGTGGTCAGGATTTTGGAAAGTCAAGATTCCTCCCAAAATTAAATTTTTAACCTGGTCGGTTGTGCGGGGGAGAATCCTTACTAGAGACCAGCTGATAAGAAGAAATATCCCGGTCCGAAACAAATGTCTCCTTTGTATGAGGGGAAGGGAATCAACGGCTCATATTTTGCTTCATTACTCTTTCGTGCACGACATTTGGTATAGGATTTTTGCCATCTTCAAAGTTTCTGGGGTCATTCCGTTTTGGCCTGTTCAAATGATGGAAATGTGGAAGGATATCAAGGTGGAGGATTAGAGGAAGGAGCTTTGGCCTCTGACTATCTATGTTGTCTTTTGGGCTATTTGGATCGAGAGAAATAATAGGGTGTTCAGACGAAGGGCTAAGCCTTTTACGATGGTCATCCGTGCTATTCGTGATCTGGTTGTTAATTGGAATGCAATGAAGATGTCTGATTTTAATGAGGGGTTCCAGCACTTCCTATTGCTTTGGGACTGTTGTAGCCTCTAGTTTTTGTGGGCCGGGGGATGCTGCTGTCGGCGATGGGGGTTTGGCTGAGTCGGGCATCTGCGCGGGTTCCCGGGTGAGTGTTTTGGGGATTTCTTTGCCTTACTACCAGCCAAGGTATATTCCCATTTTGTTTCCGTTTTAAGTTGTTATCGTCTCAAAGAAAAAAAATTATTTAACATTATTTAACTATTTTACATTTATATCTTAATTATTTAACATTATTCTCTAAACAAATATAATATGAACAAACCAAATCCAAACAACATAAGCATTGTCCCAATTCCATGCAAGGTCAAATCTACAGCTGAAATCTTATAGAAAAGGGATGCCATAAAGAAAGAGTTATCCCCACAGAACTCTTGCTTCAATATTAATCTCACTCTCCAATTTTCACCCACATACAAGACCTTATATCAAATCTATCTCTTCCTCTAGAGAATCCTAAAAGCCCAACCTTGTCCCTATACATGTGGAACAATGTCTTAAATATAATATGGACCCAAAGTATTTAAAGCATAGACTGCATGATTTTGAAAAGTATAACAATGCTCATGTTCATCTAGGAACAATAATTCTACACAAGGGCATTCTACACAATTTGTAAAATGATCTAATCAGAGTGTGGTGCAGCACAGTAGGATACTGAAACCGGTATTCTATAATTACAAGATACATGTATGATACAGTTTAACTGTATAGTACTGTAATCGTTAGATTACTTTTTGATGTCCCAAGTTCTAATCATGTTCCTTTTTTTCACTAAAACAAATACAGATGATATCTTCAAAAAAAATCGATGTAACGATTGTAAAATACATATCTAAAATATTAATATTATTATTCGTGATGTAGTAAAGAGAGGCCATCGATAGGTGCAATGATAAAAGGCTTTGGCTGTCAAGTATGAAGACGCAGGTTCGAGTCCAAACTAAAATATTAATATTATTATACGTGATATAGTAAAGAGAGGCCATCGCTAGGTGCAATGATAAAAGGCTTCGGCTGTCAAGTATGAAGACGTAGGTTCGAGCCCGAAGAGCATCCACTTTGAGTGTAAAAGGCCAGAAAATAGGTTTGTATCCCATCCATCCCTCCCAGCACCCTATATGTACAGGACAAACACTAGATAATGGCCTTTACGTAATATAGTAATGAATATCACAGGGATTTTCAGCACCCACATCACTGACCTAGTTTTCTACAAATGTCGTGCTGTATAGTTAGATGATCATGTCCATGACTGTGTTCGTAACTGTAGCTGCCATCATGGTTCTATTTCATATCCAGATTTTGTTCCATGGAATATTTTTTAAAAATACAGTATTACCTCTTGAACTGATCTCCGCTTTATAATTCTGACCCCAAAACAGAAAATACGAGTATCACATCTTGATAAGGAAATCTTATTACTCCCCTCCCTGCTGCATGTTGTAATCTGCAAAATTTAATCATAAAATGATGGAAACAAGTTCATGATGAAACTAAATAATATATTCTGCCAATCAGAAGCTAATGATTAATTATTGACCAGAGAAGGGCGGTGGAAAGGAGGTTACATCTAAAGATTATATTAAAAGAATCATCGAAAAACTGAGAAAGTGGTGGAGAGTGAGGGTGTATATACATGTTCTATTGTATCCCTTTATTCTAACATTGGCATTATCTACCAAAAAAAGGACAAAATGGCTTTGCAAATTTCTAAAAGATAATAAACTTGGGAGTCAAATTGCCCAGTCCAAGCAATCATTAACAATGAATAAAGGTATAACTAATATATGGCAAAAGTCACTGCCATCATAAAGGATTTTCTATTCAATAAGCACAAAAGATTAAAGGACTAGTGCTATAATGCTATATCCCCTTAGAAATACTCCATATCTAACGCTTCTTTGTTCCTAAATGCTCCAAATAAACTTGGAAAAAACCTATGAAACTCTCCCACCAAGAAATCTAACCAAAGCTGGAGTCACCTTACCCTCTATAAACAAGTTTCCATTTAATTGGGTGGAATGAGAGCATAAAACTATTGCTACAATTCCATCCTATATAAGGAACACATATCCTCTGTGATCTCTTCCTTAAGTAACCTTACTCAAAAATATAATTGAAACATCAAAGAACGGATTTGCCATAAATAGGACTTGGCGCACAGACACATTACAAAAGACAAGGTAATCCACAAGCTAAAGATGGAAAATCTTAGTGCCTTAGTCAATCAGACCAAAAAATTTCAATCCATCCAAGCATTTTAACCCAATGAATAACTTAGCTAAAACCTTCCATCACCAATGTAAAGGGAAACAAGAAAATAAGTCACCCTCTTAATCCTTCAAATAAAAAAAGCCTATTGTACACTTCTCACAAAGATCATTAAAAGATGGGGCAAAATAATGCACCGTCCACCATCATCAATTTTTATCAAAACTTAGTCGATGCATATATTTAACAAATTTCAATCTACATAATCATAAGCCTTTTCAATATCAACATTGCACAAAATCACCGCGGCCTCAGACAGTGAGAAATCGCCGAGTTCAAGAATCTCATGTGCCTCGTTAGGGGGCTAACCCCCAACGAAAGTAATAGGGATCGTAGGCTATGGAAACATTCAGCCAAAGGGACCTCCATTAAATCGTTATACAATCAGATTTTGAAGATGGATAGGGGCAGTGGTGGGCCGGGTTTTGGAGAATAAAGATTCCCCCGAAAATTAAATTCTTCGAGTGGACTGTAGCCCGAGGAAGAATTCTTACTAGGGATCAGCTGGTAAGGAGGAACATCTCGGCATAGGTTAAAATATCGGGTTACCGATACGTATCGTCCGAGCTCCAAAACGATACGTATTGGACGATACGTATCGGTACCGGTCTGTATTGGACGATACATTGAATGTATCATTCGATACATTCAATACATTTGAATGTATCGAACGATACATTCAATGTATCGTTCGAGTCCAATACCGATACATATCGTCCGATATGTATCGGTATCGGACGATATTTTGATCCAGGCATCTCGGTGAGAAATAAATGCCACATGTGCATGAGAGATAGAGAATCTGCGGCGCATATCCTCCTACATTGCTCATTTGCACACAACATTTGGTCTAAGATCTTTGGGTTCTTCAATGTCTATTGGGTTATTCCGGAAGGGCTTGCTCAAGTGATGGAAATGTGGATCGCAGCTGAGGTGGATGAGCGTCGGAAGGAATTGTGGTCTGTGACAGTGTATGCGGTGTTTTGGGCTATCTGGATGGAGAGAAATAGCAGTCTTTAAAAAAAGGGCTAAGCCGCTTGGGATGGTTATTCGTGATATCCAGGACCTTGTAGTTAGTTGGAATGCTATAAAGAAGACTGATTTCGAGAAAGGGTTGCAGCATTTTCTACTGCTATGGGACTGCTATGCTGGTTGACCGTCTCTGGGGCACGTGTGGCGGCGATGGCTCTTGGGGGATTGGCTTCGTCACGGCCTTGCTCGGGTTCCCGGGTGAGTTCTTTGGGGGTGTTTGGGTAGTGTCTTACAACCCGCAAAGGTATGTTTGCTTCCTCTTCTTTTTTTTTTATCTGCGGGTGTCTGGGCCATCTTGCACGTCGACTAATCCCACGGGGCCCTGGAGTTAACGACTGGGTAATACTCTAGTGGCCCTAAGGGGACTCGAACTGGTGACCATTGGGGAGCAAACCCAAGGCCTGACCAACTAAGCTACCCCTCCGAGTTAAGCTTCCTTTCTTTTTAATACATTAGCTTTGTTATCGTCTCAAAAAAAAAAACATTGCACAAAATCTTTCGCAATCCAAATACATCATCATCGTTTGGGGAAGGCTTTGTGTGTCCTATTTCTCCACTCATTTTGTATGTAGAATCAATACACCTACGGTAAATAAGAATCTCATTTTGTATTAGTCTATCTTTTGATAAGTGCAACATAAATTTGTAATGCAACATCAATCTATAATGTAACACCATCCAGTACCTTCTTGAATACTTATCAGTTATCAGAAGGGTATAATTGAAGCCAGTTTGGTGATTGTCCTGAGAGAGCCTCAAAGGAAAAACTGCTTCGTAAAGAAGGTATTCAATCTGCACAAGACTGGGTGGTCTTGATTGTTATATCAAAGAAGGCAGATCGTACAACCTCCCACGTTCTCATAGGAAAATAGAATCATGAAAGTTCACGATGGCCACTTAGAGAGAGTACTAGTTTTGACAAAATTCGAGCAAAATTTGTAAGAAGGCTGAAATTAGTCTTCTAAGGTGTTTGAACTAAGGAATATCCCATCAAAATCCATATGCCAATAAACCCACATGAACACCTAATACTAACCATAATTACTAGGGCCTTCAAAAGCTCCAAATAAAATAATTCATTCAACGCTAAATTAAATTCTGGCACTACCGCCCTTTAAATATACTTTTAAAATGAATAAAATTAGAAGTCCTACTCAAACTGTACTTCCTAAAATAAAGAAATAACCTAATCCTAATCATTTTCATAAAATAATAAAACTAAGTGTTAAACACTAAGGAAATAAAACCTAAATCCTATTGGCTAGAATTAATAAGCTTAATGTAAAAGAAACTCATCTTAATTTAATTAGAATCCTGAAACTTGTCATTTTATACTGCAACCTTTGAAAACTGACCATAACTTCTTCAATACTCATCAAAATTACACGCTTCTTGGCTTATTGGAAAACTACTTTGATAAGCTTTGACCAATTTTGCATCACTCTGACATATTTGATACTTACAAATAGGACAAACATAAAAGTTAGGGTATTGAATGTTGAGCACTCTATGACCGTCGGATTAACGATTTTTCATCAATAAATTTTAGATTTTCCTTTCCTTTCGTCTTCTCTTCCAATTCTTTGTGTTCTTTTCTCTAGTCTATCGTTCTTCAGTTTGTTGTAAATATAACATTTTGAACTGCATCATGCACCATGTTAAATTTTTTTATCATCACGACGATCGAGCGACATTTTCTAAAACATGGAGATATATGGATATCAAGACCTTGACTTTTTCTTCACCACCCACATGTTCGTAGCAACATTCATGCCCCATAAATAAACACCAAATTGATCCTCAAGCATAGGCTTGCTAAACCATAGGTTGTTCTACCAATTAGTTCACAAATAATCTCACTATCTAAATGATCGAATTTGATTAATGCAAATTACGAGTCCACTCCCGAGTTAAACTGCACTTTTAGCTCACGGTTGGGTTTGGACACGTTTCGCAACAAGGGAAAGGTGGCTCGCCATCTAGAGTAGCAGAAGACGGCTGGCAAGCTCGAGGAGCATATTCGACAGCACAAAGAGGTTGTTCGACAGCTACTCGAATCCACTCGCCAGCTAGAGGACCTCATCTCTTTTGGAGAGGATCTACTAACGGGGAACGCCAAGTTTAGGAGCCTTGGATTTGGGGCAACAACAGATTTTCGGCGTCAGAAGTAGCGTAGAGGAAGCTCGAGCATCGTAGCCTCAGAGGAGAAACGGATACAAACCGCGAGGAGAACAGTGCCGCAGCGAGCCCTCGCTCGAGCGGTCACTTAAACTCGCTCGAGTGGTTGTAATCCTCGCTCGAGCGAGCTATAGCAACGGGATTTTATGTAAAACTTTTTTTTCTGTGTTTTATTAGTATTAAAACTCTTTTATTGCGAATTTTATTTTTTGTGGCCTATATATAGAGGCTTGTAAGGACTTTTAGTAAGTTTTTTATTATTGAATGAAAGAGAATTGCTTTTGTGCAAGCCCTAGAGAGCTTGTGAAGAGTTTTCAACTAAGAGAGTGAATCCTTCAAAACCTTGAGGAGTGAGCAATCGTTTCTCTTGCGACTTGGTGCGAAGCCGACGTACAGCCGTGGTGTGAAGCTTCGAAAAACCCTTGGTGTGAAGCCTTGGAATCTATCCTTTTATTGTCTTTTCTTTAGTTATTGTCAGGTATTATCCTTCTTTAATTTCGTTGATAAAATCAAAATCCCCAAAATTGTTTTCCTTTGCTAAATTATTTTAAGTTTTATTTCGATTAAAATCTCCGAGGAGTCAAGAGACGATATTGCGATTGTCGATTGATGCCCTAAACTAGCACGAATCTCGAGTTCCCTCATCGGAGCAGTTTTTCTAGATCGAAAAAAATTTCACGCATTCAGATGCTAAAACGGATTAATCTAATTTTTTTATTAATTTCATTGAATTACTTTTAATGTGTTGCATGATTTTGAATATTTCCGCTATTCAATTCTTTTTGAAAAGTTAATCCCAAATTCACATATTAGGGTTTTAGTGTTTGTCCTGCGTCATCTACAAAGAGAGATCTTAATACTAACTAGTATAAGTCATCACATACAACAGAAAAGCAAAATGGTTTGCTCAATTGTATGCTAATCTTGGTGTAGATAGCAAGACTGCTCATATATCCTGTGCCCCCTGATCATACTAGTGAGTTACATGAGGAGCATTGGGGGAGTTGACATCATCATAAGTTCAACCCTCGAGCTCTATCCAAATTGATGACTGATTGGCAGCAAGCGCTCTATGAATTTATTTTTCTGATTTGTTGCTTTGGTCTCTGGTTTGATGGTACAAAAGACTTCCAACCCTAACAATATCCCCATTCACTTCATCTCCTTCCTTGCCCACTCTTGGAGAACCAAGTGCAAATATAATATCTACTTCTATTTACCATCCCTTCATATTCAGGAGGCTTCAAAAAGTTACTATCTTCCATATGAAACCAAACATCAGAAGATATTAATATCATCACAGAGGATGAGAATCATCACGCAGTATACAATCTCCATCATTTCTATCATATGATCGTTTTTTACATCCAACAACTTCAAAAAAATTTATCATCCACATATTCAGCTCTTGAAGCGTCAATCTTCAACCAAAAATCACCTTGAGATCCTATCCACTAAACGACATATAAAAGTTTTTGCATGTCTCTCAACACTAAGCAATCATTTACCGAAAACATTGTTTTATCTTTCTTCAACTTCTATCTCTTATCTCTTATCATCAGATTCAAGCAGGTAGGCCTCTTTGTTTTCTTCATTATCATCTCATCCTCCAATATCAATTTTCTAGCTGATGGGTTACTCAATCCTGTCGATTGTGTGGGTAATATTACTGTCTCTATCTCTTGATCTTACAAAAGTTCTCCACATTCATAATCTTTCTACTAATCCCTTATCTGCCAGTAGCTTGACGAAACATTTGAAGTTGTGCAACATTGTACCTTTCAAGATCAAAGGACAATTCTGTTGGAATTTGTAAATCAAAATTATGTGGTTGTGTTTATCCAAGAGTCATAGGCGTTTATCAAAATGTTATTCCTAGATATCCGTATGAATTAAGTATGATGTGTGTTGGTTAGTGTGTAAAAATTTTAAATAGCATGGGGTATTATAAGAGGTTTCAATTGAAAAGATGCTTAGGAAATGACAATTAGTATTATTAGTGTCTAGGATTTTATATATAAGGGTGTATGTTGTCTACGTCAAAAAAAGAACAACAAGTACAACAAGAGAAAATTGTACAACAGAAAAATTAAAGTTGTGAACCGGATCTAGCAAAAGCCCATTGTAAGTGTGTTAAACACACAGTTTTGAAAGTCTCGTGTTTTTCCTTTGGGAGCTTTTGCATGGATCTTCTACACCATGCATCTCTGTGGCTACAAGGCTTATTTGTTGAACATATTATTTGATGTTTTTAGTACAAATGGTATTTTGTTTCCGTTGTATTTTATGTGGTGAAACATGTTAGAAGCTTTCATCAGCTTGGCTTAAAATAAGCCAACAAAGTGGTATCAGAGTCATGCTCAATCCATGTTTGATCCTTGATGATAAAAATATGAGTGTTGTATGGGAAAGTTTTCTTGAACGGGTGAGTTTCATATTGGGGTTGCTAATTATGTTTGAGTATTGCAAAAAGGTTTTAGGGGGGAACTGATAAATTTTGGACTAGTGAGTCATGAGTCATGAGTTTTGAACTAATGAGTGTCTACTATTTTGCAAGAGGAAAATAGTCTCGTCATTATTGACAAAAGGTGTCGATGTTTGGGTCTCAGAAAAATAACAATCTTCTTCTATTGTCATCTCAATATGATGATATGTTCAATGACACATACAAGGTCAATGTTTTTATTTGTTGATTTGTTTCATGTGCAGCACTATGGCCACTGAACCCGTTATTGTTAAAACCTCATTCAAAATGCAATTGATTATTTGAAACTCAAAACCCAGTTTTACAAGGTGTGAAAATTTGGTGCAGATCACAGACTAGTGTTCAAAGCTTCTATCATTATTGGCAGATATGATCTTTATCATGAGTATGTTGGAAATGAAGAACTATCCAAGAAGGACACTGTTGAGAATTTAGCGTTCGCTGCAGTTCATTATCTTCCTAAATTTTACAATAAAAGCTTTCGTGATGCAAATTATAACTGTTTAATTGAAGTA
Source organism: Chloranthus sessilifolius (assembly GCA_021018995.1). NCBI lineage: Eukaryota > Viridiplantae > Streptophyta > Magnoliopsida > Chloranthales > Chloranthaceae > Chloranthus > Chloranthus sessilifolius. The sequence goes on from CM037589.1 coordinate 74,361,119, forward strand.
CAAGCCAAAACGCACGATCTTTAAAATCATATCAAGATGCTCGAAGCAGTGAAGAACTTAAAGAAGTTTACTGAAGATGAAGCGCGGAAAAATGAGTAATTGTGATCTAAGGGAAAGTGTTGGAATTTGTAAATCAAAATTATGTGGTTGTATTTATCCAAGAGCCATGGATGTTTATCAAAGTGTTATTCCTAGATATCCTTATGACTTAAGTATTATGTGTGTTAGTGTGTAGAGTTTTTAAGTAGCATGGGGTATTGTAAGATGTTTCATTGGTAATTGAAAAGATGTTCAGAAAATGAAAATTACTATAATCAATCTTTAGAATTCTATATATAAAGGTGTTTGTTGTATATGTCAAAAAAAGAATAATAAATACAACAAGAGAAAATTGTAAGGAAAAAGTGTGAACCGGATCTAGCAAGAGTCCATTGTAAGTGTGTTAAACATATATAGTTTTTAGAGTCTCTTGTGTTTTGTCTTTGGGAGCTCTGCACGGATCTTCTAGAACATGCAAGAACATGCATCTCCGTGTCTACAAGGCTTATTTTTTGAAAATATTAGTTAATGTTTTTAATACAAATGGTATTTTGTTTCAGTTGAGTTTTATGTGGTGAAGCATGTTAAAAGCTTTCATTAGATTGGCTTAAAATGAGCCAACAGATTATTGGTACTGGGTATAATAGAGGTGGCTTGTAGAGAGAGAGGAGGAGGAGAAGAACAATGTTTTGGGCAAATGGTTGCTTAGTGTTAAGAGACACAATCACAAGGAGCAGAAATTACAAGTATGCCCTTGCGGCATAACGATAGTTTAAAAAAAACTAACATAGGAAGCTAAGTACCAACTACTAACTACAAACCAATATGCCAATATTCAATACTCCAATAAACGCAAACAGTGAAAGCGCTCTAAGCCGACACCGACTAAGAGAGAAAAGCTAGACGAACAAATTGTAGTTGGCAATGGGCAGGTATTGACCTTCATACATGGTCTTACAACAAGGGGTCTTCAAATTATAGTTCTAGTAATGATAATGTTATTGTTATTTGAATTATGGAGTAGAATTCTTTTTAGGAACTCCATTAATTTACTAAACATGGTAAATTAGTTCTTGTTAGTGGAACCAAAATTGATATGGCATCCCTGTGATATTCGTGTAACATTGGTACATTTTTTGTGTGTACATGATACTTTTATTTTTAAGCAAGTCTTAACATTTATATTATTGAACTTTAAACTCATGATTCATTAAACTCCTTTATCAATAGATAAGGAAACACATAATTAAAAATAATATTTACATTATATTTATATAATATATTATCCAAAGCACTCAGTAGAAATATTTCCACAACGTAAACACAATTTCAATTGCATGCACATGAAGCTCATTCCATGTTTCATACTATAAAGGTCTTAAATAGAAATGACAAAACAAATAAATACTCGTTAAGCAAAGATAAAACTCAAAGATAATACCTATTAAACAAATAATTCCACTTGTCATACATCACAAATAGATTTGTGTTCTATGGTTATATATATGAGGATTATTGGGGTGTCATAAGCATCAATCCGATCTAAAGTTGGTATGAACAGATTTTAGGGGATGCAAAATTTGTACAATTTTAAATTTTAACATAATCTAGCGGATCCAAATATTTGTGACAGAAATGGATGAAACTCATAATTTTACTCGAACGAGTTCTAAACTAATCAAGAAACAAGTTCCTTATTATATTGAAACAACTTTCTATTTAAATAGAAAAGAGTTCCAATTAAAGGAACAAGTTTCTTCTATATGATGAAATGCATTATTAAGAACATTATGGACAACCCGCAAAGTTTTGTACTGATCCCTACTAGTCATACGCTTATGGACTGGTACAATTCACTGGATCGGCCTATGGCGTGAATAGGCTCGTTGTGAGTGGTCTTGGTTGTGATTGTCACATGGCTTGGCTCAACTTGGGTGATTGTGGCTGTGGCTTGGCTGACTGGGATCGGGCGATCCAAACCATGAGATGGGGAGGGAATGCTTTCTCAGGTATCCCTGATCCACACAACTCTTATCTATCAGTGTGACACTTTCATCATGAAGGAAATCTAACTCCATCTGTACGAAACAACAGTCCAAAATAAACTTAGAATTTGTTTTTACCCAACTGGAATTGTATATGTATTAATAAACTGTAAACCATACGCAAATCTATGAAGACTAAATTTAATAGTCATTGTTGAAATTATCAAGTATAATTACTCAGATTCATCATCACAGAGTAATTATCCCATGGTTGCCAACATAGGACAATATAGAGTAATGATCACGGAAGCTAGTAATTCTTGAATCTTATAACCAATTTACGAGTATAAACTATAATTTTGTAGATTTGTTGACGAAGAAGAATAAATCTTCCAGCGACGGTAGATCAAGAGTTCGTCAAACTGGGAACATTATTTATACTCAAGGAGGTAATTTACCACAGGAAACAGAAGCTAGGAAATGAGAGCGTAACAGACTGATCACGGAGAGGTTTGGAGAGGAGGCGACACAATTATGTAAATAAGGAGCATATATCTGTCAAGAGGGAATGACATCCATCAAGAAAGAGGTGCAAGTCAGTCAATCTCATGATCTCACAGGCCACCACATATATTTTCAAATTGGGAGAGGCAGATAGTAGTAGGTGAATGGACTCTTCAGACAAAACAAGCAAAAGAGCAAATAAATTAAAAAGTAACAGAATAAGACAAAAAGAATGATGTCAAATTTTTATTAGGTACACAAAATTGATTATCAACAAAGAGCCATCAATGAAACGCGAATAAAATATCGTATAGCGAGATGGACTTACTATCGGGCCATCATCACGGCCATTAATCCCTAATAACTGGGAGCCAGGCCTGTTGGTTGTTCGAAATGGGACACCTGAAACCATATACGAAGACAAAAAATATAAGTGCAATATACACAATTATTACAGTAATATATTTGAACACTGATAAGATTTCTATGACATGTTCGGAATACATGTATGGGTGTTTATAGTATTAGTGGATGTGTTGAAAGTTAGTAGGTTTAGTTCTTTTCTGTTATTTCTTGTGCACCGATGTACATGAGATATAAGTGGGAACTATATATATTAATAATAGAAGGGTTTGAGTCAATTCTACTCAACCCAAATTTCCTCCAGCCGTCACTGTCTCATGAGCTGACATCATGCTGATGTCACCATTGTCAAACCCTTGACCTCTGATGTCAATTTTTCTTATGGGGATATGATCAAAACTTCCACCCATGCTTTTTTCCTTCTAGAGTAATTGGACTTGAAGCATCCATCACTGTTTTCGAGGAGGATCTTTAAATGAAACTCACGGATCCATAGTCACAGATCTCGAGGATCGGAGCTAATTGACCGTCGGAGTTACACTTATTTGGACTGGATTTCCCAGCTGAGCAACAATCTTGGGTTAGTTTTTCATTTTCGTACGGATTTACAGATCTTTTATCTTAACGAAATCAATTTTGTGGGGATTTTCACGATTTTTTGAGCCTCGCGGCTCTTTGACTGGAAATTGTTGATAAAGATCCATGTGAAGTGGATCGGTTCTTCTCTACGGACCAAATGGTTGTGGTTTGAGCTCATTACATGCATAATCGAGTGACTTTTGATGGCTTTCCCGGTTGCAGTTAACCTATCAGCTGCAAACAGTGAAGCATATAGGGCAGTAGCTTCGGGGCTTGTATTTGAGTGCCCAGTTTGCGTTTCAGTGGTTATTAAAGGTATGTTAAGGATGTACGACTCCCCAACCCCGTGTGCTTGTGTGGTATTGATATTGCAGACAGCGGCATTGAGGCCTTATCATTGTTGTTTGAGGGCCTTGTGGTATTTTTTTTGTGTGTCTACCCTTTCCCTTTTCAATCCAAGTAGTTGGTACCTGTGTTCTTAAAATCGCCCGGGGCATCCACCGGGGCGGACCGGGTTTGAGGCACCCACCCAAGCCGCCCAGGCGGCCACCCCACCCCAATCCCCATTTTTTAAAAATTGTTTTTAAGTCGCTCGAGCAACTTTGGTTCCCGCTCAAGCGATTAGTGCACTATTCTAAGAGCGATTTCTTTGGGTTCTATTGGGGTCCACAAATCCTAAATACTGAGTGCTCCCTTTCTAGTCCTCAGGCGGCTGCGGCCCTCTGGCGACAGCTCCCCGATGACAACCTTCCGGCGACAGGTGAGGTTTTTTTTTTCTTCTTCCTCAAGTTTTTTTTTCTTCTTCTTCCTCCTCTGTTTTTCTTCTTAAATTTTTCATAGATATAAAATTGAATGTATATATTAAAATATATACATTTATGATGAAATAAAATATATATGTATATATAGACACATATATATTCATAACAGCCGCTCGGATCTTGGATCACCCTGTCACGGGGTCACTCTTCCAGCAGTGTCAGCCCATGCGGCACCTAACGCCCGATGCGCTAAGTCAGCCTACCTCTGATACCAACTGTCATGGGGGCGTCCTTCGACGCGCAATCAACCCGCGCGGTGCCTCGCTACCGTATGCAACGAAGCCAACCAATCTCTTCATCAGCTTTGATACCACCCGCCTAGAGGACGAGAACTCCCCCTCGTAGTTACCTCTATTTCGCGGCCTACCATCCGATGCATCGTGCCCCTTACGACACGCTCGATTGCAACAATGTGTCTCGTACTCTCGTGCTCAACTGAGTCCCACGCAGTCTGCCTTCGTGTGTGTTTCGAATTACTAGTACACTCCATACTTGGCCCACATAATATCGTGCTCAACTGAGTCTCACGCAGCTCTCGTAAAGTTGCCCAGCCGTATGCACCGCGACGTGTAGCTCGGGTCATACTTCGACCTCACCTTGGGTGCTACACGGCATCGCTGCATCGACGTCCTAGGCCCACCCTTTCAGGCCTAGGAGACACTTGCGCCTCCTCTGGCAACGCAAGGCCCCGTGTGTAGGGAAATAGCTCCCGAGCTCCCTTCCCCCATATAAGGGTAAAACAGTAATTCAACCAGAATGACAGGAGAACCTCAAACCCCTTGGTTTGACATACTTTACTATTACACCGCAACTCCCCACATCGCTAGCCTAGCTGGCCATGTCGCATCCGTGTTGCGGCCATGTCACTCCCAAGCCTTACCCTGCGACCGTGTCGCGACTACCGCAGCATGACCACATCGCGAGGCCCTCCTGGCCTCAAGTCACATGCCCCAGGCACATAGATGTCGCGTACCCTGCCGGCACCACATCGCGTGCCCCAGGCACCAAGTCGTCACTGCCTCTACGCGGAGTACAAGCGGCTCGAGTGGCGCTGCGGATGGCCCGGGTATCCACATTGCATACCTCCGTCACATCCTCCTCCACTCAAAATCGTCAACGTCCTCGTTGACGCGAAGACACTTCTAAACCTTGAATGTGCCCTCACTCGATGTTGCAGTCCCTAAACTCCATGTCTTCACTACACCCCATCGACGCTCTGTCATTGCATAACAAAGCAGCAAGCCACTGAACTTTCTGCGGTACTAGATAGCTCGGGGATGTCGCGTGCCCTCTTGGCACCACATCTTGTGCCCCAGGCACCAATACTGTCCATGATGTATTGTTCATCGGCGCTTCCGCCTCACCTCAAGCCCCAAGACTGTACATGCCGTATTGTTCATCGGCGCTTTCGCCTCACCTCAAGCCCCAATTCGAGGATGTCGTGTGCCCTCTTGGCACCACATCTTGTGCCCCAGGCACCAATACTGTCCATGATGTATTGTTCATCGGTGCTTCCGCCTCACCTCAAGCCCCAATTCGAGGATGTCGTGTGCCTCTTGGCACCGCATCACGTGCCATGCTGGCACCAATCAGCTCATTAGTATCATCCCTTCTGGATCAAACTTGGCTCTGATACCAAATGTCACGAGGTCACTCTTCCAGCAGTGTCAGCCCGTGCGACACGTAACACTCGATGCGCTAAGTCAGCCTACCTCTGATACCAATTGGCATGGGGGCATCCTTCGGTGCGCCATCAACCCGCGCGGTGCCTCGCTACCGCATGCAACGAAGCCAACCAATCTCTTCATCAACTGTGATACCACTTGCCTAGAGGACTAGAACTCCCCCTCGTGGTTACCTCTGTTTCGCGGCCTACCATTCGATGTATCGTGCCCCTAACGACACGCTCGATTACAACATTGTGCCTCGTGCTACCGTGCTCAACTGAATCCCGCGCAGCCTGCCTTCATGTGCATTCCGAATTACTAGCACACGTCCATACTTGGCCCATATCGTCAGTGCTCAGAGTCCCACAACTTTCGTTGAAGTTGCCCGGTCTGCTGACCATGCAGAGACTCGGGTCATACTTCAACCTCACCTTGGTGCCACGCACATCGGCGTTAGCGGTCCTAGGTCCACGAGCCTAGGGACACTTGCGCCCTCTCGACAAGGCCGGGAATATTTCGAGCTCCCTTCCCCCATATAAAGGTAAAACAATAATTCAGCCAGAATGACAGGAGAACCTCAAACCCCTTGATTTGACATACTTTACTATTCACACCCCAACGCCCCACATCACTAGCCCAGCTGGCCATCTTGCGTTCGTGTCACTCCCAAGCCTTACCCTGCGACAGTGTCGCAACTACTGCAACACAACCACGTTGCGAGGTCCTCCTGGCCCCAAGTCACGTGCCCCAGGCACAAAGATGTCGTGTGCCCTGTAGGCACCACATCGCGTTGTGACGAGGTCAATACTCGAGCTTACAGCATGGTGCCTGGGGCACGTGACATCTTGGTGCCGGGACGGCACGACATGTGGTGCCAGGAGGGCACGCGACATGGGGCTCGGAGGGCCTCGCGACGTGGTCGCGCTGCGAGGCCGCGACAGGGTCGCATGGGGGTCGTGACACGGACGCGACATGGCCAGGTGGGTTAGCAATCTAGGGCGTTGCGGTGTGAACAGTAAAATATGTCAAACCAAGGGGTTTGAGGTTCTCCTACCATTTTGGCTGAATTACTGTTTTACCCTTATATAGGGGAAGGGAGCTCGAGAGCTATTCCCCTACACATGGGGCATTGCGTTGCCAGAGGGGGCGCAAGTGTCTCCTAGACCTGAAAAGGTGGGCCTAGGACGTCGACGTAGCGATGCCATGTGGCACCCAGGGTGAGATTGAAGTATAGCCCCGAGCTACGCGTCGCGGTGCATACAGCTGGGCAACTTCACCAACGCTGCGTGGGACTCAGTAGAGCACGACATCATGAGGGTTACGTGGGACTCCATTGAGCACGGCAGTATGAGGTAGGCACACGACTGTGGGCTTGGTTCGATATGTGAGCAAGAGATGATGACTTGAGGAGTTGCATGCCAATATTGTTGCGAAGCGAGGTACTAGTGCAGTGCACAGGGTGAAGCTTGAGCAGGCCAAGTATGGAACAATGGTGCAAGCGAGCGTGTCGTACGGGTCACGATACATCGGATGGTAGCCCGCAAAACAGAGGTAACCACGAGGGGGAGTTCCCGTCCTCTAGGCGGGTGGTATCAGAGCTGATGAAAGAGATTGGTTGGCTTTGTTGCATGCGGTAGCAAAGCACCGTGAGGGTTGATGGCGCGTCGAAGGACGCCCCCGCGACAGTTGGTATTAGAGATAGGCTGACTTAGCGCATCGGGCGTTAGGTGTCGCACGAGCTGACATTGTTGGACGAGTGACCTCGTGACAGCGTGCCCCAGGCACCAAGTCGCCACTGCCTCTACGCGGAGTACAAGCGGCTCGAGTGGCGCTGCGGATGGCCCAGGTAGCCACGTTGCATACCTCCGTCACAGCCCGCCAAGGTGCCACCCAAAGATTTCCGCCGGAACATCCCCCCGACCACCTGAACACACCTGGTGATTTTAAGAGCACTGGCTGGTATAGTCATGCCCATTGGCATTGGTCTTGACCGCAAAAAGATCACCCTATTCAATAACTGACAAACCCCATGGGTAGGGAGGTATATCGAATAGGTAATCGAACTTGTTGGAACCCTTGGCATTGGTGTTTGTAAGTGTTGTTTTCTTAGTTGTCATGCGTAGCTTGTTTGTGGTACTGGTATGGCTGAAACTAAAGTATCAATTGCAGTCAGTGAAGGCTCTCAATTGGCCAAGGACACCTTCCTCTATTGGCCTAAACTTGGCCCCAACCTACCTAGTGCAAATTATGCTTAAAGAAATTCATTTCCAAAGAAAATCCTGAAGAATCGATTCACTTTTTTTATGATTTTCTCAGGAAGTAAAAAAGCAGAGGCCCGGAAAGGAATACAGAATCGATTTAATGAGTTCAAATCTCCCTGAATAAGATAAAATCCAGATCTTCCAACTTTCAAGTCTCTGGAGAGTTTTATCAATAAGTGGTTGACACACGGAGTAAGAAAGATTAGAAGAAAATAAAGAAGCCCCAAATATTTGATAGGTATAGAACCCTCACCAAACACCAGCAAACCACAAATTTGAGTCTTCAAATTCCTGACGAACTTTATCATAGGTCTTCCTTAAATCAATTTTGGTACAGAAAGACTTAGAAGCAGACTTAGATTGAAAATTTCTAACAAGTTCACAAACCAACAGAATGCTCTTAAAGAATCATGAATCAATGGCAAGGTGAGAGAAGAAGAGGAAGAAAGCGTGGTAACGCTTGCAAATCCATGAAGTAGGGACCGTAAGGTGGTGCACAAACCAATGAAGAAATCTAAATTAAGATTACCAAGACAACCAACAGAAGGAAATTGTTTGCCTACCTATGTATGTAGGGATCAAGGAGTTCTCCAATTGAAAAAAAAATATTCATCCTTTCCTGGAATAAATCATCAATGGCTAAAATCTTATCTTAGACTCCATTTGGTTCATGAAACCATCCTTAGAAAAAATGTTTCTTTTGGTACTTTCTAGATGCTTTTTACCCTAAGTATAGCCACTTTGGCATTTTGGAAGTACACATAAAACAGAACGGCAAACCTAAGTAGTTGAATACACTGCTTTGCTATCCTAGCTTAACCATAGCCCCAACTCCATCAGGGAAAACAAAATTAGGAAGTATCTTAAAAGCCTTCAATGAAAATTTTAGATCAGCTTCTCAAGTAGATGAATATGCTGCTTTGTCATTGTTGGCCATGTGTTCTTGCATGGACTCCAAGTATGAAAGTGGCAATGCCATTTTCAGTCGAACGTCATCCACATTATTGACCACAAAGGCATTCATTTCTCGCAGAGGCCTTTGTTGAATTGCTTTATTGTTGCTTTGCATTTGTACGTAGACTCAAGAAAGTATGACATTCTAGATCCTTCATCATCAACCATCCTCAAACCCTAACACCTGATCAAACTAAATTATGAGCTTGTAATGAACTTCACCACCTTTTGTTGCATGCTCCTACAAAGCAACTCCCTTCCTCTTGGCATCATCTCTTCATTTTCTATGTCTTCCCTTTCAATCTTTTTCTCCTTCCTTATTCCTCTTTTTTCTATTCATCTCATTTTCTATCTTGTTTTCATTACTTCCAATCTTCGTGTGTGTGTGTGTGTGTGTGTTAGAATTGGGGTTGGGGTTGGGGTTGGGGTTGGGGTACTTCATTTTAAGCTAATGTCTTAGTTGTGTTCTAATCAAAATGACTTAAATGCTAAAAAAATTTGAGTTACTAATTTATGTCCATTAAAAAAAGAACTAAAGATAAGAACTAAGGGGCTTTTTTTAAAATGCTATTTTCCTTGTAAGATAACATTCACTTAGCAATTTTGCAAGAAAAAATAAACTATTTTCTCATGAAATAGAAAAATATATTATCATCTTTTTTATGATTTAATAAGATATATTACAGAGTAATATATACTTGAGAATCTCAACATAAACTGGAAACTTGTGCATCAAATTATATCATCATTGCCTTGTCTCATCTACTTGGGGTGGTCTTTGTGGATCCTATGTTCTCCACTCATTTCTGTGTTAGAGCTAAACACCCCTGTTACTTTCCACTGCCCACCGAGTCCTCATTGGGCTTCCCCTTCTCCTACTTGTCTTTGTATCATTTCAATCCTTCATAAGAAAAATGTTACCGGTCACCAGTGTACATGTCCAAACTAGTTCACATAAAATTATTTAATTTTCTCATTTATTGGGGTGGCAACCCATTAACTTTTTCCTATACACCCATTCCTAATGTTATCCATTTTTCTGAAACTCCACACATCCACTGTAGCAAAAGTATCTCAGGCACATTAACATCATCTTCTTGTTTCTTCAAAGCACAATATTATGACCATTAAGTAAAGCAGGTCTTCCCACCTTTTTTATCAGTAAACTACCTTAGCAAATATCCCAGCCAAACATAATTTCTCTTCTTGTTGTTTCTTAGTAGCTCAACACTACGACCATATCATAATGCAGGTAGTACTGCTGCCGTATGAAAAATGTATGTTTAATAAAAGTGGAACTCATCAGTGACACCACTCACCTGTCTCACTTCACCCACCTTCTGTTGCTCCTATTTGAGATGTCCACTTAAAACTCATCTGATTGCACGGTAGAGCTTAGATACCGAAATCCATACAAGGAATAACAAGAAGCAAATTGTACAACTGGATGAGGAAAAAAATGATTTTGAAGCAGAAAAAATTTACTTTAAGCTAATAACGGGACTAAGGTTGATCCCACTCCCATAGAAGGAGAAACTCATATGAAGTATACAACTTGAAAGCAACAAATACAATTTAGTTCAAAGAAAGAAAAAGAAGGATACATACAAAGAAACAGAAAATTAGTAGTGTTCTGAGACCACTAGTTTTGCCTACAGTGGGCATTTTATGTAGTTACTAATAAATAAATGTCCTACAGTTATACAAGTTACCACATCCGTATATAAATGTAAGTAGTTTATGAAGAGAGACCTAATTTTTCCTCTCCACATTTCTCTTCTTCCTTCCTCTACTTCTTTACCTCTTTTAAAATTAAATGTAATAGTGACTAGTGAAGACTAGAATAGAAGCAAGCATTGTCCAAATTAAGAAATTCACAGCTCCAACATGAGTGGGCGACCTCAATTATTTAATACAATTCCATAAGGTGTTCATAAAAACCATACCAAGAAATGAAGCTAGAAAATTTTCAAAATAGTGAATGGCATGATACTTTATACTAGGAATTACATCACCCAAAAGAATGCAAGCTCACAGGCTAACACCAGGACAAGTGGAAGCCAGCATACCATTGACCTGTAGTTCAGCAAACTGTGGCCACTGCATCCTAAAGGGTACCTTGTCATTGAGAAGAATACACCAGGCCTGAAAGGTAATAACAGTAACACAAATATCAGGCTAATGGAACACAAAAGAGCACCAGCATTGATATATAAGAACCCAACCAAATAACTGAATTAATTTAACAACACTAAAATCCAATGGTTTTGCGGCAGGATGGGGGGGTCTAAGATCAAAAAAAGACACCAGATGATACCTTCAGAAATAAAATAAACAGGGTCAGAAGAGTAACATATACATCCGAATTGGTCAAGTTGGGGAAGCTAAGTTCAAGGGTGAAGAATGCAGATGTAAATATTCTTAGAATAGTACATAGTTAGGTATTTTCTTCTGGTTGTCAACAACTTCGCCATAAACTGAGAGTGTTCACACGGGTCAGTAAAATGTGTGTTATTCATGTCTGGTACTTAAACCATATTGAAGCACTCGTGGCCACACATATTTAACATCTGAGTAAAATAGCCTTGACATATAGGTCAGGAAAGTAGTCCATAACTATTACGGCCAGTTTGGATGGACTACGAACAAAGAAAATACTAGTTGCTATTTCCTGTGAATGTGATACGAGAAAACATCATGAAATCTCAAAATCTACCAGTTGGATTTAAAAAAACTAGTTTTTTAGATATTAGAAAGAGCTTGAAAAATCATTAAGTTTCTACTACTGCAAATATTTGTCTGGCCGATGGCTCTTACCCTGTTGCACGTGTAGGTAATGTTACTTTGCCTTCTTCTTTTGATCATACAAAAGGTCCTTACATGTTCCTAATCTTGCTACTAATCTCTTTTCTGTTAGTAGCTTGATTAAAAATGAGAATTGATGTATATAATTTTACCCTTCACACTACTTTTCAAGAACTAACGACAAGGAAGACTATTGGTTGTGGGTACGAGAGAGGCAGCTTGTATCCTGTGTTACCTAGGGATTTTTACTTTTGGGATTTCTTCCGGGCCGACACTTGGTGGCACTTGGACACTCCTCAACACAGCACGATACTCCACATAATACCATCAAAATGTTGCTCGGTTTTGACACGATAAAATGAACTGTTGTTTTATAAATAAATAAAAGTGTGAAGTTTAGTGACTTATAAAATAAAAAGATTTGGTCCTTGATGCGATTTGCATAATATAGAATACTTTTAGTTAGGTTCATGACATATATTATGTATCTTTTCATTACATATCTCAATTGACTCTCTAAGATTTCCCTTCAATTTTTTTTCTATCTATGTTTTTTTTTCTGATGATCGTGCCGCCGTATTGAAATCTTTGGAAATTGGCGTGCCAAACATCTATGACACCTTGACACATGGCATCTGTGCCATGTGTCTAGGTAACACTGCTTATATCACTTCTGCATGGCAAATCCTACCTCATAGGAAACAGCGGAAATATTAACAAGAGGAAAGAAGGTTCAGAGACATTATTACTAATTTATACAAGAGGAAACAACGGCATTATTAACAATAAAGGAAAGAAGGTTCAGAGGATTGGGAAAGGTCGCAACGGGTCGTCTAAGAAGACGGACTCATAGAGCATGGCGGTCTTTCGATGGGGTTTCTCAATCTTTTACACGTCAATGGTTAAGTCGCTTTTCTCGAGCTGAAATGTGCGAGGATTAGGGCTCGCAGACAAAAGGGCTGTGGTGAGAGCTACTCTTCACCAACTGAATCCGGAGGTAATCGGGTTGCAAACAGTCAGATCGGTCCTCCCTGGGCCGGCCTAGGATTGGATTGTTTCGGAAGCCGATGGATCTAGGGGCAGCATCCTGCTGGCTTGGGATTCGGAGTGTCAAAGATTGCGAGACTCGGAGGTGGGGAATTACCTGGTTGCAGCGCATTTACAGGACCGGAGCAATGGAAAGGACTGAGTTGTCGTTACCGTTTACGGCCCCAATGACAACACGAGCAGGAAGGAATTCTTTTTTGAACTACGCGCGGTGATTGAAAAATGGGATGTACCGGTGTGTATCGGAGGGGATTTCAACGCGCTCCTAAACAACGAGAAAAACACGGGCACGATTGACGCTACTGCTTCGGAGTTGTTTGTCGAGTGTATCGCGCAGGGGGTTCTGCTCGACCTAGGTATGAATGGGGGGAGATTCACTTGATCGAATGGCCAAGATTCTCCAATTCTTTGCCGCCTTGACAGATTCCTGTGTCGGGCCGACTTTCTTAACTTGGGGATTGACCAGCGGTTCACCGTCGCGTCCACTACGATCTCGGATCACAAACCTATTTTACTCTCAACTAGACAGCATCGTGGGGCCGAATCCCGGCCGGGCCCTTTCAGATTCAATAATTCTTGGCTCTTGAACGAGGAGTTCAAACTTCTTGTTAACCAATGGTGGTCGCAAGACAACGTCATGGGTTCACCGGACTATGTTTTTTGTGCCAAACTAAAGAACCTTAAAACCAGAATCAAGGAATGGAATCAGGAGGTATACGGAAAGACTAGATCTCTCAGAGATTAAATTCAGGCTGAAATCGCTGTTCTTGACGCGGCTGAGGAAGTGGCGGCGCTAACAGACGTTGAGAAGGAGATTAGAACCGCTCTTCGGATCGAATTCAATCGGATGCTAATTCAGGATGAACAGGAATGGCGACAAAAATCGAAGGCTCACTGGTTAAGGGAGGGAGACGGGAACAACAGATTTTTTCATGCAATTGCTAATGGGAGAAGAAGGAAGAACCACATATCCTCCATCAACATTAAAGGTGAGGATCACTCGGATCCCGACTTTATATTGGACTAAATTACGGATTTTTTCCAGCGGCAATTCCACTGCGAGACGATTTCCAGGCCACAGATGGAGGGAATTCAGTTCCAGACCTTATCTTACCAGGAAGCCTTGGATCTCGAAAGACCTTTCGAGGAAGTGGAGGTGAAAAGGGTGCTTTAAAGGTTCCGATTTTAATATATCTCCTGGGCCGGACAGGTTCACCACCGAATTTTTCAAACAATGCTGGCCTACTATTGGACCTGATTTTATGAAGCTGATTCAGGGGTTCTATAACATGGGTAAAATTAACAAATGCATGAACTCCACCTTCATTGCGATGATCCCAAAAAGGGAGGGGGCTCGTCCATTACGGGCTACCGTCCGATAAGCCTAATCGAAAGTGCTTACAAGATTATATCTAAGGTGCTTGCTAACCAGTTAAAGGGTGGACAAGTTATCTCCAATGTCCAAGGCGCATTTATTCCGAGAAGACAACTGTTGGACATCGTGGTCGCTACCTCAGAAACCATTCATTCCGCCAAGAAGCGCATCAACAAAGGATGGGTCTTCAAGATTGACATGGAAAAAGCATATGACACAGTTCAATGGGATTTTTTAGACGGGGAACGATGGAGGAAGTGGATGAAAGGCTGCTATGCTTCCATTCGCTTCTCGGTGCTGGTTAATGGCAAGCCTCATGGATTTTTCCGAAGCAAGAGGGGCCTTAGGCAAGGCGATCCGTTATCTCCGTTATTATTCAATTGTGTTGGGGAGGCGTTACATTTGCTACTGAATAGAGCTGAAGCGAGAAACCTTATTAGAGGTCTTATCACGGCTGATGGGGGGCCCACGATCACTCATCTCCATTACGCTGATGACACAATTGTATTCTGCAATGCCGACAATGGGGAAAGGGAGCTAAGGTCGGTCATGGACGTTCTGACAGTTTTCGAAGCGGCTTCGAGGCAAAGAATCAACCTACATAAATCTAGTCTGTCGGGAATTAACATACCAGCTGATACTATAGCAACGGTTGCTCGGGACAACGACTGTGTTAAGGTGGATTTGCCTATTTCGTACCTTGGGATACCGTTGGGTTTTGGGAGGAGAGCCAGACTATGGGATACGGATCTGCAGAGATTCCATAAAAGATTGGCAACTTGGAAAAGTAAAATGCTAAGTTATGGTGGAAGGCTCACTCTCATTAAATCTACGTTTGCGTCTATCCCCATTTTTATGATGTCTCTCCTTCGCGCCCCGGCTGGCATCATCACGAAACTCGAGAAAATCGTGAGGGATTTCTTGTGGGAGGGGGCTGGGGACAGGAAGAAATTCCATCTGTTCAAATGGAACCAATGCTACGAATCAAAGGAACATGGCGGGCTCGGAATCAGGGATCTACGGTTAGTTAACAGCGCTCTGTTAGCTAAGTGGGCTTGGAGGATGGGCGACGATGGCTAGAGTCATAATCTGTGGTATCAAATTGCGAGGGCTAAATACGGCACTATCATTCAGGATACTTCTCACCCCAACCAAAGATCGGCGTGGTGGAAGGCGATCAAAGGATGCACGCAGGAAGTCATCCAAGGGACGGTTTTCAAATGGGGAGGCGGGCGAAGAATCAGATTTTGGAAAGACGTTTGGGCCAGGGAACGACCTTTGAGTGAGAAATTCCCCATCATTTTTGGGCTTGCGACAAGTAAAGAGGCGGTCGTGAGAAGCTATGCTCACTCGCAAGGGGCCGATGGGAAGTGGATGTGGAACATTCCGTTGCGGAGACGCTTGTGGGATTGGGAAATGGAGGAACACCAGGAACTGCTGAAGGTCATGGGCGACATGTTACCTCTCCCTGGTCGGACTGATGTGAGGGAATGGAGGTACAATGCTAATGGTCGATTCTCGGTTAAGTCTTGCTACAATAGCCTCAAAGAGCGGGAAAGATCGGCTTCGGGAAACAGCTTATGGACCGGGTTCTGGAAAATCAGAATGCCACCGAAGATCAAATTTTTTGCGTGGCTGGTCGCCAAAAGAAAGATTCTAACTAGGGACCAACTAATCAGGAAAAACATCCCGGTCATCAACAAATGTACGCTTTGTATGAGGGCGTTCGAATCGGTGAATCATATTTTTCTGCATTGCTCTTTTGCCCCCGCGATCTGGAACCGGATATTTCAGATTTTCAAGATAGAATGGGTGCTTCCACAATGGCCTTTGCAGCTCTTGGAAGGGTGGAAGGAAATCAAGTTCGGGGACCAGAGAAATGAACTTTGATCGCTGACTGTTTATGCGGTTATTTGGGCAATTTGGCTCGAGAGAAACAATAGAATCTTTAATCGCAAGGCGAAACCTGTTCCGCTGATTATCAGAGACGCGAGGGACTTAATCATCAGCTGGAACGCCTGTAAGCTGAGGGATTTCAACCAGGGGCTTCGACTTTTCTTAAGATTGTGGGAAGACTGCTGCCATTAGCTATGGCTTTTACTTCATTTTCGGGGTCCGGTTTTTGGTAGTTTTAGTCAATTTTTCTCTTCTTTTTTGGTTCCTTGTTTGGGTAGTTCCTTACTACCCGTCAAGGTACGTTTTGTCCTTGTATGTGTCTTTTTATACTTTTTAATATAAATATATTTGTGACCGCTTCAAAAAAAAAAAATCCTACCTCATAGTCATCATCTTTAGCTCTCTTCCTCCATAATTCCTAATAGGGGGAATGTTGCCCCCTAGCACTCTTGGCTGGGACATATGGAACAGTCAATTGAGGACTCTGAATTGCATGTTTCCCACATTTGATTCTGCTTCTGGTCAAATGAAGTTCAAATGTGATGCTTTTAAATTATACAAAAACATGTTCCAAAAAACATATCCATCTCGCATGCACAAGAGTGATTCTTTAATTACGGTTGTTCATTTAGATGTGTGGGGTCCCTCACCTGTGGCATCAACCACTGGGTGTTGTTACCATCATTCATTGAAGATTGTTCCTGTGATGGTCCGAGTATCTCTCATCTTCAGTATGTTGATGACACTCTAATCTACTATGGTGCTGAGATTTATCAGATTGAAGTGATCACGGAATCCTCAGTGTATGAAGTCGCGTTGAGTCAAGAGGTTAACTTTCATAAATCTGAAGTGGTGGGGGTCGAAGTTAATGGTGAGAGAATGAAATCCATTTTGGATAATGTTGGATGCATGATCGAAACACTTCCCATATCCTATCTTGGGCTCCCCCTTGCCACTGGCAAATTGAAGGCTAACATGTGGGAGCCGGTCATCACAAGATTTCAGAAGAGACTTGTGACTTCAAAAAGTAAATTGTTGAGTAATGGGGAAAGGATAACTCTCATTAAATCAACTTTCGTTACCATTCTGATCTTCTTTATGTTGATGTTTGTAGCTCCAGTAAAGGTAAAGCAGCTCGAAAAAGTTTCATCTCATCAATTGGGATACATCTTGCCTTAACAAGGAGGGTGGTTTGGGTATTCGTACGTTGGATCATGTTCATAAGGCAATGTTAGGAAAATTTCTTTGGAAGTTGGGGGACAAAAAGGAAAAAAAATAAGCTTTGGTGGCAGGTCATGTCTGTAAAGTATGGGAGCTCCGGTAATGGCTGGGGTATTCGGATAGATGGTAGACATAATTCGGGATGGTGGAAAGGGTCAAATCCCTTGCTTCTCGGTTCCAAAATAACATCAAGTACAACTGGGGTTCAAGGGACAGAATTAGGTTTTGGAAAGATAGATGTGCTAGCGACTGTTGTCTCAAAAGTTCCAAAAGATTTTTTGTATTGCCATCCACCAGGATGCTTTAATTGAGAAAGTTACTGACTGGCATGGCAATGAGGGTAGTTGGAACATCAGAACCAGGAGAAACCTAAAGGAAGACGAGTGTGTCAAGTTTGCTGGCCTTATGCAGCTGCTGAATTCGGTCAATAAAAACACGATCAACAGAAACCTGCGGACTTGGGACCAACTGGAAAAGGCACCTTCTCAATGAAATCGTTTTACAATTACATGGGTAGCAGTAGGGAATATTAGGTGTCAAACAGGTTTGGACTAAGTTTTTGAGGATTAAAATCCCTCCTCAAATCAAATTCTTTAGTTGAAGTGTTGCATTGGGGAGAATTTTAATCATTGACCAACTTATTAAGAGGGGGATTAATATCCGCAACAGGTGCGCACGCTCTATATGCAGGGTAGGGACAACATTGATCATACCTGTGTTCATTGTTCTTTCGCTAGACAGCTATGGGCAGCTATCCTATGCATCTTTAATATCAATTGGGTCTTCCCCAAAGACAGTGCCCCGTTGCTTGAACAGTGGGATAGCGTCTGCTTTCAAGACTTTTAAGGGCGACGTGGAAAATTTGGGGTTATGTTGTGATTTGGCCTAGTTGGGTGGAAAGAAATAGCAGAGTTTTTTGGAAGGTGGGGAGACCTTTTAAGTATGTTGTCACTTTGGCTAGGGAGTTTGCCATGGATTGGGTCAGTCTTGCTTTGATGAATGGGATAACCTATGTATGAACTTTTAATCCGGATAACCTACATATGAACCTTTAATCCTTCCGTACGGGTTGGTTTCTAGTGTGTCCTTGGCTTGTCTGTTTAGGCTAGGTGTGAGTGGGACAGTTGACCTTTTGGGCTTCTGGGTAGCTTCTCGTTACCGTTTTCTTCTCGTTTTTTGTTGTACGTGATTTCGTTTTTCATTGAATTTCTTTGTTACCCAAAAAAAAATGATTCTTCCCGTGATACTTGAGTATATCTTTTGAAATCGAGGGATGGCGTGTTTCATGTGTTAACTATGTTCCATTCCATGGTCCAAACTTAATTCTGGTGTAAGATCTGTCCTCTCAAATCTAATTAATGGAGAAAAATATCTCTCCTTTACCAAATATGTCTAAAATATGGGATTGACAACTAGCTGTCATGTCCCTATACTCCACAACAAAAAATAGTTGTTAAGCATAAGAACATGACTTCATCAAGGTCATACGTTTATTACAAGTATGAATGTGCCCAAATCCAATTGGTCAATGACCATTTTGATCGCCTGTTTCTCATAAATTACATACCGTCGAAAATTTTCCATAAAAACACCCCTTTTAACATTCTGAAACCAACAGCTTCCCTCTTTTTTATTGATCCCCAATAGTTAGTTGCACTTGATAAGTTCCTCAAAATTAAATCCTACTCTCCACAAGCTAATTCATGAGATATTCTAGCATGCACACAGATATCACTGACATGATCCACGTACTCGTAGGTTTTCACATCTCTATGAATGTTACAATGTTTTTGCATGTCCCTTATTTTCCTTAGGTGTCCACCATTTATCCACATATTTCTTCTCCTATTTGATAAGGTCCACTGCCCATTAGTTTTCCTCTTGAGTTGCTCATTCCAGTTCCTGCACCTTCAATTCTACCTTCAATGTCTTCTATTCCTTCTATTCCTTCCGTTCAACCTCCTCCATCTCCAACCTCGTCTTTGTATTCTCCAGCTCCATCTTTGGCCCCTACACAGTTTTTGGCATACACTTCGCCGACAAAAACAACAGCATGGTCTTCTCTGTGCTTCTTAAACATCTTCTACCTTGCCTTCAAGTTTTACTGGTTCTCCCCTTGCTGATGTTGTTTCCCCAGCTTCTAGGCCACCTTCACCTGATCCCTTAAATTTTCCTATTGCTCAAAGGCACAGGCAATTGAACCATTCACCATGCTATGCCCAATATGTGTCATATCATGCTCCTAAGCCTTCCTTTTTAAGCCTACCTTACTAAGATTTTGGCTATCACCATTCCATGTGCCATACTTGAGGCTTTGCAGGACCTTGAGTGAAAAGTTTCCATGGAAGTTTAGATGGCCATTGTTCAGAAAAATGACAACTACACTCTTGTCCCTCTCACTTGCAAATGGGTATTTACCATAAAACATCGGGCCTATGGTAGTATTGAGCAGTATAAGGCTCGTTTGGCGGCTAGAGGGTTTACTCAACCCATTGTATCAATAACAATGACATGCTAACCCATGTCGTGAAGCTTAACTCTATTCAGGTTCTTTTATTTATTGCCACCAACAAGTTGTAGCCCCTTTGCCAGCTAGATGTCAAAAATCTTTCTCCATGGCCATCTCACAAAGGAAGTTTATATTGATCTTCCTTCTGTATTTCAGCTTTAGGGAGAGTCTGGCAAGGTCTTTAAGCTCAAGAAGGCAATCTATGGCCTTAAGCAGTTACCAAGAGCTTGGTTTCAGCAACTCAACAATGTCCTTTGTACTATGGGATTCCGCCAATGTCACTTCGATTATACAGTTTTCATTTAGTCTAGCTCGGCAAGCCGTACAATGTTCTTGTATACATGGACAACATCATAGTGACCAAGGATGACTCTATTTCAATTGCAAAGGTTTAGGAACTTAATCAGATATTCAACATTAAAGATTTGGGGTCGTTGTGATATTTTTTTAGGCAATAAAATTGCTCACTCTACTAGAGGCATCTTCATCTCGCAACGCAAGCATGCCATTGATTTGCTCAGTGACACTACTATGCTTGGGTGTCATCCATCTTGCTTTCCCGTGAATACCAATCACAATCCATGCCGAGGAAGGTGATCCCCTTTCTGATCTCGGCTCCTATCAAAGGCCTGTTAGTCGCCTCATTTATCTTATATTGACTCCTCCAAATCATGCTCATACGGTTAGCATTTTTAGTTAGTTTACACATTCTCCCAGGACTCCTACCTTGTTGTTCGTTGCATCCTCCGCTACCTGAAGTCTCATCCTAATTGTGACCTCATGTATTCTTGCCATGGACACTTGGAGATTGTGGCTTACACTGATGTTGACTTTGTTGGGTCTCCGGCAAATCACCAATCTGCATCTAGTTGAACTTTCCTGGGAGGCAATCTAGTTGCTACGAAGAGCAAGAAACGTACTGTCCTCTCAAAGTCTAACATTGAATTCGAGCATAAGGTTATGGCCTTAGGCATCTGTGAGTTGTTCTGGGTGCGCTCCTTTCTTCAGGAGCTTGGTTTTCCTCCTTTGTCGATGTCTCTTCATGGTGATAATCAAGCCACCACTCACATTGTCAAGAACCTCTTGCATAATTAGCACACCAAACATATTGAGGTTAATATTCATTTCTTGTGCGAGAAGATTCTTGATGGAATTGTCTATACTGCTAAGGACTACACCTCATATTAGTTAGTGGGTATTTTCAGCAAAATTGTTGGACCCTCTGCATGTTAAACTGTATTGGTCAAGGTGGGGATGATTGACAGCTATGCCCCAACTTGATGTGTATTGAGGTAGTATGGTGTGTTAGTATTCCTATTTTTTGGTATGTCCCCTACATTATAAGAGTGGTTTTGCAATCTAGTTATCCCTCCCTCCCTCTCTCTCTCTCTCAAACTTGCTT
This sequence comes from Chloranthus sessilifolius, assembly GCA_021018995.1. Lineage (NCBI taxonomy): Eukaryota > Viridiplantae > Streptophyta > Magnoliopsida > Chloranthales > Chloranthaceae > Chloranthus > Chloranthus sessilifolius. The sequence continues at coordinate 74,382,547 of CM037589.1, forward strand.
TTCACCCTCGTAACATTTAATTATAATCCTTGCTAAGCTCATCTGCATGAGATAGAGGCAATAACAAAATTGGGGTTGTTGGCTAGTACCCAAAAAAAGCTTCATGTACATGAGAACAGAAGAAAATAAGATTGCTCCACATCCTAGCTAAATGAGACAAATGTGGAAGATGCATCACATCAATTCCTTCCCCAATTAAAGCAGATGGTATAGTAACAAACTCTTGCTAAGCTATCTGCCTTCCAAGTTGCTTTCCCATGAGAGCAAGAGGCCCTAATCTACTTAATTGGAGCCTTCTATCATTGACTAAAAACTTAGCAACATTTCTCTAGGATGGGGTAAACTCATGACACAACAATCTAATTGCAAAACACAACATTTCATCATACTAAAAAATTCCCCCCTAAAGGGATTACCAAACCAAGGATATGAGCACCTTTTTTTTCAAAAAATTAGATAATACTTTGATCTTTAGAATAAACCAACCTATATAAAAATAAATTTTAAAATAGATCTTCTACATAACACATATTTCTAGAATCTGACTTTGTTGCTTTTTCAAATCCAGTCCTTACTCATTTCAAGAGGCACTCCACTCTATTAGCAACCTTCCCTAGTTTGACCTTACACTTTTAGTAGAGAGTCTTATTATCCAACGTCCATCACTACCATTCTTTTTTAGATAGTTTATTTATTAGGTTTTAATATAGAAAAAAAATGTGAATGCAATTCCATTCACAAACTCCAGCACAGAGAGAGAAAGAGATAGGGGTCTCGATGTGCAGGGCTTGAGCATGGCCTGGCTCAGCCTGACCAGAGCCAGGTATAGGCTAACCACTATAAGTCTGATCCATAAACGGGCAGGCCCAGACCAGTCAGATTAACTATCCAGGTCAGGCATGGGTCAGCTCCTACAGCCCAATTAGGAATCTTACCGTTAACAGCACGGTCAGCATACGGCCCAATCCATCCATTGATACCTTTGAGTACTAAGTAATCGATTAAGCAGGCCGGCTGTTACGCCCCACCAATACACACATGATATTGTCCCAGTTTAGGCACTAGCCCTTGAGGATTTTAAAACGTGTCATTTGATAGAGGGGTGACGAGTCATAGAGGTTCTTAACTTTGAACGGCCTTTCCGATGTGGGACTAATACCGAGTCACCTTAGGGGTCCTACCCCCCATCGGCAGGGAGCCGTCCTCAGCTCTGATACCAATTGTCACACCCAGCCAATACACACATGATATTGTCCCAGCCTAGGTACTAGTCCTCTAGGGTTTAAAACGCGTCATCCGCATCTCAGAGCACATAGTGAAAAATATTGTCTGGTTCTGGGCCATGGTATTAGCCCACATCGGAAAGGCCTGTCCAAAGTTAAGAAATTATAACTCGTCACCCCTCTATCACATAACGTGTTTTAAAACCCTCGAGGCTAGTGCCCAGACTGAGACAATGCCATGTGTCTATTGGCGAGGCATGACAATTGCTATCAGAGCCGAGGATGGCTCCCTGCGGATGAGGTGTAGGACAGCCTAAGGTGACTTGGTATTAGTCCCATATCGGAAAGGTGGCTCGTAACCCCTCTATCACATGACACATCTTAAAACCCTCGAGGGCTAGTGCCAGACTAGGACAATATCATGTGTATTGGCGGGGCGTGACACCGGCCTGGCCCACCATGGGTCGGGCATAGGCTAAGCTATGTGGACCTGATTCATAAACGGACTGGTCCGGCCCAATTAATAATTCGAGCGGGGTATAGGCCAGATCATACAGCCAATCAGGATTTGGCCCATTCAAGGTCCAGCCCAAACCCAGCCTACCCAGCCCATTGGGACACCTAGAGAGAGAGAGAGAGAGAGAGAGAGAGAGAGAGCACAACTTGTATGGGACGCTTTAAATACCTGCCTAAGATGAGAGGAATTCATCCATGCATGCAAAGGTGATTGTATGCTAACAAGTTGACAGATAGTAGACCATCTTGTACAATGCACTTTTTTAAAACCTTCTGCTTGCAATGGACTAACAATAATTATTTGGATTTGGAGAATGTATGAAACTTATTACCTGCTGCATCTCTTTATACAATCAAAAGACAATGATAAATGTGGGAACAAAAAATAAAGAAACATGGAAAAAATAGGAAGTAGGAAATCAGGAACAGGCAAATACTTGGACCTGCAAGATGAACCTCTACGATGTTGACAGGCATAGAGAAGAATAATATAGTTTAGGCTTCTTACCCATAAATGTAAACAAGGATGATCTGATACTAACTTCTATAGCATAGAGAGGAAGAATATAGTTTAGGCTTCCAATCATAAACGTAAGCAAGGATGATCTGGTACTAATTTCTATAGCAACACTATAGGCAGCAATTATGCATGTACATGAATTATCAAAAACTAAGATGAAAGTAAAATCTTCCAGTGAATATTGAATGTGAAATTCAGAGTTTTGGCCAATCTAAAGCTTTGTACCAGTGATAAATATTAATCTTGAACGGTTTAACAGAAAAATAACAAATAAAATAAGCATATATAATTACATATAATATTTAAAAGCACCAAGCCCTTAGAAAGCTTAGAGAAGCAATATTTAAAGCCAGTAAACATACATAAAGCAACAGATTAATAAATAGCTGGAACTCTAGAAAAGTAATTATAGCCCAAATTGGCACAGAAGTAAATATAAAGGTTAATTTCCACCTCAGAAATTTGCATAAGAATAACATAAGTACAGTTTTGTATAATTTGTTAAACACAATCTGCAACCAATTTCATCTATGTACTTCCTATATTTGTCAGAGAAAATTCAAAAAATAAGAAAAAGAAGAAAGCTTTCAGAAACCCAACTATATCCACGGTCCTTGGAAAATGTGTTTAAAGACCTACTAAATAAAAATTAAGGTGACCATCATTACACTAGGTAGAAGGAAACAAACCTGGAGATCATATTCAGGTCTCTGTAGTAAGTCCCTGTCTGCTCTAGTCAGATGAAACGTTTTATCTACATTCTGTATGGCATTTGTTCTGCAAAACATTGCAAGAAAATTGGCTACATAATAGAAGCATTGACAAAAAGATTACATGGAAACATAGTAGCAGTAATATAAATAACCACATAAAGATGATACAGAACTAGCCTCTACATATGGTATCAAAGTTACTCATCACAAATTATGATCACCATTACCAGCTGGATCCATTCTCAAGTTCAATAAAAATCCATATCATATAGCAAATAGCAATTTCAGATTAATACATAAACCTAATAATAGTGTGGACGCTTAGCACAAGCTCTAGGTGGCCAAGATGCCGATCAGTCTCAGCAACTTTAACAGATAAATATAACACTATGAGTGTTTAACCATGCAAACACTTTGAGGTGGCTATTTAACAAAAATGACAGTTTATGATACAGTGGCAAATTGAAGGCTTAAATAAATAGCATTTAAATATAGTGGAAGAATTTTAGAATAGCTACATTATTTTTTCTATGAGTACGCTTTGAGGTTGTCGGGTCCTCACCCATCCATTAAAAACAAGAATAATAATATAAGGAGGTACACAAATAGTAAATAGACGATCCTTCTCTACTAGAGCTTCGGCTTTGCCTTCACCCTTCTAGTGATGGATCAAGCATGCAAAAATACGGAAAAGAACAAAATAAACCCGATCAACCAATAGATCATCATACTTGTCATTGAATCCCTCCACTCTATACCCTACTTGAGTGATAATACTCTCGAGAATTTTTCTCTTATGAGTGTATTTCCGTTCAAATATTCTAGTGTTTCTTTCCCTCCAAACATTCCAAATGGTTGCAAATAAGGCTAATTTGGAGATAATAGCCTTAATCGTTCTTTCCCTCGATAGCTTAATAAAATCGATCAATTACTCTTCAAATTGGCCAACGGGCCTCTTGTAATATTGAGTCTATAAAGGATGGACCCCCATATCCAGGAAGAGTAAGAGCCCATCTAGATGGAATTGTATTACTCTCTTCAAATTTTCAATGGGAAGAATTTCCTGTGAGGATTTTATTGGGAATATAGAAACTTGATGGATTTTACTGGGAATATAGAAACTTAATATAATAAAGTGCGGGAGAATTTTCTGCGAGGATTTTACTGAGAATATAGGAACTTAATATAATAATGTATCCTACGCTTTTTGACTCACTGGAAAACAAGAACCGGCATTTTAAAATGAGCCAAAAAAAAACATAATTAGTCCTCAGTGCTCAGCACAATGTCGTGAAATTTAAATCTTCGTAAGGTTTTCTAGCTCTACCTTATAAGCTACAAAATTGTGTGCAACCTTTCACACTCATAAACTGAAGAACTTGTAACTTCATTAAAAAAAAAAGAAACATAGAAAGATAGATTGCATCTTTTATGAAGTTATGCTTTAATAGGGCACTCACCCATCTGCCATTACAAGATTCGAAGCAATCAACTTAACCGGAGGTAGCGGATGTGCCAACGTCAGCCAGAATCTGTACATTGAAAAAGAAACCTATCAATGCCAGTCACAGTCTTCCAGGGGCAGAAAAGGTAAATCGATACTAATAAACAGGCAACAAAATAGTCAAAAGTTTAAATCATGAAAATTGATACCATCAAGCAATATATTTAAGGAAGATAAAATTTAGAGGAAAATACAGTAGAAAAGAATCCAAACAAGTTACTCAGTTTTCTCAAATATATATCACCAAAAAAAAATTATCACAGATTTATGGTAAGTTGAATAAAATGACAAGTATGGAAATCCCTGGAGGGCTCAACAAACAGTCACCTCTGTGATCTTCGTTTTCTTGGACATGCAAGCAAAAGAATATCATGTGAGAAATAACCATAAAGATCAACAAGAATGAGACAAAGATCAAAGAAAGATTTGTAGATTGAAGAACAAGAATAAATGAAATATATATTCGTTGTTACATTTCAAGTTAGAATATTATCAACGTTTACATGCAAGATAAGTCATCAACATCATAGCGTTATCGTATCTATTTGGGGTCGGTTTTGTGAGTCCAATTTCCCTACTCATTTTTTATTAGCGCTAAGCTCTTTGCAACTTCGCAATCCTTCATAACTCTTCTCACGACTTCCATACAGATCTTCATTGGCTTCCTCTTCTCCTACATCCTTGTGCTTGTAGAGTCTCAACCCTTCATACAGGATCTACTCCCAACCTCTGATGAACATGTCCAAACCACCTCAAGCGATACTCGGTAATTTCTTACTTTATAGGTGCCTCTCTCAAATTTTCTCATATGTACTCATTTTGTATATTATCCTCTCTTGTCACTCCACACATCCATCTCAACATATACATCTTGGCCAAATGTAATCTATCTTCTTGTCACTTTTTGATAGCCCAACGTTCCACCATATAATATGGCAGGTCTAACCGTCGTCTTATAGATTGTCCCTTCAGTCTAAGTGGAACTCTTGGGTCGTACATGTTAGCACGGATTTTTAGAAATCAAAAGCTTGGGATTTTTTCTTCTTCAAGCTAATAAGTTCTTCTAGTTCAGGAGCTCGAGGAGTATGAGAATAATTAAAATAACATGAAAAAGATGGGCTCGTATAAATAATAAATATAAACTTCTCCTACTTAAAGTAAGAGAAATCAAACTTTCAGTCCAACTTTGACCCATGCAGGATTGACCCTTGTGTGCCTTTCCCAAACTCTTCTCTCTTTCTCTCTCTAATACCCACGCAGGTTGGACCCTGCGTGGGTCCCCATCTCTTTCTCTTCCTTTCCTTCTTTATCTCTAAGACCCACGAAAGGTGGACCTTGCGTGGGTCCCATTCACTCTCTCTCTCCTCTTCTCTTCTCCTTTGTTTGCTCCTCTCTCACTGAGACCCACGTAGGGTGGACCCTGCATGGGTCCCATCCACTTTCTCTCTATTTTCTCCTTTCTCTCCTCTTATCATTTCTCTCTCTATAGAGAGAAAGTTTAAGCCAAAATAGTAGTGTAAGGAGTAGAGAACCCAACCCACCCTTTTATAGAGGTAATGGGACCATAAAAAGGGGGAAAAGCAAGAATAGCCAACCCAATATCACTCTTAAGAACAAGTAATCTCACGCCCACTAGGCCCAAATTGCCAACCTCACTAAATAGAAATAAATCTTAGGAGACCCAAACTTAATGAGCAAACCATTTTCATAACGTCCTGAACTACCCAACCTTGAAATTTGACTCATTAGTTTTTGTTATTGGTATTCATTTTGCCCAATCACTGATTAAGTCCACCCTTCAAATATACCAAAACCTCACAAAAATAAGATCCCAAGATACTATTGAGTTTCTTGCTTGGTAAAACAATTATATAAAATTTGATCCCCCCCCACCTGAAAAAAAAAAACAAAAAAAAAATCATAAGCACAATAGGATGGAAGGTAAACACAATTTCCACATGATTTTCACCTCAAAAGAGAAAGGATCACATAATTCACCACAAACGGATCACCTGTCGGGCAGAGCTCAAGCCACCCAAATAGCTAAAGAAAGAAGTACCGGTCCAAATTAGCCATCAAACTATGAAGGAAATATGGTCCGCCTATCCTCTTATCTTCTCACAAAAACTGTATCGGTACACTATGGACATACCAAGATGAATAAAGTGGTCACACACGAGAATTTTTTTCCCAGCAAAAGTGGAAGGAGCAAGAAACTCCCACACCACAATGTAGATTATGGAAGATAATTACCAGTCTAATAGCATATAGAAAAAAATGAACCGCAAAGATGACATTGGATTCAAAACTCCAAACTCTCACACATAAAATAGAAGTGTTCAAGTTTACCCAATAATGACACAAAAGAAACCAGTTCCTCACACCTTAAACTTTCGAATCAACAAATAAAAAGATCATCCTTCCCAATTTATGGAAGCAGCATCTAATCATTGTCTTCTTCCTTTTCTGTTCTTTTTTTTATCGGTACAGAGCTCAATTCCATTTCAAAACAAACCCCAGCAAGGAGCTGAGGTTTGTCTCCTTCTTAAACACCACATAAAATAGAAGTAAAAGATCTGCAAAAAAGCTCAGACCCATACCAATATCCAACCAAAATCTCACCCTCAAATCCCACTCTCCTCCATAAACCAACTTGAACTGAGATTATAGACTACTAATCAATCTCCAGACTCCAAACTCACAAGCCTATTAGAATGCCAACCATACTGACAAAGTAGGAGTTCCGAAATAAGTCAGCAAGGGGAAAATGCGGAAAATTTTGGGAAATTTGGGAAAAATCGTAAACTACAAATCGATCATAAGTCCATTGACGACACATCATTCATGGGCAACAGCCATCATAAAAAAATTACAAACCGTAATAAATCATGAATAAATCGTGACTTAATTGAAAATTTGAATAAATTGTATTATTCCAAATTTACTCAGTTGACAAATAAATCGTGATTAAAACACGACTTTTTCAAAATATCAGGAGACTTTTGTCACCATGAATTGCCAACAAACCCCCTATTGGCCTGTAGCCCAATCGAAGGTTGACAATATTGCAACCTCTAAGTCAAATGTTCAATGCAGCATATCAAAAAAAAAAAAAAAAAACCACCAACCACCCCTAATCCGCTCACCAATGAAACCACGTATTTACTACCAATAGCATCCCCTAATAGCCCTGTAGTGTCATCTACAACACTCCATAACCATTTTCCTACTAATGCTCCATCTACAATCCTACTAATGCTTCACTCATCAACTATAGGTTTATAATTAAGACAATGGCTAGAAAACGATTTTTTTAAAGGGAAAAAATGCATATATGGCATGAAAATTAGAGGTGAAAAAAAATCACAATGAGAACAATCCAACCATAAACAACAAAAAAATAAAGCAAACAAGTTATATATATATATATATATATATATCAAAAAACTTATAACATGTATACTAGTAGCAGCAATTATATGCACCTCAATAACAATGGAAATATAGAAAATATTTGCAACTCCTGCATATGCTGGAAATTAAATGGTATTAATTCAAATAACAGAAAGGGAGAAACATACGGGTCTGCCCGGTTGATTCGACAATGCTCACAATAAAATAAGAGTGGAACCTCTGGTGCAACACCCTCCATTGGTTTCTCCGGAATAATAACACAACCAATATGTTGCCAAACTTGGCAATGCATATCATCACACTGCAATTAGCAAATTGAGTCAACAAGCAGCACAGGAAAATGTGAGATTCTAAGGTTATAAAAGTGAAGATGATGTACTAAATTAAAAAATAACATTATCTTGCCATTAGGGATTAAACAAAAAAAGATTACCACTAAATGCTTAGAAGACAATATAGCCAATCATTTTTCAAAACTATTACTTATTCTCTCTATTTAGAGTTCAAGGTTTAGTGTAGCAAATTTCGTCAACCATAAGAACAGGAAAGTAAGGTTCTAAAATAAAAAGTGAAGGAATTTTGATGAACAGGAAAGTGAGGTTATATATATTAGAAGACAATATTATCCTGCATAACAATGAAAATTGAACAAGAAATGATTACCACAAAATGCTCAAAAGACAAAATAACCAATAATTTTTTAAAACTACTATTCTGTTCTCTCTTTCAACTATTGCTTGCATAAATCAAGTTGGTGCAACTTAAAAATACATAGACATATTAGATAAAAAGAATAGGAAGATCATTTAGGCTTTCCAATGAAAAAAAAAAACACTTTAACTTCTTGCATTAGCATGCTAATTGCTAAAGAACAGAAGACAGAGGATTATAAAAAGTCCATGATTAAATGCAATATCCAAGATAAACAGCTAAGTAATTTAGATAGTGTTCAGAGAATCCCTCCAAAGAAACATAAAGTTGGAGGCAATAATCTAGAAATCAAATCGGAAAACAGGATGAAGGAACAAAAAAAATTAAAATTGTGCATAATATGATTCAATAAAAATTTTGAAAATTAATAAAAGTATGAAAGTGCATGGAAAGTTGCCTTCATGTCTTTATGAAATCTTTATCAGATGTCAATGGGCTAAAATATTTATGAAAGTTGCCTTCAGGTTTTTTCTTTTTCCAAGTTTCATATATAAATAAGCTTGGAGGTTCTTATTACTTTGACTGAACTGTGAGTTGAGTGGCAAAAGCGAGAGAGATAACATCTAGCAAAGCGCCTGTGGGAAAATGCCTTCTCTGTAGTGTCTTCGCAAACACGAGAACAAAATTTGAGAATGCTCAATAATACCTCATCTGAAACGAATATTGTAATGAAGCAAATTGTGGACTAAGTGAGGGAAATTGCAAACTAAAAGATCTGTAATTTGATTGCTTGAAAAAGACACACCAACCCCCTTGGAATCACAAGATAATTCTGAGAGATATTTTGTATTTTACCTAAATTGGATGATGTAAGTTAATTGCTTGAAAAAGACTCACCAACCCCTTCGCTCACAAGATAAAATTCTGAGAGATATTTAATCTAAAATGAATGAGATTTGTATTACTCACATTCCCAAGAAGGGTCATACAAAAACAGACGAACAAGCCAATGAAGGTGACTTCCTTAATGACACTATTTGCTGACAAATGGGAAGAAACCCTTCTAGAGACAAATTGGAAGACATGCTTGGTCTTGGCTTTTTTAATTTTTTGACTCATATTCACAAGAAGGGAAATACACAAAAAGGACGAACTAGCCAATAAAGGCGGCGCCTTCCCCAATGACACTATTTGAAGACAAATGGGAAGCAATCCTCGGATCTTGCTTGTATTTAGTTTTTGCTAAGGCTCGAATCACAAGATAAAATTCCGAGAGATATTTTATCTAAAATGAATGAGATTTTGTATTGCTCATATTTGGAAGAAGGGTCAAACAAAAACAGACGAACTAGCCAATGAAGGTGACTTCCTTAATGACACTGTTTGCTGACAAATGAGAAGCAACCCTTTTAGAGACAAATTGGTAGCAATCCTTGGTCTTGCATTTTTAATATTTTGACTCATATATACAAGGGTAATACAAAAAAAAGGACAAAATAGCAAACGAAGGCGACTTCTTCCTTAATGACACTATTTGGACACAAATGGGAAGCAATCCTTGGATCTTGCTTGTATTTATTTTTGGCTAAGGGTCGACCCTTGGGTAGTAGGGCTACACTACTAACAGGGATTTCCCTTTTTATGATGGTTGCTTTATGGCATTTAATAGGAAGCCAACCTCAAATTTTGCTTTTTTTAGTGTCTGATGAGGCTCAACTCTTGGCTAGTAGGGCTTCACTAACAGTAGAAAATTTTCTTCTTCCTATGTTTGCCTTTATGGCATTTTTTTACTTCCTCTTTTAGATTTTATTAAGAAAATATAATTGATTGAGAGAAGAGGAAAAAAAAAAGACCAAGAATAAAATTTAATAACTTCACATGCCATGGCGAGCTATGCCTAAGATTTGAGAAGGATATCTGCATCGAATAACCTAATCCAATAAGAATGAAAATGTCTGCTTCCAAACAGCATTAAGAGAAATATAGATCAACCATACAATTACTATTTTACTTAAATAAATCCCACTAAAAGCCTCATCTTCAAAGGTAAATTGTAGGAGGGAGACCCTTAATGAAAGCTGACGTACGAGTGCCTTCCAAGATATGCCACAAGGATTAAAATAGTAGCATAATGACCACCTTGAGATCCCACAAGTATAGATCAACAAATAATTATTGAACAACAGAAAAGGTGTTGAAAACGTATCGGATAATATCAAGGGGATTTTTTAAGTTGAAGAAATTTAAGAGCGAAACATCAAACGGAAGTTTAAATGGAATGCAAGTGAAAGCAGCAACACACTGTTTATTCATATCAGCCATTCAAAAGTATGTTATGCAATGCCTAGATCATATTTTAATTATATTGTCCAGCTTTAAGTAACGAAAGAATCAAGACATGTGATGACAACTCAAGACAACCAAAACAACTTATGAAGAACGAAAATAAGATGTATACTGTTACCATAATCATCGAGTCAGTAAGCAATGAACTTCCACAAGGGCAGCGGATCTTCATATCATATTGAGAATCATCTACTTCCTCTTTAAGCTTCACATCATTCAAACTTGAGCTGCTATGGGCCTTTGATGCTAAATCAGTAGCACCCGAAACTTGCAGTTTTCTAAAAGAAATATTCAAACTTCAAAGTCCAGCAGTATATATATATATATATATATAAAAAATAAGAAGAAGAAATATCGCTCTCAAATTATACTTCAAATATGACTCGAACAAAGAAAAAACAACAATTAAAAAAGGGGCAAGAGCTTAGTAGCACGAAGCAGGATCGGAAGCGGATTCGGGAACAGCGAAGCGGCAATCTTTAAAAATCTAGGAAGCGGGAGAGCCTAGAAAGCGCCTGCACTATATATATATATATATATATATATATATATATATATATATAGAGAGAGAGAGAGAGAGAGAGAGAGAGAGAGAGAGAGCCATAATTAGATAAGGGTTCTCGGGTCACTTTTAGGGAGGGATTCCGCGTGGAATCAACAACAGACCGTTTGATAGGTGGGCCATGATCTCCAGAACTGATATGTAGAAGATTCGGGTGAAAAATATTTTTCATCATCAGATTCAAGGCAGTCAACAGTTTTAACGGTGGAAACAACAAGCTGCAAATGTAAAATATTCGACTTAAATATCGATACCCTACACGCCGTTCAACAAAAATATCGTTACCCTACACTATAAGTGCATGTATGGATGGCTATAAAAACAAAGGCAACATTCTAAAACTTAAAATCGTGGGACCCACATATTTCATATGTACAGAGAGAGGGTATTAAAAATGTACCCCCACTTGAGATGCAAAAGGGTATTAATATTAAAAACTTACTTTAAAACCCCTTGAATGGTTTTTAATGTCAAATTACTTCACTGAGTCATACGTTATAATAGCCTAGTAAAGGGTACCCCTCTTAAAAACCCAGGGGTATATCACTGAAAAAACCCACCAAAAAGCAGAGCTAAATAGAAAACCCTGCGAAATCACTCTTTACTTTTTGTTCTCAGTTCTCATGTCGTAGTGAAAGAGAGAGGGAGGGGGAGAAAGAGAGAGAGAGAGAGAGAGAGCCAAGATCTCCGCCATAAAAATAGGAAGCGCTGCGATGGAGTCAGAAGAACAAAAACGCCAAAATGTACGCTCAAGATAGGATTTGCTTTGAGTTTTTTGTAAAGGTATGCTCTTAGTTTTCATTTCTATTTTCTTGTTCTTTTTAATTTATGAAGCCTACCGCCAATATTCACGGTTCTTTGAGTTTTTTTAATTTTTTTCGTAGAAAATATCAGGAAACTTGCGAACCACATATCCCAATCTATAGGAACTGTCGTTCCTGTGCGAGTCTGATTCCGAAACATGGAACCGTGGTTCCCACCAGAAACATTGGGGCAGTTGCACGGTTCCTGCTTCTAGGGGTAAGAGTGAGCTCAAAGTTGAACATACTCCTTTTAGATATATGCAGCAGAGTCAAGAGACAGGATTTCCTACTTGAGACACAGTATACTACTACACATTACCATTCTATATCTTGTCTTGTGCCATATCTTCTACTTAAAGAATGAAGTTAAATTTGTAGTTTACCTATAAATATCATCAATAATTTTTGCCACTCCTTCCTTCCCCATTGAAGTTTTCTTTCCCCAAACAGGCAACTTAGAATCTGCAAAAAATCAACATTCATGTATCACACATGTGAGATCAGCATAAACAACATATAAAATTACTATACAGACAGGACCTAACAATGTATTATTTATAGTAATAGATATAAAGTATGATACTAAAATAATATATAAATAACAAATAAATATAACTGTGGCAAAAAATAGTCTGATACATGTACAGACATTTATCCAACATGGAAAGTTGCATTTCCACATGAATAAGGAAAGGCCCTTCTCAACATACAGGGATAATAAGTTTGGCAAATAATCAAGTAAATAAAATGTAAGAGTAATCAAAAAGAATTTTTCTTTCAAATATTTTTAAAAGTCAGTTTTCTTTCATCTGAAACCACTAAAAACATTCAAAATGTAACTATAGATGGTAGCTTTATATATATATATAGATATATATATATACACACACACACACACACACACACACACATATATATATATGGGAAATTATACCGCTTTATCCATTCTTCTATCATTTTAGCTTCCAAAAAAAAAAAAATATATATATATATATATATATATATATATATTAAGGGAAATTTTCAGTGAATTTGGAAATTTAATGGAAAAACTAAACAAACAAATTCTGACGAGAAAGTTTAACAATTATTTAAATGATCAACTAGTGTGCGTTGGGTGTGTGCATAATATATATATATATGGGGAGACAGCAGGAGCAAATATATAGAGCATCGAGAGCCTGCACTTTAGTTGTAGAGTTCTACTCTACACTCGGGTCATTAGGGTGCCACATGGCACCCAATCTGAACATCAGGTGCCACATACACAGGCCCAAGATCGACCAACGACCATTCAAAAAAAAGAAAAAAAAAGGCTTTTACACTATTGAATTAGTTGTCAAAGGTTCAAAATTGTTAATTGGGTGAATAACCCTATCTTTGACCCATGAGATGAAGGTGGAAAAGTCAATTTTATTTTTTTTTCGAAAACCTAAGAAGAATTGGTGAACTGGAAGAGGATGTGGACCATGTGGTGCAACTGGCAATCACATACCATGCAGCACGTAATCTACACTCAAAGTAGAGTTGAACTATACAACTCTAGTGTACAGACCACTTAATAATATATATATATATATATATATATGGCAAAGGGAAAAATGCGCCTGGGCGTAGAGATATCTCTGCGCCAATTGATATGGGTGCGACACGTAGCGCCTTTTTTGTGAAGTGATGGGTGGCATGGGACCCACTTTACTAACTAGGGTTAAACTTTTTAAATATTTTAAAAGTTATATTCCCTTTCAGCCGTCATTCTTGACTTTTTTAGAAGTCTTTTTAAAGTCTCTTTCTCTTCTCTCTCTTTTTCTAAGAAAGTGTCAAACTTACTTTTTCACGTATATTTTACTCCAAAAATGAAGCATCCGATAGCATACCGGCACCCCGGTCGGCCCGAGATGCAAGCGCCGGGGTGTCGACGCCTCTATATCGAGGTGTCGGCGTTTTGCTAAAAAAAAAAGGGCCTCTACACCTCGTTTCAAGGGTGTCAGCTGTCACAGGGTAACTTTTTCGACACCCGTGCGACACCTCGCTGCAGCTATAGCAAGGCCAGCCTAACTCGGATACCAGTTTTCACGAGGCACAACCTGACACTGGCTATCACACTCGTGCAACATCTCACTGCCGCGCACAACGAGACCAACTTATCCAACCATCACTCTGATACCACCCGCCTGGAGGGCGGGAACTATCGATCATGGTTGCCTTCACCCGAGGAAAACCATCTCAACGTCGCTTCGCTTCACCATGCATTCTCCTCGCACTGCACTAGTTCCTCGCTTGTGACAGTGGCATGCATCTCATCATGCCATCCAAGCCAACCACCGTGTGTGGTCCACGCGACCAGCATACTTGGAGTAGCACGCAGCTCTTCATGCTATCCAAACCAAGCACCGTGCGTGGCCCACGCGACCAGCACACTTGTGCATCAGGGCCTTAGCTATCGTGCACCACGGTGTCCCACGTAGCCCTTAAGTGCCCTCATGAGGTCGCCGACCCATGTACGCCGCGACACATAGCTCAGGTCATATGGTAACCTCACCTCAGGTGACACATGGCATCGCCGCAGCGACGTTCTAGGCCCACCCCTAACTTAGAAAACTCATGCGCTCATCCTGCAACGCAGGGCCACATGTGTGGGAGAATAGCTCCACAGCTCCCTTCCCCCAAGTATGGTCTAAACACCAACTTGGGTCATCCAGCAGAATAACTTCAAACCCCTTGGTTTGACATACCACCATGACACACGGCCCTCTGCCCGTGCCACACACCAGCAAAGGTAGTGTCTTAGCATTAATTGTGGCACACGAACCTCTGTCTGTGGCACACAGTGCCATCTACCATGCCCGCGTGCCTTGTGAGGTCACGCATCAGCGTCACATGCGACCGTGTCGCTCCGCGTCGCGACCATGTCGCAGGCCCTCATGGCCTCGTGCCCACATAGCACTGTGTCGCGACCATGTCGCGAGGCCCTTATGGCCTCATGTCGCGTGCCCTCGTGGCACCGCATCACGTCTGAGTCGTAATTGTATCTCATGCCCACTCGACACTATATCGGGTCGGTCATTGCACCTGGATGCCGCGTGCCCTCTTTGCACCGAATCGTTTGCCGTTCAAGCTAGATGTCGCATGCCCTCTTAGCACCACATCGCGTGCTGTCATGGCACCGCCTCTCGTGACTCATGGCACTAGGATGTCGCGTGTCCTCTTGACACCACATCGCGTGCCGCCTTGGCACCGCATCACTTGCCTCATGGCACCAAGACGTTGCGTGCCCTCTTGGCACCACATCGTGTGCTCCTACGCGAGCACCGAATTACGTGCCTCATGGCACCAGGACGTCGCGTGCCCTCTTGGCACCGCGTCGCGTGCCCCTACGCGGAGCACCACATTTCATGTCCCATGCGCGTCTAGTCATCGTCGCATCATGTATAAGGGACACATGCACACGTTGCAAGACCACGTGCCTCTGCGCCCACGCGCTACACAGCTAGCTACAAGGTCCGCCCGCCTTCTTGCTAGCCAAATGCCCAGTCCAAGGTCGCCATGCCTTCATGCTGGCGCACAGATTAATGAGGTCGTCACATCCTCCCCGACTCAATAAGGTCAACGTCCTCATTGACGCAATATCTCATGGGAATGACCATGCCACATCCACCAATCTGGCTGTGTCAATGTCCGCACTGACACCAAGACCTGCATCAGTTCCTCGACCTCAGTTTTCACTCCATGCAAGGTCTCTACCAATGTCTAGCCCCGAGGTTTGGTACCTCTTCGTTATCTCATCTTGATCTCATCTGTGCTTACGGATCAGAAACGCATTGATCCTTTGCATGGCTCCGCACCAACGCAATCCATCACTATGCCGCTTCGCGTGGTTCCACACCAACGCAATATATCACTATGCATGCCCCAAGCATTAGTGATTATAGCTCGCTCTAGTACCTCGACACTATGTGTCTTCACTCGAAGAGTTCGCCTAGCAAATTTTTGCCTTCAAAGCATCTTAGTACATCGGTCATCCCTTCAAGACCATGTTTCTCAAGCTTGCCTTTGGCTCAACCTAGCTACAAGGCCCTCTCACCTTGCCTGTTAGTTGACCGATGTGCATCTCTATGCACCAGGGGAGTGACTCCGTCACATTCTCCCCCACTCAATGCGTTGACGTCCTCGTCAACATCCGAACTCCTACGTCAGTTCCTCGACACAATTGTGGTCTTTACTAAGATGTTCTCACACCAATCCAAGGACAAGCAATGCTCATCAAACTATATTTGTACCAGTACCTCGACTACCATCCTTCGTCTTCACCCAGGCACAATCCTAATAGTTCATCGCGACGAGCTAAATGCATCCTCTATGGCGTAATAGGTCTTCACCTCATGCTACGGCATAGCGCCTTGACCATCTTTTATGTGTCTTCACCCCACATAGTGTTCTAGACAACTTGGTCCGGTCAATATTTCACTCAGGTATCTTCATACAACCAGAAGCAACCCCATTCCTAACATCTTCCATGTTATTAGTTGAATCGACTGCCGAAACCCAGCAAATTGCGATTTTGATGCCCATCTCATCGGCTCCAAGTTCACACAACTCATTGCGCATCGTAGCTCTCTAGGTTCTCAACAGTCCGTCTTCACCCAGGAGTCTATCTTTCATCTGCACTGCCGCACTCTAGCACCTCAACACCTCTGTGTCTTCGCCCAAGAGTTCGACCTACGTCTGATTTGTAAAACTCCAGTACCTCGACACCACGTGTCTTCACCCAAGAGACTGTCGGTAAGCGACCACGCCCAACCCAACGAAGCACTATGCTTCACAATACTGGAATCCGCAACACTGCTTGTATTTTTCGATCGTAGCAACCGACAAAACCCAGCTTTCTCGGACCTTTGGACCTGATCATTATCACAAGCCCTTCACTGTCCTGCAGTGCTCTAGTACCTCAACACTTTTGTGTTTTCACCCAAGAGCCTGCCATGAGCACCTTGCTCAATCAACGAAGCTCTATGCTTCTCACACTATAGTACCTCGGCCCCTGTCTTCACCCAATAACGTGACTCGAGTCACCTCTTGCAACCTAACTTACGGTCCTTCTCATAGACCAAAGATTTCAACGATCACCTGGGACTCACTTCCTCTGAAGATACCCATCTGGCTCTCGTATTTACTTCCTCTGAAGCTGTACTGGATCACCTGAGACTCGCTTCCTCTGAAGGTACCCATCTAGTTCTTTCGTTGGCTTCCTCTGAACCCACGCTGGATCTCCGTCCAGCTATCCGTCTCTCACGGACACCATGCCTTGTCATTACACAACAAAGAAACGAGCTTCTGACCCCTACACTGGTTCAGCATAGCTCCATCCAGTTCTCGTGATATCTCGCTTAACTGTATCCTCGATCCTAGCTTACCGCAACATATTGATCCTTACATTGCCGCATACCAGTGGTCTAGACCCTCATGTCATATACCAGTGACCAATTCCGAAAATCTCAGCTTCCTCATGAAGTGATAATGGAACATCCTACTCGCTCAATGCCATCTATGGCGAATGCCATCTATGGCGACGGTGCTCTCAGCACCAACGTGATCCAACGTCTCATGTTGGAGATCACTAGCATTCATCCGCCTCGAACCGACCCGCTAGTTCAACGTGTGGCACTCATGGCCAACAAGTTGTTAAATGTGAATGGAGCATCTTACTTGCTCCTTGTCATTTATAGTCATAGTGCTCTCAGCACCGTGACCCAATGCCTCATGTTGGAAGTCACTAGCATTCATCCATCCTAGACTGGCCCGCTACTGCAACATATAGCCCTCATGGGCAACAATCATCACGAAGTGAGAACGGAGCATCCCCCTTGCTCCATGCCGACATGGCAAAGGTGCTCTCAGCACCTGTGTAACTCAATGTCTCATGTTGAACGTCACTAGCGTTCATCCTCCTCGAACCGACTCGCTAACTTGACGTGTGGCCCTCATGGCCAACTAGCGTCGAGCACATTAACTTTTCGCAACAGCATAACCCAGCAGTAACATCCATCTGCGTGTGACTTAATCGCATCTCAACCGCAGACGTGCAACTCAACTGCACACAAGTAACTCTGGCTGTCACAAAAGCAGAGCGCACCTCATCACTCTGGCTCGCCAATGTAGTCCCAATCAGAACGACCTGGCTCTAATACCAAATGTCACGGGGTAACTTTTTCGACACCTGTGCGGCGCCTCGCTGCAGCTACAGCGAGGCCAGCCTAACTCAGATACAAGTTTTCACGAGGCACAACCTAACACTGGCTATCACACTCATGCAACATCTCACTATCGCGCACAGCGAGACCAACTTATCCAACCATCACTCTGATACCACCCACCTAGAGGGAGGGAACTCCCGATCATGGTTGCCTTCACCATAGGTAAACCATCTCAACGCATTACTCGCGACACGCATGCCAACACCTCAGTGTCTCGCTTGGCCTACCCAGCTTCAGCCTGTGCACTACACTAGTTCCTCGCTTGTGACAGTGGCATGCATCTCTTCATGCCATCCAAGCCAACCATCGTGTGTGGTCCACGCGACTAGCACACTTGGAGTAGCACGCAGCTCTTCATGCTATCCCAACCTAGCATCGTGTGTGGCCCACACGACCAGCACACTTGCGCATCAGGCCCTTAGCTATCGTGCACCACGGTGTCCCACGTAGGCCTTAAGTGCCCTCATGAGGTCGCCGACCCATGTACACCGCGACGCATAGCTCGAGTCATATGGTAACCTCACCTCAGGTGACACATGGCATCGCCACAACACTGCATCACTGCAGCGACGTTCTAGGCCCACCCCTAACTTAGAAAATCCATGCGCTCTTCCCGCAACGCAGGGCCCCATGTGTGGGAGAATAGCTCCACAGCTCCCTTCCCCGAAGTATGGTCTAAACACCAACTTGAGTCATCCAGCAGAATAACATCAAACCCCTTGGTTTGACATACCACCATGGCCCACGGCCCTCTACCTGTGGCACATACCTACAAAGGTAGTGTCTTAGCATTAATTGTGGCACACGAACCTCTGTCTGTGGCACACAGTGCCATCTACCATGCCCACGTGCCTTGTGAGACCACGCATCAGCATCACATGCGACCGTGTCACGTCCGCATCGCCACCACGTCGCGAGGCCCTCATGGCCTCGTGCCCACATAGCACTGTGTTGCAACCATGTAGCGACGCCCTTATGGCCTCAAGTCGTGTGCCATCGTGGCACCACATGGCATACCCTCGTGGCACCGCATCACGTCCGAGTCGTGATTGTATCTCGTGCCCACTCGACACTATATCGGGTCCGTCATTGCACATGGATGCCGCATGCCTTCTTTGCACCGCATCGTTTACCGTTCCAGCTAGATGTCGCGTGCCCTCTTGGCACCACACCGCTTGTCGTCATGGCACCGCCTCGCGTGCCTCATGACACTAGGATGTCGCGTGTCCTCTCGGCACCACATTGCGTGCCGTCTTGGCACCGCATCACGTGCCTCATGGCACCAAGACGTTACATGCCCTCTTGGCACCACGTCGTGTGCCCCTACGCGGAGCACCGCATTACGTGCCTCATGGCACCAGGACGTCGCGTGCCCCTACGAGGAGCACCGCATTTCATGCCCCACGTGCATCTAGTCGTCGTCGCATCATGTATAAGGGACACAGGCACACGTTACAGGATCACGTGCCTCTGCGCCGACGCGCTACACAGCTAGCTACAAGGTTCGCCCGCCTTCTTGCTAGCCAAATGCCCAACTCCAAGGTCGCCATGCCTTCATGTTGGCGCACAGATTAATGAGGCCGTCACACGGCGCATAGATTAAAAAAAATATAGTGAAGCGTCGTGTCACAGAGTCACTCCTTGCGATGTGCACTCGCATGTGGCACTTAGCTTCCCAAGCTAAGTCAGCCAACAAACTCCCAACCAAGTGATGCTACACGGAGTTGCGGATACCCGAAGGCGACTGAGAGTGCAATGTGCAGTGACGAGTATAGGGTTGGCCTCCTTTCGGAGTTGACCCGCACCATGGAGGTGGTAGGAACCACCCCAAACACGATGACTCTAGGCCGCACAACCAATGTGCCCTAAAGCAACTAAGCAACGCATCCTGCGAATGCAAGGTCCGGATGCACGTGCACGCACATGTTACGGTAGGGGACACACTTAGGCTAGCATCACGTCCAGTAATACAATGCGTAGTTACTAAGCTCCAATCCCCATATATAAGGGTTAAACACCATCTGGGAGAAAGTAATGGGAGGACCTCAAACATATTAGTTTGACATACCACCATGGCACACGCCCTCGGCCCGTGGCACATAGTGTCATCCTCCTCACCCATACGCCCACAACGCCTCGCATCTTCCCCCACGCGACCGTGTCGCAACCGTGTTGCGAACCCTACATGCCACCATGTCGCGTGCCCTCGTGGCCCACGACCAACACACTCAGAGCCCATCTATGGTGCAGCCCTCATGGCTTAATGGCATGCCTACGATGCACCGACTTCAATCCACCAATGCCCCCACGCAGAGCACAAGTGGCCCTACGGCTGGCCCGGATGGCCACGACACATGACCCCATCACAGCCGGCACCTTGATATAGAGGCGTCAACGCCCCTATATCGAGGCGTTGGCACCCCTTTTTTGTTAGTTTTATTTTTTTAAATCAAAGCGTTGGCACCTCGATATAGAGGCGTCAGCGCCCCTGAAACGAGGCATCGACACCCCTTTTTTTTAGCGAAGTGTCAGCACCTTGATATAGAGGAGCCGACACCCATAAAACGAAGCATCGACACCCTGGCGTCGGGGTGCCAACACTTCGCCACTGGGGTGTCAGCGCCTCACTATCAAGGTATCGGCGCTTCGCTGCCGAGGTGTTAGTGCTTCGCTACCGGGCGATCACATTTTTTAAGTAAAATATACCTGAAAAAGTAAGTCTAGCACTTTCTTGGAAAAATGGAGAGAAGAGAAAAGAGACTTTAACAAAGTCAAGAATGATGGCTGGAAGGGTGTTTAACTTTAAAAATATTTTAAAAGTGTAACCCTAGTTAGTAAAGTGGTTCCCATGCCACACATCACTTCACAAAAAGGCGCTACGGGTCGCGTCCATATCAATAGGCGCGGAGATATATATATATATATAGTTATCATATTGTAGACACCCATATCTGACACCATTGATGTCAAATTGGGATTTGAGAGATGGTGACATTCACGAATCCCGATGCAGATTTGCACTTCAATTTTTACTTTTTTTAACTTGTTGACTTTCAACCTTGACCAAATATTATCGTCCCCAAATCATCTCACATGCTTTTCCTTAACCTTAACCCAATTCACCCTTGTGGACCCCACCCTCATCAATTTCTATTCAAAACTTTGAATCTTTGAATTTCTTTGATTTCCATCTAAAACTCCAATTAAACCCCAATTACCTCATCTAAGCTTATCCAATTAGTTAATCATTATCCCTTAGCAATCCTAGGAATCTTAGACCATATGGATTACCCTTTTTACCCTCACTCTCATTTACTTTCCATTGGAGCCCCTTTTAGAACAATTATTAGATGATAGACATGTCTCCCAATCCAAGGGTAGTTCTTAGAGGAAGTTAGCACAATTTTTGTGCTCTAGTTGTGGTCAATCATGGTTTGACATTTGTCTTCCCACATGGCAAGACCCATGTGACTTCTTCTCTTTCCTTCTAGAATAATTCTTGGATGTTTGACATTTGTCACATTCAAGGGTTATTTTTTTAGGAAATTAGCACAAACCCTTGTGAATTCTAAAGAGACCAATTGGAGCTTGCCAAATGCCTCACACTTGGCAAGCACCAATTGACTTAATTTCTCAACTAGCACAACTCTTGGATGAAGATCATTTGTCTAATCCAAGGATTGTTATTAGATGAGAGAAACACAAGTCTTTGTGCTATTGAATGAGCCAATAGGACCTTGCCATGTAGGCCTAGCTACCCAATTGCCTATAAATAGAAGTTTTCTCCTCCAATCAAAGGGCAAGAAATTGTTAAAATTTTACAACTTTTAATTTCTAAATCCCAATTCTTCCATTGTCATTTCTCACCCTTAGTTTTAATCTAGATCTAGATCCACACCCTTAACCCAAACCCTAGAGCTCCTAGGTCCTAAATCTACCCATCTACTCCATCATAGCCTCTCAAATCAAGCCACCGGTCAAAATCAAGGCTCCCAAATCCCCTCAAATTCTTCCCCTTTCTATACAGTGCATTGTTTTTCTTCTTTTCTTCTCCTTGTCCCTTTGTTAAGGTCTTACTCTGCCGAAATTATAGACGATTAAGGCTCAACTTAGTGGTCTGATTGCCTTCAAGCAAGGGGAAGCTCCCCAATTTCGGTGTGGAATTTAGTCCTTTTTGCCTTTATCTTAGCCGTTACTCTGCTCATTTGGCACCGTAATGGCTTAGATAGTGGCCTCATATTGCTCCTTATTTTTTATTCTTTTGGGAGCCATAATAGAGACTGCATACTTGCGGACGTAGGGGGTGTACCGAAACACTTCCCCCATACGTAATAGGGTCACTTCCCTAGTTCTCTAGGCGAGACCGGTTTGGAGTCTATATATATATATATATTCACGTATATTGATGTCCCAGCTCACCTAGGGAACCGGGCGACGACTCCGTTACCATAGAACCCTTTCCCTTAAGGGGTGGGGATCTACATATATCATGATAGAATTATAATGAGTGTATGTAGGCGCACACACACACACACACACATTGTATTGTATGTATGTACAAACGTATATAAAGGAAAGGTAAGAAACTGTTAATTTGTTTAGCAGAATAGCAAGGTAAGAAAATGGTTTTAACAACCTTCATAACATATTCGGGCATTTCTAAGACATTGTAGCTAAGAAATGGCTAAAAAGCTCGTCAAAAAACATATGTATCATTGCCATGGAAATGATACTATGGAGAAACTCATAATCTGATGCCTAAGAAGGCTTACGAGTTCAACTACCATCCCCTGGATATCCTATATCAAAAAAGTAGATGACTTAACTATCATTGCAGAAGCCTCCAGGGATCATGGTTGATCTTAACTCTAAAATCAACTGAAAGTATTGAAAGTGTAAGGTTTATTCTCTCAAAAAATGAGGATTTATGGGTTTATCATGAGAGAAAGCCTGATAATTGACTTGAAAAATATAATTGAGTGTGAAGCTGGAGATTTAGTAATGAATTACTTACGCTTGTCTACTAAGGGGGATTAAGAGGTTATCTCAATGTTTTGGACTGCAATCCAATAATTACAAAACTCAAGTCAAGGCTAGCCTTTCCTTTAGAATAAGAACATTTAAAGCCCCTCAAGCAAATTTTCTAATATACTATATGCCTTTTTTATTAATATTGTCACCATGGTTCAAAATTTTGGACCAAAACGAAAATTTGAACCGAAATTTCGGTCAAAATATGAATGGAGGGGGAAATTTCGGCCGAAATTTCAGTTCAAATTTTCTGTTTCGGTCATGCCCAAAAACGAAACCGCTATTTTGATCCTTGATTGTCACCAAAGTAGTAGAATCCAGAGGAATTTTTAGTGGCCAAGCAGAAATATCGTAGCAAGGTTCAAAATCTTTGTAACCTTCATAAATCAAAATCTACTTTCAGCTTCACTTGGAAAGAATGATTGTAGTAAAGAAGAAATACCCAAGCTGGCGAACTGGGGTACATTTTGTTTATTATGGTGAATTAGAAGGGTAGAATTAGTATGAATTACAGAAAGAAGAATCATTATTGAACTATCAAAATGTGTGTTTACAAAGTGCTTCACTTGGACATCTATCCAAAAGATCGTTTCAGATATGCTCAAGGTCAGATATGGTGACAAGACCCACATATATTCACAGAAAGCACAAAGCACGTTGGATGCATAGTCACAAGTCTCAGACATTTATAAAACTCCGAAAAAATCGCAAGTTGCAGTCATTCCTATTTAATTGCCGATTAATAGGCCAAGTCACGATTCGGCCGATTACTTAGCGATGTTGGTGAGGTGGTCGAATTTGTTTTTTTTCACCTATACCTAAGGGGAAAAAAGTTTTTAGGTTTTGTACTATCTTGTTCAGTTTTTTCATAAAAATCCTTTACGTTTTGCCTATTTTGTACTATTTTGTTCATTATTTTATTGGAATATATCAATATATATTACCGATATTTTTTTCCCCGATCTTTCTGACTTTGACCGATTTTTCCTCACTTAGACCCATGCCGATTTATTGCCGACTCCCGGCTTTGTGACTATTTGGATGAAGCCCTATTTGGAGTAGTAACAGCAATCTCATAATTGTTGTAAAAAACACAAGATGAAACTCTATTTTGAGGAAATTTTATTCAAGAAATATATGAACGGGCGATAACTAGTGTAAGTAATACATGTGGAGAGACGGTAAAAAAAAAAAACACATTATTTTTTATTTTTTTATTTTTTTATTTTTAGATAGGTAACAAAGCAATTTATTCAAAAAGAAAGGAGATACAAAGCAGAAAAATGAAAAAAGCAAAAGGAGAGACGGTAAAGTTCCCCGTGGATTGCATCAAAGGGTCTGCTTTGAGTCCTCATTTGTTTGCATTTGTTATGAATGAACTAATGGCAGAACTACCAGATGTCGTTTGAAGGTGTATGATATACTGAAAATAATGTAGTGCTAATTGACCAAACGAAAAAACAAGTAAATGATGAGTCCCAAAGTCTAGAGAAAGACTTTAGAATTGAGAGATTCACCAATTAGCACAATAAAGACAATATATAGAGTACAAGAGCACGACAGCCTAGAGGATGAGTTTGTCAAAATAGAAAAGCACTTAGTGTCACAATGTCATATTCATATACTTTGTTATTGCTCTCAATTTACATCCGGGCGGTGGCTTTGAGAGGAAAATCTCATTCAGGATCAATGCAAGATGGACCAAGTGGAGACAGGTGAATTGTGTGATCAATGGGTGCAACAAAACTGCCACTTTGATTGAAAGAATGGTTTATAACGAGCTTGTAAGATTTGCACAGATGCATGATGCAGAGAATTAAGCTATAAAAGTGACAAGAAAGAGTACATAGGCCACAATCCTATAGCTCAACTGAAGGTTAACAATATGCAACCTTAAACTCGCAAGCTTAAAATCACAAGTACAGTCCCAGCTTATCCATAACAATAATAATAATAACAATAATAAGATTAATGATAATAATAATAATAATAATAATAATAATAAATAGAGTACAAGTGGCTGAGATGTGTACACTAAGGTGGATGCATGGAGTAATAAGAAAGGATAAAATTAGGAACGCATACATATTAGGAAGTTTACAGATGGTCCCAGTAAAAGAAAAAAATTAACAAATGTCATTTGAGATAGTTTGTCCATATCTTCGGTGACATGAAACAGTCCCTCTACAAAGGTTTGAAACAATACAAGCAAAAAGATGTAGGAGGAGAAGACCGATAAAAGACTTGGAAAAAAGAACGAAGAAAAATTAGAATTTGAGCCATAGGTGATGATGAGATGTTTTTAGGGTTTGAGAAGTAGAATCTGAGCCAGCCTTAGGTTGATGATGAGATGTGCTTAGGGTTTGAGAAGTTTAGGTTAGAGGAAGAAAAGAAAGAGGGGGAAAGGGACAAAAAATTGGGGTTATGAGTCGTCTTCCTCACAGCCTTCTTTATTATCATATATGCTACTTACAAAACAGAATCCTATGTAAACCACTAAAACCCACATATAAACTTAATATGGACTAAATATACACCCTCAAGTTGGGCATAGATATCTATCATATCCCACCTGGAGAGATGTCATACAACCGACTTCTTCCCAAAGCTTTAGAGATTAATCAGCCAACTAGCCTTCTGAACTTACTTGAGGGGTACAAAATTCATTCAACTTCACTCTTTTCCATATAAAATGATAGTCTAGTTCAATTTTATTGGTCCATCGTGCTATACAGGATTTTTCGCTATATGAAGAGCAACTTCATTACCTCCATATGGTGTCATGGGAAGCTTCACATTGATTCCAAGACCGGCCAAGATGAATCTAAGACATCCTCTTTAACATTAGAATTTGAAACATGTTGTTTCTTGCTTTTCAATGTTACTAAGTTACGAACAACGAAGGTATAGCAAACCAAAGTAGATCTTCTATCACTTAGAGATCCAGTTCAATTGGCATTAGTAAAAACCTCAATATCAAAATGCTCATGGTTATTGTAGAGTAATACTTCCTAGACAGCCTTTCAGGTATCACAGAATTTTATATATGGCATCTAAGTGAGTAGTCGTCCATCATGCATATGCTGGTCATCGCACTCAGAGCACAAATAATAACAGGGTGTCATAATAAGATAGATAAAAGCTTTCCGCATCTAAGTGAATGGTTGTTGGTGCATGCATATCTTGGTCGCCATGCTCGCAACACAAAAGATGAGGGCAAGTCAGAGTATAGTAAATAAACTTGCCCACAAACCGTTGATACATTTTAACATTCTTGAGGAGTTCACCATCCTCCACACGAATTCGATGATTTTTTCTTTATGGGAGTCATGGGCAGTTTACATCCCAACATGTCACCCTGATTCAAAACATCAAGAGTGCATTGGGATAGAGCTCTCTCTTTCCTTGACATAGCCACTTCATGTCCTAAAAATACTGGAATGGACACAATTAGATAACTCATCAGCTTTATTATCTCCTCGATATCATCACTCATAACAATGGTATCATCAACATACACAATTAGGGCATTAAGATGGGACCTTTTGGTCACAAACAGCATGTGGTCATAATGGCTCTTTTGGTACCCAAACATCATCCCAACATCACTGAATTTTTGGAGCCAAGCGCTAGGGGATTGTTTCAAACTGTAGATTGCCGTCTTTAATCTACACATTTTATCTTTCTCCCCCAAATAAGTAGTTTTTCTTTTAAATATGCGCAAGGCCAACTTCTCGTGTGCAAGTAATGGCTCCCGGCAAAGAGTTAGGGTGTATGAGCTGGGTTAATCAGACCCTTCACTATTATTACATATGCCATTTACGAAACAGAATCTCATGTAAACCATTAGCACCCACATATAAACGTAATACAGAGTAAACACACACCACACTAATACTGCAAACACACCAACAAAAAAGACAAAGGATTAAGGGGTAACAACGCTTAGCCTTGAATAAAAATTACTGTAGAAATAAGATTCACAAAGCCAACTCCGAATGGATGGGATAAGGCGATGATGATGAGTAAAGGCAATCCAACAAAAATTTATCATATTTTATTTGCTGATAAGAACGAAGAGTTCATGAGTACCTCCTCTACTAATAAAGTTCGATTTGAGAACTGAGTGCTCAGCATGCTAGCACGTCCCTGCTAAAAATTTGAATCAAGATCAGGCGGTTCCAGTAATAACAACCATCATCAGGCAGATTCCATCACGAAATCATATCTCCTCAAAAGCAGGTCACAATGTTCGAAGAAATTAAGAAGGCCGTCCTTTCGGTGGAGACTAAAATATCTCATATCCCAGCTTCTACTGTTGACTTGCTGTACTAGATTTTGTTCCATAAACACACAGAGCACCGATTTTGAGTGTGCCAGTTTGCACATCACGGCTTACGGACTGGTACCAGCCTATATAGGTACAGTACAAAATGCCAATGCACCGCCAGTACAAAGCACCTTAAGCCTGAAAAGGTATGGTACTGGCCTGTATATTATTGGTACATAGGTACCAGCCTATACATACTGGTACCAAAATTGGGATCTTAAAACATGATGGACTTGGTTTTCATAGAACTCACATTGCACCAGCCAGTACCACCTCAATACCAGCCAGAGTGGGTACGGCCTCTGATACCACGATTCAAAACCTTGAATGAATTACAAAGTATGAAAAAGAAGGTTCCTGCAATACTAATCTTGATCATGATGGCATACGGCATACCGTTGCAGAAAAAATGAAAAATTTATCAATAGAAATTTAACTGCAAATTCACTAGAAATACACTGATCAAAACAACACTGCCCATAAATATAAAATAAAATAAAAGAGAATAACAATCACCGAAAATACCAAACCCAAAACGAACATAACCCAAATCATATCTCATGCATCAAGACTAGAGAACCAAAGGAAGAAAAGAATTCGGCTAGAAAAGCTTATAGAGAGTATCATTCAGCAGCATCAAGTAGTAACCTACCAAGTGGAAGTCAATATTTGTTTAATAGACAAACAAATACAATATATGAATCTAATAAACAATAGATAACATCATACTAAACCATTTCCTTTATCCTAGTTAGTAGGAAATATAAGATAAACCAGTTACCTTGTTCATCAGAAAGCGCATTTTCAATTCTTTGTACAAGCTCCTGCACATATAAAAAACAAATAACAAATTATATTGTCCAGTCATAATTCATGATCATCATCATCGCCTTAACCCATCTATTTGGAGGATGTCATGATTCATGATACGATGGAAAAAGAAAGAAAATGAAACTAAAAATCCACTCCAGATGTTGAGCTTTCGCTATAGATGGTAGGAAATGACAAGTACAGCAACAAAGAAACAGACAAACGGTATAGAACTCTGAAGATGTACGGAAATACATACTCCAGAGAAGAACTGTAAAATGATAACAGGAATAACACACATTTTTCCATATTAAACTCCAAAAAAGAAAATAGTGGCTTGGTTGGATCGCCCTTGTTTGGACTCCAGAATAATAACTTTTAAAAGCAAGTAATTTTGCAATACATCACTTTTGTTAGAAAACTAGTAGGGACACCGTGCAATGCACAGGAGTGATCAAAGGACGAACACATGTGACTCATGGGAGTGATAGACGAAAGAACCGTGCGAGACTATTTTTGAGAATAAAATCAGTGAAAGGTAACCCGTACGCCATTGTCAGTGCTCTTGTCAGGTGCATAATACAAACTCGAATGAGGAGAGATATTGACCAGTGAGAGTGACGGGGAGTGGGAGCGCCTTTGGAGAGAACCCGTGCAATGCACAGGAATCTGTGCACTGGAGGAATACATGTGATTTGTGAGATTGATGAGAACCCATGCGATGCACGGATATTTTTTAGCATAAAATCAGTGAAAGGTCAAAAGCATGCTTTCCCCGAATTTTTTGTGCAACTAAATAATGCTATGTACACCTAATGATTGACTATTTTGCCAGGTTAGGTTGACCTGTGCATCATTGAGAGTGCTCATCCCGAATACTTAAAACAAATTCACATGAGAGGAGAGAGGCGACCACTAAGAGAGAGAGAGAGAGAGAGAGAGAGGTGGACTGCCTGTGGAGAGAGGGAGAGGGAGGGACAGTGAACCGCCTGGAGAGAGAGAGAGAGAGAGAGAAGACCGTGTATCTGAGAGAAAGAAAAGGGGGGCAGTTAAAGTGGAATGAGGGGACCATGTGTCCTTATTTTTCTCGTTTTTTCTTCTTTTTTTCTTTAAGAAATCTTTGCGTGCCACGTAAGCTCCAATTTTTCTCTTTTTTGTTTTCATTTAAAATTCAACTTGTTACACGTATGAAAGAGACTTCCTACTTTTATTTATATATTCCATGTGTTTGGTCAATCACTTTAAATTAAAATTCCATCATCATTCAGTGCCCCGTCTATTTGGGTCAGGCTAGCTGGATGCATGAAAGTCAATTTAACTTTGAAGCCAGCAAAAGCCATTATAGACCCCAACAGTGATTGCTAATCAAATCAGAAAAAACATGATTACCAATTTAAAGTAAAAGGTATTCCAAAAGCCTCTAGACTTTTGCTCTTGCTCCCAATCGAGCAGCAATGATATTGTGGTCGTGATCGAGTGACCATGAAAAAACAGCCACCATTAAACAGCCACAATTGAACATCCATGATCAAGTGGTCATAATCAAGCAATTGATCGATGGTTCATGATCTAGTGGTCACAGTAAGCAGTCATGATCGAGTAACCATGATTGATCGAGTGGTCATGAATGACCAGCTACGTAGGGAGGTCATGATTGAGCATCCAAAATAAACAAACACAGTCTTGTTTTAGCAATAAAGAGGCCATGATCTTAGACTTCAGTGAGCAGTCATCATCAAGCGTCTACAATCAAGAGATCATCTAATGATCCTAGGGTTAAATGACGATGATTGAAAATTCATCATCTAATGATCCTAGGGTTAAATGACAATGATAGAAAGGTATGATCAGATGGTCATAATTGAAGTCATGATTGGGCAACTATAATTGAGCAGCTACAGCAACAATCATATGACTGAATGGTCATGATCAAGTGGCCACCATCAAATTTTAATGATTGTGGTGAAGATCAAATTATCACAATCAAAAAGAGCATGGACAAGCAACTACGATAAAATTCCACTCAAATGTTCATGATAAAAATTTGATGACCGAAATATCTACATAACAAACACGAATAAACTTCTATGATTGAACAGTCATGAATGGATAATCAAATGGACAAAAAGAAATGGTCAAGATCAAGTAGCCACAGTCAAGTGGCTTCAATCAAATGATCATGATCAACTTATGACTATTAAATGTCTATGACAAAACAGTCATTACCAAATGACCATAACCAAACAGTCACTATCAAAAGGCCATGATGAAACAGACAAGATTGAATAGTCACAATTAAGTATTATCTAAAATTCTAACTGACAATCCTCAGTTGTCACCATGGGTTAAAATCTTGGTTTTCCATTACGTATTTTCCAGCACCAAACCCGATACATATTGGTTCTGGACGATACATTGATATGTATCAGCGGATACATAAAAAATATATGGGTCGATACATTCAATAATCAATATATCAACCCGGTCTAGTCTGAAACCAATACGTATCGGATTCATTCAGAATTTTGAACCATCGTTGTCATAATTGATTGGTCATCATCAAGAAACTACAACCAAACAGTCACGAACACACTAATGTATACAATTTATTTAACGCAATTTGTATTAATTGCATTTAAACAAGCATATAATACATGTAATATTTCTCGGTATGGTAGTGGTAAATGTTGAATAAAACTTGAAACAATGGCCTAAACTTAGCAAAATAGGAGTCCACCCATGCAATAAAATGAGTTATAAATTGGCAAAATCAGTATCAGCCGTAATTTCCTTCAGAACAAAAAACATTTGCAATCATATGTACCATATTTTCAAGTTAAGCAAACAAAATCATTGGGTGATTGACCTAAACAATAATAATTTTAAAGCAAGTTCAAGTGAATTTTACCAAGTCAGTAATGTGCTGTTGCTTTTTTTTTCTTGATGATTGGTAAATATTGTGTATTTTAGTTAACTCAAAAAAACTATTAGTGAACAAATTGAAAATTTGTGATTGCAATTTGCAAAGACAACTCACTGAATTTAAACTAAATAGTGAATCAGTTCAACAAAACTGTAAATCAATTTGATAGAAATGATTCATAGCACAAAACCATTGGCAACACCTAACAACAAACCACCCTCCTTAAAATTCACTTTCAAGCAACACTCCATGATAGCATTTAACTCTAAACAATTCAAGCATATGAATTATTAAACAAGCACCCAATGGCAAAGTGAAGACATGAGAAGGTATAACAAATGCTCCAGAAGAACTTTGAATATGGAGGCAGCTGTAGAGCCCAATATTTCTGAGAACATACATTTTTTTTTCCTTGCTTTGAAAGTCCTAACTTAGTGAGGACGTCCTTAAGCTCTTTTATTCGGAAGTATGCCACTTTGTCCTGAAATAGGAGGAAGGAGGTAGTCAATACATATATAAATCGTATATATAATCTTACCATATTATAGTGCAGGTGTAACACCAACAATTAATATTAGTAAAAAGAGAGATACAACATGTGCCATCAGTCACAACATCACTGCAGGAAGAAAGAATTCAGTGAACGTAGAAACCCTCGCTGTAACATTTTCCATTCTATTTCCTGATAATTCTAAATACCTAAACTTGTACAATAAACCAGGTCTTCATAAAATCAACCATATTGCAATGATACAAGACAGTTCATACAAATCAGCTCTGGCCGGTCAACTCACCTAGCATGTCGTTATGTTTATAGTTATTATGTTATTAATTTTTATTAGAGGTCTTTGTATTTTTTATATAATAATAAAGCGAAACACTTATTCAAATTTGTTTAATAAATAAAATTATTTTATTTAATAGAGAGGAAAATAGGAAAAAAATGTACATGTTTTTTCTTTTATTGATATAAGAGAGAGAGAGAGAGAGAGAGAGCCAGGATCATATTTTTTATGTGATACGTAACAGCAGAGATTGGTATTGAGGTTACACGGTTTCAATTTGAGTGCAAAAAAAAGAGAGAGAAACGAAGAAAAGTTCTAACTTTTCTTTGGCTTGCTATTTTTAATGTTATGTAATAAAGGATATAAGGGCCTAATTTCAGTTGCTAGAGAGATACAACGAACGAGAAAAGAGGTATGGTTTTCATTGAGCTATTTATTTTTTAACTGAGATAAGTAAGGAAAAGGAAATAGATTATGAGGGGGATTTGAGGAGAATGCAGAGGTACAATAGGGGCGGGATCTTAATCCTCTTATTATCAGGTCACCAAATATAATATTTGAAATCAAGGATTGTTAAATACAGAGTATGCGAGGGAAGTGGACCAAGAAGGGGAGATAATATCAAGGGATGATTATTGATTAATAAAGTATTTGAAGGGGACCAAGCCTTGTGTGGCCCTTCCTTGCCCCTTGGGGATGGCCATACGTTTGGTCCCTGCAATGGTGCCAATGATGGTCCCACGCCTGGTCTCACGAATGGCCCAATGATTGGGCCCACTAAGGGACTTGAATGTTGGTCCATATAAAGGTTCGATCGACAATCCCAAACAGCCAAATGCATACCATTAGTGGGATGAAAAAGGAGTAGGGTTAGCGTCAAACCCTCACTATAACATTATTCGCAATACTTATTTGTCGACCCCAGAATGATGGGATTATATCCCACTTGTATTGTAACAACTAGTATCAATATTAACATAAAACGGAAAAATCAAAGAATGGTTGTTCCCATGAAGGGAATTGATCTCCTAATGCAGTCAAGAAAGAGACAAGAAGAAAGAAGAAGATGATGATGAAAAGGAAGGAAGAAAAGAAAGAACAAGAAAAAGAGAAAAATGAAAGAGAAGGATCACTGTGATATCTTTTAGCGTTACTAACTGGGTGTGATTCACACACACACACACAAAGTTAGGATGTTTGTAACACCTACCCCTCAGAATCTGTGTCAGTCAACCAGTTGACTGAGACATGATGATAAAACCTGACTGCACTAGGTGACAGCCTGATGCCAGGTCCTTCCAAATATATTGAGCACCCACCTACAGCCTGATGGGAAGAGGCTATTCCTAATGGCACCCATAGGACACCCCATTTAAATAGATGGGTGTAGCAACTAAATGAGCCACACACCCTCCATCTTGGGCCACACATGAAGACCCGAAATGACTTGTGACTGATCTTGACCCGAGATTTGACCCAAATTGGGACTGAGCCAAGGTGATGATGTGGAGATCATCATTAATGGTGTGGGTCCTGATGATCACCAAATTAGTGGCCCTTAAACCAAGGTCAAACTTAGACCTTAAAATCCGATGAAAGCCACCTAACACTTAAACTAATGTGAGGTTTGACATGGAAGAGTGGCATTTTTGGTAAATAGGAAGCATCATGCTGGGCTAATATAACTAATTTCTTTTACTTAGATATTAGAAAATCAAATTTACATAAAGTTCTAACAAATCCTAGCCATTGGATGTGTTGACCACATCTCTCACCCTTAGATTTGCCTTGGGGAAATCTATGGTGAGAGATTGAGTCCAAACCATGCACCACAAGATCTATAGAAATGTGACCATTCATAAATTGAGGGCACCAAAGGAGACAAAAGCGAAGATGAAGACCAGAAGTGTGGTGGAGAGTGAACCCAAGTGGGCCCCACTCTCCCATGCGCATGAAAAAAGAGAGAGAAAACGGAGGGTGAGTGGAGCTTGGGGAAGACCAAGCTTGCCACTTGGCAAGCTTGTCTCCCAAAAGGGCTTAAAGCCCAAGCCCAAGCCAAATTCGAAATTCATCCCCTCTCTCTTGGCTCCATCTTCTTCCTCCTCTCAACTCCATTAAAGCTCTCATCTTCCATATTGAGAGCCCTTCTTCATCTAGCCATTGAAATGCACATCTACCACCACCATTGCAACCCCCTTTCATTTCTAGTTTAACAAAGTATACGCTACTATGCTCAACCGCATCCCAACCATTTGCACCATTGAAAATCGTTCAAACCAGCAAGCACCAAGGAGAAACAAAGGTAAAGACCTAGTTCTTTGAAAGTTGGCGCTTTTGGTATAAGTTAGTGTAGATCTTAGCTTGAATTCTTTAAAGTGTCTTTGATTTTCTTTTATTTTTGTTAGAGATGTTAGAGCTGTGATATAAATGAAGGCTAGGATGATGTTGCATGTGATGTTATAAGATCATGCATGGCCATCCAATGGTCCAAATAGGCAAGGTTTGGACAATGTCCAATGCTAGCCTATAACTCTTCATAAAAAGGGCTAGAAATTTGATTTTCTTTAGGGTTTTTATACGATTTTTGTTTTTGAAATTTGATGGCATGGATGTGTGGAATGAGATTGTGGTGTGGGTGCTCAAGATGATCTCACACTACCATCTTACCATCCATGATGGAGATCGGATGGTCATAGACCCATCATTTGATGGTGGTGAAGCAAGAGGACAAGAGTTGAGTGTATTTGTCATTTGATGGCTTAGCATGACTCCTCAACCCTTGATCACACATCAGATGATCATGTGATCCCAGAGCTTTTGAAAAATGTTAATTTTATGTCTTGATCATGATCAAAATCATATGGTTTTAGATCGATTTGATTGGACTTAGCCGATTTCTCATAATCTAGGCTTTTAGATCAAATGTTTGTTTTTGTGAAAAAGGGTAGAAAGTTTGCATGAGATCGCATGGTTTAGATTATTTGATTTCTTGATGAGATTCCAGATTTCAAAGTTTTATGCTCACTGTTGTATTCATGATTAATCAATGGTGATAGATTTCATGTGTTAGGAATGATAGCATTGAATGTCATAAACTATGCCTTGCTCATATATTGGATAGTTGTAGTCAAAAATGATAGAATATTTGCATTGCGTGGTTTAGATTACTTGATTTCTTGATGGAATTCCAAATTTCAAAAATTTATGCTTACTGTTTTGATCATGATGAATGAGTGGAGATAGATTGCATGTGTTAGGAATGATAGCATTGAATGTTATAGACTATGCTTTGTTCATATATTAGATAGTTGTAAATAGAATGCATCTAAAATATTGATTTTCATCACTAATATGACCTGCATATTATTTGAAAAATCTCGTAATTTGATGAAGGATTAATGGTGAATGATCAATGATTTGATTGATGCCTTGAAAATTGCCAAATACTAGATCATAGGGGAAATTAGTGTTTTAACTTGCACGATTGTTGATCCAATCAATGGTCACAAATGAACTGATTTGAAAATGTTATCCTCTGGAATGATGATTTTTAAAACTGATATAAATTAGAAATTGATTTGATCGGATGGCCCCTAAAGGCTAGATCGAACACCATCAATATGGGACTAGATATTTGAATAATTGAGATTAGGATAGTGCTAGGGCTAATCGTGCCATTAGATCGATAGGTTTAGAGCCTAAAAGATAATGGCTAATTTGTGATTGATCTGGAGTGTCCCCAGATCAGAAAAACTTGTGGAATATGATGGGCCACTAGGTGGACCCCATCAAATGCCAAGATTAAGGGCTTTAAGGACCAAAATAGAAAACTCACTGAGATGAGTACAAAATTGTGCGAAATAGACTAAGGAAAAATCTAGGAAAATTAAATTAGATAAATAAATGGGTTCCCAATAGCCCAGTCAAAAATCATATCTTAATTCCCTGTAGTTTGACCTACACAGAATTAGGAGCAGAAGATAGTAAATCTGCCATGTTTGCACCAGAAATTTGTGCCTCAGAAAGGCTATGATTTTATGTGTAAAGACTCCCCCAATAAATTTGTGAAAATTTTGGGTCAAAGTTTGACCTATGCCCCAACACTGTGCAAAATTTTACAGGAAATCTCCATATGGTTTGATGGATAAGAATCCTGGAAATTTTGGACACAGAGCTGTGTCAAGTGGCACATGACCTCTGACCAGAACTGACCCCTGATCAAATGGACCTGATTCCATCATAATCTGTGAGCTTTTTACCTTAGAAATATATAGAGGAAGTTTAGATAACTTTTAAAGTTTTCCAACAAGCTATTAAGTGTCTGATTTCAACATCGGACTCAAAAGATATAGACCCAAGATCAGAGACCATCGAATCTGGTCTGATGACCCATTAAGGAGAAAACAGACCTCTGTAATTTGACGGCCCTAACCATCCCTCATCAGATTTTTGAGTGCCACCACCTGGGAAAGATGAAGTTATCAGTGCTCTTTCACCCAGTTTTGGAAGGACTCGGAAATTCGATTGGTGTCAAAAATAGCAGCGATTTTACTGCAAGGTGTCTGATACTCTTAAGAATAAATCAGTTAAAATACGAATATGGTCAAAATCTTGACTTTTCCCGGAAACTCGTGATAATCTAAAGCAATGCTCGATCACAATGACCACTGATGATGCATTGTGGAGCTTTGATAAGGTTGACTTGATTGACTAAGTCAAAGAATTGACCTCTCGAATGCCCAAGATGCCTGATTGCTAAAATTGACCAAGTGAGATTAGTGATCAGATTGCCCGGCCCACGGCCCGGTGAATTGTGAGTCTAGGAAAACTTACGAAATTTATGGCCTAACCTAAATCACCTTTTGAAGAATTAATAGTAGCACCCCTCACAAATTGTGCACACCCACTCGTAGACCCGGACTTGAAAAAACATGTATACCTAGACTGGACCTAGTAATGGCCCAAGAAGCTCTAAGTTGCGAACTTAGAAGAGATTAAACCCGATGGCCCAGCCCAAAACCTTACATGGGCTATATTGCTAGCACGCTCATGCTTTTCGAAGACCACAAACAGATAAGTGGGCCACCCTTGTAATCTTAGATTGTTGGGCCCTAAGCCCAACTTAATTAATCATAAGGCCTTTAGTTAAAAAGATATGGACCTAATGTCCTCACTTGGAATAAATAGTCAACGCTGATAAACCACACGAGAGCTTAGAGATGCCCTATAAGCACTTAGCCGAATTATTAAGGAAATAAAGCGATATTAGGCAAGTGACTTGGTAATTAAACGAAAACTTGAGAATAAATTAGTGCACCCATTAAGAGAGGATACACTTGATGAACATCGTAATTAGTCTCCCAATATTAGAATTGGTTGGAGATATTCAACTAACATACTTATAGGAGTCTTAGTCAAAGTATGACCTGACTCGGGTGTTAGCAAAGTCTAGTTGAAACTACATAGAAGTATTAGAACAGTAAGAATACACCTTAGGATAATTGAAAACAGGCACCCAGATGCCTTTGAAAATAACTCACGATATGAATAAATACTTTCTTCTTACGAATGACAATAAATATAAGTCCATTAGGGACTCTAAACTAAAGCAACACTATACATAGTGTGAGCTGATCCTACGCCAATCCTCCCTAAGGATTGAGTTTTGTTGACTATTGATTGATATAGATAAATGGTGATCGAAAATTTGATTTATATGAAACATTTGATAATGATATTGAAAAATAAACATACATTGAAAAATGATTGGCGAACTCACAAGACAGAGTAACCAAATTGATATCAAATAATGATCTAAACTGATTATTGAAATTTTATTGAAATTTTAAAAAGAGATATAAGGTAATGGAAACTTGTTTGAATATTGAACCCGATTATGGGATAAATTGAATCATATTGAATTGAAAAAGGGTAATGAAATTGCCGAAACTGATATTGATAATTGAACCTTGAAATCGAATAATGACTACCGAACTCTCACTGAAGAAATCAGATATGAAATCAAACTACTGAATATTGATATTGAATATCGAAAATTGAAAGTGAAAAGATGATATTGCATTGAATATTGAACCACGCATAGCTGACCATTGTTCTTGTGAACGGGCTCGTTATAAGCGACTCATATTCAGACGAGTTTGAAATATTAGTTGAGAATTGGGTCTCATTAGACCAACAGGGTCATTGATCCTTGTCTTGATTGACTAAATGGCGAAGAGTGCTAGCCTCTGTTTGCGCGACATTGGCAAGTGATATTGATATTAGACCATGGATGGTGTCTAGTATCGCACCGAATTAATTAAAAGACACTTAATAAACCAGTAAATTGATAATCAATGAACCAATAAATTAATTAATTAAAAGTCACTTAATAAACCAATAAATTAATAACCAGTAAACCAATAATTTGATTAACAAACTTTGTAAACCTCATAAACTTAACAATTTCACAATTCTTGATAAATTTGAATTTTATAGTGTGTTTTTCCATCATAGTAATAGTAGTTGCAATTAAATATTTCCCGTGCAGATAGTAATTGTATATTGTGCTTGTTACATCATACTTAAAAATTTTCTAGCTTAATAATCTTTATTATTTTGTTGATTCACGACATGTTGTAAACCTCACTTTGCACAAATCACAATGTGCAACCCTCTTATGTATATGAACTGTAAGCTTAGCTACATTAAACTGTACCGAAAATCGTAACTTAGAATAACTAAGACTTTATTAAGTTTCACCGCTTACGGTCCTTTCATGACCAAAAAATTCCAAAGGCAGACCAGCAGCAACTAAGCTAAGGGAGCAGGACGAGGAGAGATCCATAAGCGATCAATGAGCTAATAGTTTTGCGCTCGTTCTATCAATAGAGCTACCGCACCTGCACACATGTGATCGGTTCACATGTTCATTTTTACTGGATCTTCTCTTTTGGTTGGTTTTGTTAAGTCCAGTTCTTTTGAAATCACTAATGTAATTTTGTAATTGGATTTATTGTAAATATTTGGTTTTATTTTATTTTTTTTGAAACGGTAACAAAGATCATTCTATTATAAGTAAAAGAAATAAAGTGTTACAAAGACGTACCTTGGAGGGTAGTAAGGTACTACCCAAAACACAGCAAGACAAAGGGAGAAACCCAAAAAAACTCACCCCTAAGCCCAGCAAACAACAGATCCGAGAGAGCCTAGCCCGAAGAAACCATCACCAACGAAAAGGAACCGGTAGAGGACGCTACATGCAGCAGTCTTCCCAAAGTCTAAGGAAAAGCTACAACCCCTCGTTGAACACCCTTATCTTGCACGCATTCCAACTAATGACTAAGTCTCTAACTTCTCGAATAATCAGCGAGAAAGGTTTCACCTTGCGGGTGAAAATTCTGCTATTTCTTTCCAGCCAGATAGCCCAGAGAACCGTATACACAGTCAATGGCCATAAGTTTTTCCTCTGATCCTCAAACTTAATCTCTTTCCACACTTTCATCGCCAGATAGCCCGGAGAACCGCGTACACAGTCAATGGCCATAAGTCTTTCC
This sequence comes from Chloranthus sessilifolius, assembly GCA_021018995.1. Lineage (NCBI taxonomy): Eukaryota > Viridiplantae > Streptophyta > Magnoliopsida > Chloranthales > Chloranthaceae > Chloranthus > Chloranthus sessilifolius. The sequence continues at coordinate 74,422,488 of CM037589.1, forward strand.
TCTGATCCTCAAACTTAATCTCTTTCCACACTTCCATCACATACACCGGCCATTGTGGAAAACCCACTCCATTTTAAATATTTGAAATATCTTGCTCCAAATAGATCAGGCAAAAGAGCAATGCAGGAAAATATGATCCACTGATTCTCTCCCCCTCATGCAGAGCATACATCTGTTGGTCGTCGGGATGTTTCTTCTTATGAGTCAGTCCCTCGTAAGAATCCTCCTTTTGGCAACTAACCAAGCAAAGAACTTAATCTTAGGTGGCATTCTAATTTTCCAGTAACCAGCCCACATACTACTCCCCAACGCCTCTCTATCCAGCGCTTCCTGGCTGTCGTAGAATGATTTAACTGTGAAACGCCCTTTTGCTAAATATTTCCATTCCCACGTATCTTCCTGACCGGCGTTGGGCTTCATCTCCCCTAACACATTCATAAGATTCTGGTATTCATCCTTTTCCCATTCCCATAAACGACGTCTCAATGGAATGTTCCAAACCCTATGATCCTCGGACCCATGGACGCAGCTCCTGGCCACCGTGTCTTTGCAAATCACGAGTCCGTAGATGGTTGGGAACCTCCCGTCTAACGGTTGTTCTGCTGCCCATACATCCTTCCAAAATCTGATTTGGTGACCGTCTCCCCACCTGAATTTTGTTCCTTCTATAATTCTTGGGTGCACCCTTTAATGGCCTTCCACCAGGCGGATCTTTGATTAGGATGTGAAATGTCCTCAGTCGGGGTTCCATATTTCGCAAACGCTATTTGATACCAGAGTTTGTCCCTCTCTGCTTCCTCTCCCATCCTCCAAACCCACTTGGCTAATAATGATTTGTTGACTAACCTTAATTTTCTGATTTCGAGCCCGCCGTGGTCTTTTGTCTCGCAGCATTGATCCCATTTGACCAAGTGAAAATTCTTCCGGCCCCCTGCTCCCTCCGAAAGGAAGTCCCTAACGATTTTCTCAAGTTTCTTTATGATGCAAGACGGAGCAGAAAGGAAAGACATCATGAAGATCGGAATAGATGCAAAGGTAGATTTGATAAGGGTGAGCCTTCCTCCGTAGCTTAACATTTTACTCTTCCACATCGCCATTTTTTTCTAAAATCTCTGAACCACCATGTCCCAAAGCCAGGCCCTCCTCCTCCCGAACCCCAAAGGAATTCCTAAGTAGGAAATAGGTAGCTTCGCCGTAATGCATCCAATGTCCCCTAGCCACCCTCGTTGTGGTATCCGCCGAAATATTAATTCCAAAAAGGCTGGACTTGTGAAGAATGATTTGCTGTCCAAAGACCGCTTCAAAGATTGTTAGAACATCCTTGGTCACCCTTAGCTCTCTATCCCCATTGCTGCCATTACAGAAGACTATAGTGTCATCCGCGTACTGAAGGTGCGAGATAGATAGCCCTACGTTGGCCATAATGAATCCTCTTATTAGATTGGCATCTTCCGCCCTCTTAAAAAGCCTGTGTAAGGTCTCCCCTATACAGTTGAAGAGCAGCGGTGAAAGAGAGTCACCCTGCCGCAGCCCCTTCTTGGTTCTTAAATATCCATGAGGCGTTCCATTGATCAGCACCAAGAATCAAACCGAAGCGTAACATCCTTTCATCCACCTTCTCCATTTGCCTCCGAACCCCATTCTTTGCAGCACATAGTCTAAGAAATCCCATTGCACTGTGTCATAAGCTTTTTCCATATCTATCTTGAAGACCCATCCTTTGTTATTACGAGTCTTGGCCGAGTGAATAGTTTCAGACGCTGCCACCACGATGTCCATAAGTTGTCCTCCCAGGATAAATGCGCCTTGAACGTTGGAGATTACCTGATCGATGACGCCCTTTAAACGGTTCGCTAAAACCTTTGAAATAATCTTATATGCACTTCCGATGAGACTTATCGGACGGTAATCATTTAGAGATGTAACCCCATCCCTCTTTGGGATCAGCGCCAAGAAGGATGAATTCATGCTTTTATTAGTCTTCTCTATCTCGTGGAATTGATGAATCATGTCCACAAAATCCACTCTGATGATAGTCCAGCAGCTCCTGAAGAATTTCATAGTGAAACCACCTGGCTTCGGTGATTTGTTAAAGCCCGAACTTTTTATTTCCCTTATCACCTCCTCTTCATCGAAGGGTCTTTCCAAATCATTAGCCTCTTGGTTAGAGATAGAGCAAAACTGAATCCCCTCCATACGCGGTCTAGTAGTCGCTTCAGTCTTAAACTGTTGCTCAAAGAATTCTGCAATTTTGACTGGAATTAAATCAGGATCGGCATATACCTCCCCGTTTATGTTGATGGAAGATATGTGGTTCTCCTCCTCCTCCCATTGGCTACCATATGGAAAAATTTATTGTTCTCGTCTCCCTCCCGCAACCAATGGGCTTTAAACTTTTAACGTCATTCCTGTTCTTCTTGAAGAACAACCCTATTAAGCTCAATCTTTAGGGTTGTTCGAATGTCTTTTTCGGTTTCGGCTAGCGCCACATATTCTTCCACTCTGTCCAAAACAGCTATCTCGGCCTGAATTTTATCTCTGATGAGCCTCGACTTCCCAAAGACATCCTTGTTCCACTCCTTAATTTTTCTTTTGATATTTTTGAGCTTGGAGGTAAATACGTATGAAGGGGAACCCGTCAAACTATCTTGTGACCACCACTCTTGAATCAGCTATTTGAACTCCTCATTCTGCAGCCATGAGTTATTGAATCTGAACGAACCCGGCCTCGGTGCCTCCCTTCTATGCTCAGTTGATGATAAAACAATCGGTCTGTGATAAGAGGTAGCAATAGACCAAACAGTGACCCGAGGGTCCGCAACCACATCTAGGAAATCATCCCGGCACAAAAATCTATCCAGTCTACATAATGTCGGAAACTTCTGACCATTGGACCATGTGAATCTCCCCCCTGCCATCCCAAGATACAAAAGGGCCCCTTGGGAAATACATTCAGCAAACATCTCCCTAGCCGTGGCATCTATCAAGCCAGAATTTTTCTCATTGTCATTTAGGAGCATTGAAATCTCCTCCAATGCAGACCGGTAAATCCCATCTTCCTAGCATCGCACTTAGTTCAAAGAAGAACTCCTTCCTGCTCATGTTATTTGGTCCGTACACCGTGATCACGACCACTCCCTGCCATTCCTGCAGTCCAGGAGGTGCGCTACGACCGTAACATTGCCCATTTCCGAATCCATCAATCTGTGACAATCCGTATCCCAAGCTAGGAGAGTGCCTCCCCTAGACCCATCAGCCTCCAGCGTCAACCACTCCCAGGCCGAGCCTGGTAGGACCGATCTAACAATGGGGAAGCTAGTAGCCCCCCATTTAGTCTCCTACAACCCAATCACCTCTGGGCTCTACTGATGGATGAAGGACTTTACCATTGCCCTTTTCTCAGAGAGGCCTAAACCTCAAACATTCCAGCTTAAGAATTTCGATTTTGACATCGAAAAAATATTTACCCCAAATCTCTGCTAAAGCCCGCCCCCTGGAAAAGAGCCTCCTACATTTCCTTCTTCTTTGGGGACCCCATCTGGGGCCTTCCCTTTCTTCTGACTCTCCTTTCCTCTGTTATAGAATAAACCCCTGTTTCCTCTGGTGTAGATTAAACCCCACCTAGACCAAACACCATTCTTTCTACCTTTTTGCCTTTGTCTTCGCTATATGTTTTCCTTCTTTTAGAATTTCCCCATATAATCTGAGTAATCTGTTCCGATCCGCTTGATATGTGATCCTCAATTATGTGCCTAGCTTGATCAGTCTTTCGGCTTCTCCTATTACCTCCGCTGGTCGACTAAGCCGGGTTGTGGTGTTAAGTTTTGGTCCATTAGCTCATAACGGGTCCCGTCAACCCACTTATTCATATTATTACGATCTGACACTTGGCAAATAACATCACCTCCCATATGACAACTGTCAGATAAGGTGATGTGAGTAATCGAGTCATCGAACCAGATCTCTATCTTTCGACTTGGAAGAAGATGTTTGATTTGAAATTTGGTTACCCCGACGATCCATGGTTTCGAAGTGGTTCTCAAGTCATTAACCAGAACCCTGGGCCGACCATTCTCTCGGTTAGAGGGTGAACCAGATGTGGATAAACCCAATGCACGCGTGTCGACATCTCCCGGACTCACTGCATTTACTACTCCGTCCTGTTGTATTAACTTTCGGGTCTTCGAAACGCACTCCTTGTCTCTAGAACCTCCACGTGTCCTATCTGGATCAACTCCAAGACCTTGCAAATCAGCTTTTGTCCAATCTCACCCCTTTCCTCTGCCGTCAACATTTAAGGAAGCAGCCCACCATTCGAAAAGTTGGACGAGTGTCGACCTTTGGCATTCTCTCCCTAGCGCTCCATAAGTCGAAGCTCTGCATCCTTTACCTCTTTAGAGGAATTGTTATCTGCTTCGGGAGTGCCCTTGTCCCACCGGTCCAAGGTGTTGTTAATGGTCCTATCCAGGTCAGCATGCCACGTCGTCCCGTCTTGCCCTTGGTGCCCCCAGATCGAGCCGACCGGGAACGCAGCCGTGTTCCGCGCCGAATGGAGCCCGATCCGCGAGCGTTGGAGACCTAGGAGCTTCGTCCTGTCCCAGCTATGCATTTTCCGCTAAACTCCCCCCAGCTGGCTGAGAACTTCACCACCAGTGATAGTCGCATTCTCTACATCACAAGGCCCTTATTTGAGCGGATGTTATGATGTCGTTATCTCTAATCGTTGTCCTTTTCACCCTATCCAATTCACACCACCACCGATACCTAGTTCCATTAATAACGATATCTCCCCACCGCGGTATATCGGCAATGTTCGTGGGGTGGACAACAATCCTCGCGTACCAGATGTCCAGCCTCTCAGCAGTGAGAGTGTCAACGCCGAGAAAGATCCCGCACAGTCGACCGATTCCGCTGAGGACCTAGGTGGCCCATAGGAACGGTGGAAGGCCGTAAACACAGAGCCAGTAACCGTCATCTTCTTCTTTTTGCAAGGTTGTGATAAAGTTGTCTTCTTCCCATCTGCTACACCTGAAGACGTTTCCACCGAGCTCCGATTGTCCGTGAGAGACCAGAAGATCTATAGCTGCAGGTATCTCCTCCGAGAAAGCGGCCAGAAAGAAACTTTTTGATACTTTTGAAACTGTAAATGTTGTTTTAAAGCGCTCTGTCACGAGGTCGCACTTCTGCAACCTCAGTCCCGTGCGGCACCTAACGCACGTTGCGCTAGGTCAGCCTACTTCTGATACCAACAGTCGCGGGGCGTCCTTCAGCGCGCTTTCAACCCGCGCGGTGCTCTGCTACCGCATGCAACGAAGCCAACCCATCTACACATCAGCTCTGATACCACCCGCCTAGAGGACGGGAACTCCCCCAACGTGGTTACCTCTGTTTCGCGGCCTACCATCCAGCTATATCGTGCCCCTTACGACACGCTCAAATGCACTACTGTGCTAACTTGGCCTGCTCAAGCTTCACCCTGTGCACTGCACTAGTACCTCGCTTCGCAACAGTCTTGGCATGCAGCTCCCCATGCCACCATGTCTTGCTCACATACCGAACCAAGCCCACAGCCTTGTGCCTCGCGCTCGCGTGCTCAACTGAGTCCCACGCAACCTGCCTTCGTATGCGTTCCGAATTACTAGCACCATTTATCTTTGGCCCACGTGCTGTCGTGCTCAACTGAGTCCCACGCAGCGTTAGTGTTCTCCTCGCGAGGTTGCCCAGCCGTATGCACCGCGACGCGTAGTCCGGAGCCATACATAAACCTCCCTTGGGTGCCACACGGCATCGCTGCGTCGACGTCCTAGGCCCACCCTTTCAGGCCTAGGAGACACTTGCGCCCCCTCTGGCAACGCAAGGCCCCGTGTGGGTGGGAAGCAATCTCCACCAACTCTCCCACATAGAAGGGTAAAACAGTCATTCAACCAGAATGGCGAGAGGACCTCAAACCCCTTGGTTTGACATACCGCAACGCCCCCTGCATCGCTAGCCCACCTTGGCTATGTCGCGTCCATGTCGCGACCGTGTCGCTCTCGCATCTTCCACCCCATGCGGCCGTGTCGCGTCCCCGCAACGCGACCACGTCACAAGGCCCTCTTGGCACCCATGTTGCGTGCCCTCCTCTCTTCCTGTTCAGCTACCTTAGGTCTGTAATAAGAATTAATTTCTTTGTATTGTTTGCCTGCAATGGTTCATCCGTTCAATAGATCTCGTTCCCGTCTTCTCGTTATGATCTTAGTCTTATCATTTCCTTTTCTTCCCCTCATCATTGGTCTGAAGTTCATGCAGTGAGAGATGGTTACCCCAGTACTCCAGTGTGCATTGCAGCCTCTAGTGTAGCATCGAATCCTTCTTTTGAAGCTAAGGTTTCCACAATCGCCATACATCCAATCGCCCGTTCTTACTACGATCAGCACTCCCCGGCTCTGAAACTCGCCATTTCGTGTAGTGCAGACGTGGTTACGGCTGGCATACCTCCTAGCACCCTCATGTCTCACCTCGTGTCTCGCCATTACTGTTGTGTTTGGCAAAGGATTTCAATGTCCCGTAATTAGGTGAAGTAGATTTGTTTACTCTCAAATCTTAAAATCAAATCCCATAAGATATGAATATCCTCTTCTAAATTATCTTCGCTATAACAACCAATCCCCCTTTTCCTCCACACATAATCTCCTATTGTTTCAAGCAACCTCTCTTTTTCCCTACGCGTAAATATTTGGTTTTAAAGTGAACTTTTTTACCACATTTCATAAATCTTATAATTTCGCGATAACTAGGATTTTTTTTACGTTTTGGATTTTGAAAATCGAAATAGCTCGATCAGGTTAACGAAAATGGGAAATCTTTCGCAAAACGCCTCCGCTAATATTGTAATTTATTTTAAAAAGGAAAAGAACAATTTAATGGAAATGGAAATTGAATGGGCGTATGTCGCGTCGACCCGGCTCATGGATCGGAACGTGCAGGGCGCGAGAGCTGCCCGAGCATGCAAAGCCAGGGGCTGGGGCATGACAATGTTCTAGTTCTAATTCCTTAAATAATGTTTAGTTATAGCAAGAATTATCTATTTGTAGAAAGTAGAGTTAGTTTAGGATTTTCTATTTAAAGCCTCTTTAAATTGATATAAAGAATGGCGTTTTGACGATTAATAAAATTATAACACCCTTTTAAACTCTAGCTAACATTGGTTAGCCATTGGAGTGCCGATGACAGGCCCTTGCAAAGAAATTTTGTGGATTTTCCTTAATTCAACCACATTGAAAGACTTTCTCAGGTTTTTTGCAAGTTTTCCTAGTTTTGTATCAAAACCAAACCAACATTGCTTGCAAGCGATCAACCTTCGAACTACGAAGCGGAAGTGTGCCAAGGTGGTATTGTAACAACTGAAATTTTTACGCTTAATTAGATATTAATAAGCTATTGCACATAAATATAACATTTATTTTATTTTATTATGACCTATGATAATTAATTAATCTAATTAATAGACCTTAAAGGATTTTAAATAAATGTTAGTGATTTTGGCATGCCATTAGTAATAATTAATGGACCTTTAAGGCCCATTAGTAAATTAATAAAGCCCATTAGAATCATTAAAGTTAGTAAAGACCCATTAGTAAGGCTTGTTAGCAATTATAGAGGCCCATAGAACCAATTACGAACCATGTAGGAAATTCTAATTAGAATTAGATTTAAATTATGAAACTTTAATTACTATAAATATAAAATAGAGGCTAGCTTTAATTTACAGAAATTTATAGAGCTTTATAGCTTTAAACTTTTAGAGAGAGAAATAGTGAGTTCTAGAGAGAGAAGACTTGAAGGTTTCAGTTTGAGGTGCGAGGAAAGTGAATGGATTTCAAGATCATTCGAGGAATCATGTTCAGATGTTGCAGATCGGATTTAGAAAATCGTTTCATCATCAATCAACGGTTCGATTTAGAGGTATGGAAAAATCATAGGGTTTTTAATATTTTGAAATATGTACTCATGCTAGGTTGATCCGAACCTACCCGGAAACGCATTAAATTAATAAAGTATGGACTTACTATGTTTACGTTGTTATTTTAAATTAGTTACGAAATGATTATATACCCAGATGAAGAGTTTCAGATCAAAACCACGTTGTTACGAAACTTCTCAAAAACCTTGGTTTTGAGAGTTCAAACCTTGGAAGGCTGATTCAGGATAATTCAGGCCCTTATTTAGATCAAATACTGATGCAAATAAGGAGATACCCTCCTTTTGGATTCAACAAAAATAGTCTCAGATCGCAATTCTAAAAGAATAAAAATTCAACTTTCTAGGTCAAGGCAAAATTCTATTTTTTTGCCAATAGTGGAAGATTGTTGAATGATCATATCTACTATAAGTCTATAATTAACAATTTGATAATATATCCAACGGTGAAACAATGCCAGATCACCATCTCATCAATAACCAATGGTCCAATGCTGATATTGACAATCGATACAAGTTGGATCAACCAATCAGTGAGCATAGATGCTTGATGATTATTAGAATAAGAAAATATCAAAAGCATGCGTTAAGGATAACTCATCAAAATCGAGTTCTTCTCAACCGAGAGAGGATGATGCAATCGATAAAGGGTCAAGAAAAGAAATGATGAAAGGAAAGGCAAAAAAATGGAAGAAGAAAAAAAGACGACAAAAGAGAAAAAGGAAAGAAAGGGATTACAGTGGTCTATGTTTGGAATTATATAGAGGTCCTGATTGGGTGAGTCACACATGCCAAAAATCAGTATATGCTAGTTTTGACTCTTTAAAGAATAATGGACGGGTGTTCTATCATAACTTCTAATGCTAAGCACCAACGGAAAGAAGAAGAACAAAAAAGTCAAACCCCACATAATGAAACTGGAAGAATTGGCAGGAAACCAAGAATAAAATATGGCTTGAAAGGTGTTCCAAGAGGAACTAAAAAGACTTAGATTTGGTAAAAAGGGTTTGAGATTAGCGAGATTAGAGTTAGAGTTTTAGGGTTAGAGATGGAAGGAGAACAGAAAAAGACAGAGAAATGGAGAAATAGTTTGGGTTGTAAGTTTTCTTTCCTTACTCCCAACCTTGTTATTTATACTTAACTAGAGATATTTCATGCACACCCTCAAGTTCTATACAAATACCAACACTCCCCCCTCAAGTTGGTGCATAGATATCTATCAAGTCCAACTTGGATATAAGTTCATGTAGTAGCCTTGATCTTCGAGATATTTACTGAGAAAATCAGCAATTTGTTCCCGAGAATTGACTTGAGGAATTCAAAACTCATTGGCTTCAACATTTTCACGAATATAGTGGTAGTCTACTTCGATGTGATTAGGTCTTCCATGAAATTCAGGGTTTTCCGCTATATGTCTAGTCGCATCATTGTCTGCAATGAGACTCATAGGAAATTTTACATCAAATCATAAGTCAGCGAGAAAATTTTTGATCCACATTCCCTCACGGGCTCCTTGAGAAATAACCCTATACTTGGCCTCTCCACTTGAGTTGGACACAACATGTTGTTTTTTACTCTTCCAAGTAATAAAATTGCCACCAACAAAGGCACAATATCCTAGTAGACTTTCTATCAGTAACAGATCCAGCCCAGTCAACATAAATGTGGGCTTTCACATTAAAGTGACCATAATTGCTATACCATATCCCCTTCCCAGAGCTAGACTTCAGGTATCTCACAATCGTATTGCGTCCAAGTTGATACTTTGAGGTGCATGCATATGTTGACTTACCACACTCACAACATTGGCAATATCAATGGTGAGATATATCAACTTTCCAATTAACCTTCGGTACATCTGAATATCCTGTAATGCCCTCCAATCCATCTTCAGAATTGGTTCGGCGATTTGGATCCATAGGAATATTTGCAGGTTTATACCCCCAGCATACCAATCTGGTGGAGCAAATCTATGGCACGCCTCCTATGCGAAATACAGATACCCGTATTTGACATTGCTACCTCAATTCCAAGAAAAGAATTGAGGGGACCCAAATCTTTAATATCAAAATCCTACTCATGCATTGTTTAAGTCTTATGATCACTTCTTCATGGCGAGGAAATGTGTATTACCTATTTTTATCTCACTGCCTTTTGGACGTTGAAAAAGATTGGAGGGCCTAATGCGGAACTTTCTATGGCGAAGAAATCCACCTTATAAATTGAGATGTCGCCTGCTCTCCCAATAAAGACGATGGTTTAGGCATTTGTAAAATTAAAGAGATGAACACAGCATTGCTCAAAAGTAGCAGTGGAGACTCGGTAGTGAATAAGATGCGCTTTGGGCTAGGGCTGTGTCGACTAAATAGAGGGTCACTAGATAGGAGTGGGACATAAGAACTATCGGGCTATACAAGTAGCTACAATCTAGCGGAAAGGCATTTGTTCACGCCTTACAACTTTTCAGTAATGTATCAGCTTTAAGGTGCGAATGGGCAATGAAGTGAGATTGTGGGCGGATAAATGGTTGGGAAAGATCCTTGATGGAGAATCACAGGAATATTTTCCACCTTGCTCTTTCTAGTGAGGCTAAGAATGAGCAGGTGCTCTAGAATTTTTCGGGACATACGAATGGGACATAAGGTTACACTGCAACCTTAGAGAATCGGAAATTCACTACTATGCTGATTTGTTACACTCCATACATGTTCCAAGGATATCCAATAGCGAAGACGGGAGAATTTGGGAAATTAGCGCAAATGGATTCTTCTCAGTTAAGTCCTATTACAATTTTCTCACTCGAAGACCTCTTATCTCTCAAGATTGGACATATATATTGAAGATTAAAGCTCCTCGTAAGATTCTAGTTTTCACTTGGCGTGCGGTTTGGAAAAGATTAAAACTATAAACAATCTTATAAGGAGGGGCATGTCCATTTCCAATAGGTGCATTATATGTAATAGAGCAACTAAAACAGTGGATCATCAGCTTACTCACTGCCTTCAATACTATTTCTGCTTTTTCGATCTTCTATTACTAAGCATCTCACTAAAAAGCAGCTTGTAATTTTGTTTTCTTTAATGAAATTACATTGTTGCTTAAAAAAATGAAAGAATATTTAGCTAAAATAGGAGTTATTTAGTTATAACTTCTAAGAAGTTGAATTGGTTTAGCCTTTTAGGATTTTTCATCTTAGGTCATGTAAGGCTATTCAAAGCTTCTTTGATGTGAACAATAATTTTTTGAGAATTAATAAAGTCGTAGAGGGCTCTTAAGCCGTAACCAACATTGGTTACTCATTGAAATGCTTGTGATAGGCCCCTGGAGATAAATTTTGTGGGTTATTCCTTAATCCAACCACATTGGACGTCTCGTCCTAGTGTTATTGCAGGCTGCCTAGCTTTGTATCAAAATCGAACTGACGTATTCTTAGTGACATCACTTGGTTTGTATTGCCTCCTTAGTTCAACACCAAATTCTCAAGCCTCCTCAAAAAATATTAGTTTACAAATATCATACAAGAGTCTCAAAATATTATCACTTTCAACATATCCAAACAAATTAAGAGCATAATATATCTTGACCAAATAACCCAAGTACCCTCAGGTCATAGATTTTCATCAGAATCGTAGCATTGTTACCTTTTTGTCTCTAATCACCCTTGTGAGCATCAATTTCTTAATGATGAGGCTTTATCTTTAGCACAAGAGCTGTATTAGAGTAGGCAGCCGATTAGGGTCTGGCCTATTAGAGTAGGCAGCCTCAATAGAATAAAGTTCACCAAAATTTTATCCTCTTCCAACTTCACAAACCTGAAGGCCTAGATGAGGGTAGCTATTTGCAGCATTTATACCCCACCTCTAATCCCATCCTTGAATCTAGACACAAAACAACTTCCCAAAACTGTTCTAATAGCCTCAACATCCATTTAGCTAGACTTTCTTATGATATTTTCTAGCATGGCCCGTAGAGGTTTGCGGCAATTTAGAAAAATGTACCGAATCAAGTACACAATGATACCCACGTGAATTGTGACTAAGACATCTCGTTGACCATCTTTTTTCACAGTAATACTATAGAACAAAATCCCCAACCAAATGCACAGACGCTAAATCAAAAATTGAATCATCCAAAATACAACTGTTCGGACTCTATAAATGCATTATCCCTGATCTTCCCCTTCAAGTTTGGGCAAATCAATCATCCTTAGTCTAGCATGATTTAACGCTCCACCCCGACTCTTAATTCAATGTCATCTTGCTCTACATACAAATTCTCCAAATTGTGGATAGGTCGTGCAACTAATTGTTCATTTTTTTTCGGTTCTTGATTGCTTCCTAGAATGTTCCTCATAGAGTTACCTAGGCACTTCTACTTTTGGGATTTTTGTTGTCCCGACACTTGGTGCCACTTGGACAATCTTTAACACAACACGATGCTTCTAGAAATGTATGAAAATACCACCAAAATGTTCCTCGTTTGGCACGATAAAATGAACCATTTTTTATAATATTAAAAATGGTGCAAAGCTTAGTAACTTAAAAAATAAAAAAACTTGGGTTCCTTCAAAACGATTTGTATAATATAGTCTACTTTTAGTTAGGTTCATGACATACATTATGTACCTTTTCATTACATTCCTCAATTGGCACTCTAAGATTTTCCTTCACTCTTTTTTCTCTATATGTTTTATTCTATTTTATTTTTCTTAAAGTCGTGTCACCCTATTGGAATCTTTAGAAATTGGCGTGCCAAATATCTATGAGACTATGACACCTTGATACTTGGCACCAGTGCCATGTGTCTAGGCAACACTTATTCCTCTACATATAGTTGACTGATGTTGTGCGCCCATCAAAATTGCAACCATATGCACTGCCGAAAATGCTTGTATGTAATTCACGTGTGCTTGTTCACTTGCATTTTCCTTGATTTATTGAATTTCTTGAACAGTCGGCATAATTTTCTATGTCATCATGATTATATCTGAGCCGTTGAGCTCTAACAACAATTGATATGATCCCAGTCATATAGCAGCAACTATTATCAACTCTAACATACAATATAAAAACAAACTGGCGATTATCTCTTCAAGGGGATCAGGCTCCTTAGCTCAAAGTTGAATTTCCATACCCTTATTAAAAAACTATCGTATTAAACAATTCCAACCTAAACATGCAACTTAACAGTAACTTCGAAGAACAAATAAATCCTAAACTACCTCAAATAGGTGGTAAACTAGTTTGGTTCATACAGCAAATCTACACTCTAAAAATCACTAAATACGATTAGCATACAAATTATATATCATCGATTCGTAGCATATAAACAGTATCCAAATGAGGAGAATTGATTACACTGGATTACCATATAAACTGTATCCAAAAAAAGGAAAAAAATTATACCTTGCAAGTAGATACTAAATCCATCTCCAATAATCGGTAAAATTCCCCAATGACGAGTAATCAACAGCCAAAACCCACCCGAAAGGGCTTCGGCCAAACGGCAAGCGATCGATCTATTTGAAATCAGGGCTCATCAACACGGGAAATAAGTAAATTAAGAGATCGAATTAAGGCCAACAACAAAAAAAAGTTGAAATTTTTCGAAACCTTGCTAAGGTATCGATAGAGATTAAGAACCCTAGAAACGATTTTAATAAGAGAATCTTACATATGATCAAAAACGATAACGCCGCCGGCGCATCTATATCATCTATATCAGTAGCCAACACAAAGAGTTTTTATTCGGTGGACGGGCGATTGCCGCATCAGAGATGTACGGTACATGCGTATACGGTTAAACCAGATACCATGTGACTTTAGGTCACTTTTGATGGCAAAGAGCAGCTCTTTTACTTTTCGACTCTGGAGAGAACTATTTTTACATTTGATAATACAGCTCCTTGCCTCATTTATTATGACAGAAAGCTGTTTTAAGTGACAAAACTGCGCTATCCCAGCACAGATCTTATATACTCTCACAAAGAGCAAGCGAAAAACTGCTTCCCCTCTTATAAAAGGTAACCCAAACAGAGCCTAATCATATCCATATCAAAATATGCCACTAAAAAACTTCAATCCTCCAACAATTGACCAATATTGATGGTATAAGACTAACCAGGTAGAGCACTGATTTCTTGTCGCTAGAAATCTGTGTGGTCTATGCTTTGACAAATCATGCAAAATGAGATTGGTCCGATTACCACCCGGCGTATATGGCTCATATGCTAATCTCAAACACTCTGGGCATGTTTGATTGCTCACGGATTTCACGATTATAATTGACACTCTTCATTACACGTGACAATATATAATGATGAGGTGATACGAGGGTGGATCTTGTATGCGAATTTCATAATCGTTAAAAAACGTTAAAATATGTCGTCTCTTTGGTCTATCAAATGACCGCTCGCGATTAACTCGTCAGTTATAACTGTGAATCGTGTTTTATCTCGCAATAAACTGTACCCTCTATGAAAAGACGACTGCTAAGAGCAAAATACTTTTTCGTCGAACAAATCATTTTATTTGGCACACCAAATTTGCTACCCGCTAACTCCTTAGTGAAAAGATAATTACAATAAATTTTGATTTACTGTAAAAAAAAAAAAGATTCAAACCATGTGTCATTCATATATCATTTAGGCAAACCTAGTTTATATTAACATTTGGGTGGACACAAATTTTTACTTTGTATTTCTTTAGGTTAAATAAAATAATTTTTTCTAAGAGCACACCATATTTTGCAATCCAAATATCAACTTATTTTCATCTTGGCTGTGTCCGAAGTAAAAATGGTGTACATATAGCATCCATCTAAAAAAAAGGCGATTTTCCTTCTTCAACGAGCATCTAAATACATGCCCTATCCGTAGGGTTGTCAACAAGCCAGGTTTCAACTTGGGCCCGCGCCGAATTTGGGCCCAATATTTTAAGTCATTTAATAAACGGGTCAGGCCGGACTAAGCCTGAATAAAAAATGGGTTTGAGTTCGGGCTACAAAGTATAAGCCCGAACCCGGCCCGGCCCGATAAAATGAGGCCCTTATAAAAAAAACTCTTAAAAAATATTTAAAACTCGGCCCGGATAGCTAATCGGGCCGGGTTCACGCTACAACATTTTAAAATCGGGTTGAGCCCTGGCCGGCCCGATTAGCTATCAGGCCGAATTTGAGCTCTCATTATAACTTAAAAAAAAACAGGCCTATAGAAAAATCCGGCCCGTTGACAGCCTTACCTATACGTGTTAGGTCTATGGGTCAATCAGCTCTAGGGGTGCAAAAAACAAAACCGAAAATTGGGCCAATTGAACTGACCCAAACCAGATCGAAACCAATTAAAAACCGACACCGAACTGGTTTGGCTTGATTCGATTTCGATTTGGGTACCTGAAAACTGGGTCAGGTAAGGCGAGAAAACTGATAAAAATTTGAAAATAAATAAATATACAAATACGATGAAAATTTGAAAATCTAACTGAACTAAACAGACTGAAACCAAAATCGGATCAGTTTGGTTTCAGTTTGGGAAGTTGAAAATTTTGATTAACCGAAACTGAAATGTTTCGATTAGGGTTTGGTTCGGTTAACCAAATTCGCACTCCTAATCAGCTCCAACAGATTTATATTGAGTTTGGCAACACTCCTTGCCGACTTTCAACCGCTCTCGAGGCGGGATTTTATTTAGTAAATAGGCCAGGATCATGAGCAAGCGAATTTTCAAAAAATTCGTAAATAATTCGAGATTAATTTGGGGGACCACAAAATTTTCAAAAATTAGGAATTCGTGAATTTTTCAAAAACTAGGTGATTTTTGTGACTATGCTCAAGAAAAAGACTAGGTATTACCCACCAAGGGGTTGTCACAATAGTTTACGACTTCAATATAGTCCCTAAGGTTGTTTGTTCAAAACACCTCCTTTCGGTGATAAATAGATGCCACATAGGTAGGGATGTGCTGAAACCGAACCGAAATTCGGTTCAATTTCAGTTTTGGGGCATATCGGTTCAGTTTCGATTTCGAAAAATAGAAACTGATAGTTATCAGTTCGGTTTCGATTTTAACGTTAAAAAAATCGAAATCGAACCGATAAAAAACCAATAGTGGTGCATGCCTAAGATTGGGGTTCTGTAAAGTTATTGGGATCTCGATATAATTTTTCTATTATCTGTATGCATGTATTTAGATGAATCTTGTTCATGCATTGCCTTCTGAATTAGTTTGTGAAAAATATGCTTCAATCATTTAGGTTCTCTGTTTTGATTTATGTTTTCTTTTTTTATGCAAAAAATCTAAATATATATACAAGTTGTAATGTAATGAAAATATGAAATAGCTATGAAAGGTCATGTGTCATGAATCTCGACAATAAATGTTGGCAACTCATATCATACATTTGAAAAATGCTTGATATTTCACAGATCAGAGGATTGCTAAATGGATAGTTAAAATTTTTATGATCAACTGCTTAAAATTTGACATGCAATTAGATGATTAGGGTTGTTTGACATTCTACTTTTCGGCTGTCTTCTATCGAATGGCGGCCTACCTATAGATGATTAGGTTGTAATACTGTATGGATTCATACTGTCGAGACCTACTAATGTGTACTAATAATCAGTGCATTTGCCCATCAATCTGGACAATCCGATAAGTGCATTAATTTCTTGAAAATGTTCTCAGTCATCTGATCAATCACCTACTTTTGGATGATTAATAGTAAATTAGCGATATAAGCAACAATCTACAGAGTCTTTAGTAATCCGACTCTTATGAATTGGCAATGACTTCCTAATAAATAAAAAATAAAAAATTGAAGTTTAAAAATCGAAAATAAAAAACGATTAAACTAATAATTATCGGTTCGGTTATGATTTTGAACCTTATCGATTCGATTTTATAAAATAAAAACTGAGAGTTATCAGTTCGATTTCGGTTTTGCCCCAAAACCGACCCGATACACACATAAGGTATATAAATAAATTCTTGTGACATGGCGAGGGAGATGGCACCCACAGGGATTAGTCCATGGACAAGCTTGAGACACCTATGTTATAAAAAAGACAAAAAATTGAGAGAACGGCTAGGGATTGATTGACCCGTGCACGTAAGACCTTTAAACTTGATTAAAGTTCTCCTTATACTCCTACAATCCGCTACCCATTTTACCCTTTTTCAAATCAGTAATTTCCTGTTTTAATCTTCCTTGGTGACACAAGCCATTAGATCAGATGTGGTAAACGCGTCATTAATTTTAGATGGTTGCTACGCAAACACGCAAATATGCTTACCGCGCGCACTAGCCTTTCGAAAGAGGGATCTTAAATCCCACACCAGGTGCCCTGAAACACTTCCGCATTGTTGCCTCATCTTCTCTAGCAATCAGCGTCTCTCGCAAGCGCGATCTGTGTCTGTTTACAGGGAACAATACTTGTCATTGGTAGGAACATATTATAAATAATTGATTTATTCTCTTTTAGGAATCAATGAAGAAAATAGTTGAACTCTAAGGACAGTGATCTCTTCTCGAATAGATCAAATGAGGTTCGGCTACCTCGAATTAGCCATCTTCTTATCTTTATTATCTTTTAATTTCATATCTTATCGTTAGGGATACACGCAGTCTCAAAACATCTATTCAACCCCTCTCTCTCTCTCTCTCTCTCTCTCTCTCTCTCTATATATATATATATATATATATATATATATATATATATATATATATATACATACCTTCTCTCAATTTTTTTTAGAGGAAAAGAATAAACGAAAAATGATATCCTATGGTCTGAATCAAAGCAGCAAGTAGCTTTCAGAGTGGATGTGCTTACCTTTTTTGAAGGGTGAAAACAATGGTACCCTCACAAATAAAATAGGGCGCCGTTATTTGAAACTATAAATTCTTTGAAGGTAACATGGTTTACATGGGTAGAAAAAGGATGGGATTCTTCTATAAATGTTTTTTTTTAAAAACCGCATGACAGGAGTTTTTAGGTCTTAGCATATGATATCTAAAATTGGGCTGGTTTTCTGTAATTTTGGCATGGGGGGGTTTCTAAAGAAGGCGTTTTGGAAATTTAAGATTTTGCATGGGATTTGGGAATTCTTTAGAAAAAGGTGATTTTTTTTTTCCTTAGGACAAAATCATAAAGCTTTCACTTTTCAAGTTTAGCAGGTAATTGTGTAATTTGGGTTGATTTCTTTATTCTTAGTTTTCCGTGCCAGAGTTGATATGGTATATTATGGATTATAGCATTTGATTTTTGGTGTTATGGGGGTGGCATAAAGTTTGAATAGCGTAGGTAGATTGGGTTGTATAGTTTTTGGGAGATCTCTTTTATATTCAAAGGTTTGATTTCGATCGACATAGGAGCTAATGATGGATTTAAGCATCTCGTGGTTATGAAGTGTTTCTATTTTTTCAGTGGTCGTCCAATAGTACCACCTTGAGTGATTGCGATATGGGGGATTAGTGTTCAAATTCTCAAAGATGTGTATGATTAGAATTTTTATATTTTTTTGTTGGTGGGGAAAAAAATTGATAATTTCAATGGTTGAAATTAAAATTACTAACGAGGCATTAGCCCAGTTGGTGCGCTCCCTCCATACGAGGGTGTAGGTCGTGGGTTCGAATCTTGTCCTCCACGGTGTTTTCCACCCGCAACTATCACATGTGTGCTTGTTAGCTCCTCGGTTCTCAAGGCTGTCTTAGCCGAATGGCCATATAAAAAAAATAAATAAAAATTAAAATTCACTAATCGGGATGGTTCCAAGCCCTTATAAACTTAATTATTCGGCTGGGACATGCATCAATAATGGCTGCTAGTTGGACTAATTGGATTGACCAAAGATGTGTGTAACATGGCATAAAAAGCTGAATAATTTATTTAGAGGGCTGCTATAAGCACACCACTTAACGGAATTTCCTGAAGCACACATTTTTTTGCTGCCCGCACTCCAAGTAATTTAAAAAATAAAAATAGATGATGCAAGCTCACAGAAAGCCGCAATATGTAACACCTATTCTCCATCTAAAATTACTAGATTAAGCTCTCAACGCCTCTATGTTAGTCTAAAGAACTCCTTTAAAAAAGAACTTGTATCAAATGAGCTACTCAGTCCTCACGTGGCTGCCCTTAAATTTCACCATAGTTATAAGAATATTGGGCAACCCAAATTAACATATGATCTACCCCTGAATAGAATACAATCATTAGTTGGTTCCAAATAAAACTGGAATTGTAAAAATCTTATTACCCACCTATTGTCTATACAATAAAATGTATATTAATTTTAGGTTATGTTTGGATAGGGGGAAAAGAAAAGAAATCATAGAAAAGGAAAGAAAATATGTTAATTTTTTAGTAAAGAAATCATGAGAAAGCTACAGAACTTGATTACAAATAAACCCAAAAAAAGATATATATTCAATAGCCCCCAACAGAAGAAGCCATAACAAATCATTCAACTTACCATAAGAAGAAGAAGATTAGAGGATAATTATCCAATTTCATTACAGGAGACAACATAAGAACAAAGTAGAGAAAGAATAAAATCGAAAGCTATAGAACTTGATTACAAATAAACCCAAAAAAAAGATATTCAATGGCATTTTTCATTGCTATCTACTATTTTCCGCCTTCATTTTCTTG
Organism: Chloranthus sessilifolius; assembly: GCA_021018995.1. NCBI lineage: Eukaryota > Viridiplantae > Streptophyta > Magnoliopsida > Chloranthales > Chloranthaceae > Chloranthus > Chloranthus sessilifolius. The sequence continues at coordinate 74,442,099 of CM037589.1, forward strand.
TCTTGTTGCGCAATCAGAAGAAAAATCAGCCAAACTCATATATCCATGAAAGAGAAACGACGAAAGGTATATATCCAAATTCCAAACTACCCATAAAATATTTATAAAAAGGCATATATCCAAACGAACTTCCAATTTCCATTATGATTGAGATAAAGATACATGCAGAAGCTAAAACAAACCTCAATCAAGAAAGAAATCAAAGAGCAAAACCAAACAAAAACAAGAAACCCTTCAAAACAAAAGATTCAAGATTTGTTCCATATTGCACGGTTAAGTCTCTGTCTCTCTATAGAAAAAACAAGGAACGGAACCAAATAAAAACCAAAACTCAATAGAAACAAAAGATTCAAGACGTTCCAATTGCATGTCTCTCTCTCTCTCTCTCTCTCTCTCTCTCTCTCTCTCTCTCTCTCTCAGTGTAGAAATTCCGTTTCCCACCCTTGAGTTCCCTCGAGAGTTGCTGCCGCCCCATGTGGAAGTGAAGCTTGGTGAAGAATGCAGCCGCCCATGAAACACAAACATGCCACAGTGAAACACAGAGTCCCAAGTACCTTATAAATGGTCGAGGCGCCAAAGGCAAGAAGCAAGATACTCCCCACCAAGAAAGCGAAAGATAGAAGACACCAGGCGATGATTCTGCAGTGCCTCTGTATCCATTTCTTCATCCTCGAGCTTCTCCCACCTCCTTGTTGCATTTTGATCCGAGTGTTTACAGAAGAAGAAGAAACTAGACTCTCTAATTCTTATTCCTAGGATTTTTGCTTTTTCAAGAGTTGATAAATGCTAATGCCCTTTAAGGCTTCAACGATGAACGAGATTTTTTATTTTATGTTATCCGGAACCGAGGATACACATGACAGTCGGAAGCAGTGTGAGGGAACACCAACTACAGTGATAGGGGTTAACTAACAGAACCCAACCCACACCTTATAAAGACAAGAGTGAGAAACAGTGTGGAGGACGACTATGGAACCCATCACCTCCTCCCTCACAAATGGAGGGAGGGTACCACCTGGGCTAATGCCTCCTTGGTATATGAATTTATTCATTAAAAAAAAAAACAGATATGCTATATGAAATTGCGCAGCAACACCAGGAATTGTAGCTGCAATGGTTGATAAAGTTAATTTAATAGATAGACGGTTGTGATTGCGGTTTAGTTGGTTCAATTTTTTTTTTAATATCTTGCGGTAGCCTCTCTCAGCCTAATCCTTGTTAGTATTACTTAAACAAGGAACCAATTTTAAAGGGCCCAAAATATAGCAACATGTGCTGTGCTGCATGAGGCCGCACAACAACACACTTTATAGGGGTATTTTTGTCATTGCATTACAATTATGAGGGCATTTCTGTCATTCTCCGGTAAAAATTTTTGTCACATTCCCCCACTATGACCGTCCACAAACTTTGGTTCTCAGAAGATTTGGAATTATCAGTGATTTGTGTTTAAGAGTTCATAGTTTAGACCAAGCGGGTCTTATCATTATTTCATTGTTACCTCAAAAATCACTCATTGGAAATGTTCAATCTATGCACTCAAATGCATAATTTTTAGAATTACAATGGGTATTCACTTATCATGAGTGGTAAAATAATTCACACGTCTATATGACTGTATATATAGACTTTCATGCATTAGAAATCCGCCCACGTGACGCAGTCACACAAACGTGTGAATTGCTGTGTCCACCTATAATGAGTAGATAATGGATACCCATTATAGACTAACTCTACTTTTTAGCGGGTAAAATTAAAGTGAATAGATTAGATGGTTCCAACCCTCTATTTGTGGTCGGTGAAACATGCCAGTGATTGCAAATAGGGGTGAAAGTTTGGTAAATCGTAATCAAAACTGAATTTTCAATATCGGTGCCGATTTAGTTAAAATCAAACTCGAACCGAAATATATCGATTTTGGTTTGATTAATCGAAATCTGAACATATGGAAACTAAAATAGAAAAGAGCCTGGCCAATTTCTACTACAAAAAATAAGACTATTAGCGGCAACAAAAAATTGTTGCTATTAACCAAAAACTGCCACCAATAGTCTTATTTTTGGTTGTGTTCGGTTGGTAAAATCAATTCGAATTTTGTTTTTTGGATTCTAAGGTCTCTTTTGCCTCCCTACTCAACCATTTTTCGATTTTGACACACAAATTTAAACTAAACTTATTCAAAATTGGGTTCAGTTTTTTGGTTTTGGATCTGCTGCGAATCGATTTTTTCTAGTTCAGTTTATCGATTTTCAATTTTCCGGTCCCCAAATGGCAGGTAGTTAGATTACTTGGGTTGATAGAAGGTGTGCTCCACATGTAGGGCTGTCAATGGGGATGGTTTCAGCCTGGGCCCAGAATTTCAACCCAAAATTTTGAGTATTTTAGTAAGCAGTAAGTCAAGCTTGCCTAAGAATATAAACGGGTTCAAGTTTGGGCTTTGATTTATAAAATAAATGGGCCTTAATATATGATAAAATTATCAGGCCAATAAGCCTGGCCTGAACCCGGCCCGGCCCGAATTACACTTTTAACCCCCTTTTATTAAGTGGTTCAACGGATTGATAAAGGGGCTAAAAATTGTAATTTTCCCCCTTTACTACCATTTATAATCATAAGTAACGTTACTCCAAAAAAAATCATAAGTAACTTAAGCCTTCTTTCTCATTCGATCTCTTCTCTCCATCGTTCTCCTCTCACCTTTGAAACGGCGCGCGCCCAGCAGCCCGCAGCCCTCTCTATTTTCTCTCCTCGCTTCTCTCTCTCCCCACTTGGCGACTCCCCAGTTCCAACTTCTCTCTCTCCCAGTCTGCCAGTTGCTCTCTCTCTCCCAAGTCCCATGTCCCAAGCTCCCAAATTCAAATCCTATATTCCCATTCCCATTTCCCAGCAGCCGCCCAGGCTACCCAACCCTCTCTCTCTGCTCTCCTCTCTAGCTCTGGCCTTCTCTCCCACTGCAAACCCCTCCTCTTTCTCTCTCTCTCCTAATCTTAGGTAAAAATTCCAAAAGCCCCCCCGGCCTGAGTTTCGCCTCGCTTAGTCTGTTTAATCGGGTTTAATCGTGTTCAGCTCAAAGATTCCACATCGCTTTTGCTCTAAATATTAATCAGACCTATAAAAAACCCAGCCCAAACTTGCCCGTTGACAGCCCTATCCATGTGAGGGTAAAAGTTGAGCTATCATTGCCCTCTTTGCAATTCAACCAGCATACTAGGTCTCTCTCTGTTGTTTTCCAAAAAACCTTTACATGCTTGGATCTTGACATGGGAAACATCTTCAAAGACCATATTATAGAATTTTACATGTAGATTATTGTTTAAGATACCAGTATTTTACCCATGCCAAAAACCATCAATTATTTTCCTTTGAAAAAAGATAAATCCCTCTAAAATAGGGAGATTTCATTGGAAATCTTTTGCCTCCCTCCCCTCCCCTCTTTTTGTCGTGTGAGAACTCTCTCTCTCTCTCTCCTCAAGTACTCTCTTCTATTTCTCACTCTCTCTTTTTTATGAATAAATTAAAATAAAATAATAATAATTAAAAATAAAAAAAATAAAGTATAATAAAATAAATTAAAATAAATTTAAATTAATAATAATAGTAAAAAAATAATAATAAATAAAATAATATAAAATAGAAAACAAAATAAAAAATAGGAAAAAAATAAAATATAATAAAATATAATATAAAATTTTTTTAAAAATTAAAAATTTTAAAAAATAAAATATGACTATAAAAAATAAATAAATAAATAAATAAAGTAAACAAATAAAACTATCGCTCTCTCTCTCTCATACACCAAATCTATGTCTCATTGAATCTCTCTCTCTCTCTCTCCATCGATAGGATTGGTAGGCATCTAATCCATATTCCAAGTGAGGTATTTTCTCTCTTCTTGATGAATAAAATTAAGATATTTTCTCTAAATGAACTTTTAGAAATACCTCAAATAAAAATACATCCCTTTGAAAATGCCTCAATATTTCAAAAGTAAGGTAGTAGAGCATTTGCACACAAAAAATCATTAACTGCTTTGAATCGCAGACGATAGATATCATTGTTCGTCCCAATCTTCCGCATAATTGATCTGAAGATCATGGGTGTACCACTAGACAATTAGTTTCTGATTCCATGTGGCAAACATCCAAAAAAGTGTTCGAAAATTCATGTGGCAACCCAAATGTGATTTTCAAATTCATGTGGCAACCCAAATGTGATTTTCAAATCATTTTTTAATATGTGTGCCACGTTAACAAAAATAACTAGTCGTATGATGATATGCCCATGATCTCAGGATCCATTGTGTGGAAGGATGGGACGAAAAATGATATCCTCTCGTTTGATTCAAAGCAGCCCGTGGCTATCAGAGTGGATGTGCTTACCTTTTTGAAGGGTGAAAACAATGGTACCCTCAAATAAAATAGGTTGCCGTTATTTGAAACTATAGATTCTTTGATGGTAACATGGTTTATATGTGTGAAATCATTGATTGCTTTGAATTAGACTATGAAGATCATTTTTTTATTCTCAACACGATGACACAATTAGATCTTAAGATCATGGGACTACCATCAAATGGTAAAATATTGACTCCATATGGCACACATCTCCCATAGTCATTTCGAATCATCTTTAATGCTATCCGTGATTTCATACACCAAAAGTCACATAGAAACATGTTTGATGTTACTCGTGATTTCATATTAACCTTTTTGTGTGTGATGGTAGGCTCATTATATCAACATCAATTTTTTTATCTAAGAAGATTGGAGCGAAAAATGATCTCCAATCCAACAAGCAGCAACTGTTTCACACATGCAAATCTATGGTTGCCAAGAAAAAAATCTATGGCTGCAGTTAATGGAACTCTTTAATATATGAGGTATTTCTCAAAGTGATCTCAGCTGAAGCATTTCACAACAGTGGGGTATTTTTAATGACTGTGTGGACCGATTACCCATAAAATCGGTGAAAAAATTGGATCTAAGGACGTCGGTGTTGGACAAGTTACGCATTTTAGTCTTTAGATCCATGAAAACCGAATATCCGTAGGATCCCACAGCGATATTCTAGCAAGAGACGAGCCTATACAGGCTCAAAATCACGTGGATAACCCAGTATTGAGAGAGAGAGAGAGAGAGAGAGAGAGAGAGAGAGAGAGAGAGAGAGCATTTCGCTCTTAATTAGATCCATGAAAACCCGTTATCTGTAGGATCCCACTGCGATGCTCTAGCGAGAGACAAGCCTACACAGGCTTAAAATCACTGGCTGTAACGCAGGAGAGAGAGAGAGAGAGAGAGAGAGAGAGAGCACCTCGAGTAGGTTGTGAACCGTTGGTGCAGGATCAGACAAGCCAGGTTTCCTCCATAGAAGGATGATGCCGCCCACCTGAACCATTTGATTGGGGAGAGCGGCATCATCTCTCCTGGAGGGAACCTTGTCGTTTGTTTTCCCATTCACATACATCCGTTGAGGAAGGGGGCGGCTGACAAATTTATACTAGTTTTTTTTTTGACAGAATAGATTTGTGCTAGTTGCCAATGATTAAAGCTTTCAATCTATCTGGGGAGGGTGAAGTCTTTATTTTTTACTTTATTTACTCGGGTGCCACAAAGAGTTTTTCATTGGGTACTGAATACAAAAAAAAAACTCCTCTCTTGTGCCAATAGCCACCCATTATAGGAGATCCTAGATGAAAATACACGTAGATCTGAGGCTTTAAACCATCTGATCATTGCACTTTTGTTAGTTTAATTTGTATTGTCTATAGTGGCCGATCCCCAATGCATGCTTTGGATGATCAGGGTCTTACCCAACTTTATGGGATGTCCCACTTCATTGACATTTGGATTGATTATTTTGTACAATTGATGGTTACTGACTAACACCTGATTCCAACTCCAATGGCAAAAAGGATGCCCAGGCCTAACGTGGGGTTATATCTTAGTGGATAAGATATCAAAAGGGTACCAATAATTGTAACTCAAGATTCTACATTCACAACCAGAGTTATTGACAGCATTGAATGAGACAGATATTTTTTATCCAAATTTATCTTGAGGCCATGGTTCACCTAACATTTTTTTCTTTTTATCCAAATTTATCTTGAGAGTTGAGACCATGGTTCACCTATCATATGTACGAGATGTTGATTTCAAGTGAAACACATCCCTAAAGACCTCATAACCCTTATCATGGGTTGCACATACTCACAATTATTTTTTGTGATGTATGGCCCATGGAATCAACATCTGGCCATTCGAGAAGTGATGTATAATCTTTTCTTTTTTTTTGGTAATTTAGCTTGAGGTTTTAGGATCCTCCCTTATTATTAGAAAAAGAAATAAAGGAACGATTACTTTCTAATATAAGCAATAAATAAATCATCCATTGGAAAAGATTTTAAAATTTTCGAGCAATCTTCACAATTTGGCCATCATTCAAATTGGGGCAACTCTCTCTCTGCTATGGCCAGGAAATCTGGCATCGATTAAACTCTCGCTAAGAATTAATAGACCTACATTCCTTAAATTCTTCCATAAGTGTTTGAATATGCAAAATAGGGAGCCTATATCTCCATGGACTCTCTATCAACCTGTTAGAGCTATCAGATTCTATAATAATATTATCAAAACTCTCCTTAGAAGTGACAAATAATCTCAAGACCTATTTAGTGGAAAACTGGGGGCAAAAAAAATCTTCGTAAATATCTATACCCCATTAAAATCGGCAAACCCAACTGTTGGTTTGCGATTTTCGAGAACCCTCTCGGATTCGAAAAAAATACTCTAAGTTGGTCACTTGGGACTCAGTTTGTAAGAGGATGAAGGTAAACTAACAGTAAACAAACTTGCTTAGTTTAAACAACAAGTAACAAACTGACTTGTCAGACCGATCGCTAATAACACACAATCTTATTAGCGATAAAAAAAAATGGGTTATGCAACACACAAACCTGCAAAATCAATTATTAGTGACAACAGACTCATCACTAATAATTTAAAAATATTAAGCAGCAAAGAGACCTGCAAAACAGTGTGTTAGTGGTAAACAAGCATACTAACAAATTGAATATCCTATAAAAAAAAGTGTCAGTAATAAACAGACCCACTAACAAATATATGATTAAATGTAATCGTTGCCTACATATATTTATCAATGTCGTAGAATGTCACTGGTTGCGAGGTTTAGGGGAGAGATTTTGGATTGAACTCCTATACTAAACACCGGCTTGTTGATCAGTCACATAATGTATCATTTTATCACCCTTAACTTAGTGATGTTAGGCCATAGTTTGCTAGTAATGAGATGTTAATATGCAGATATTTAGGACAGATAGCAGAATAAAGCCAAAGTACTAATTTTTGCCAAAATAAATTCAAAAAGCATTAAAAAACACGATCGTACGAAGATACAACCAATCGTATGGAGACACCAGTAAGCTGAAAGAAAAAGAGAAATCATAATTACGAACAAACAAAAAAAATGAAAAGAAAGAAATTGTATTTACGATTCTTCAGAAGACGCTGAAGACTAGAGGACACAAAGTAAAGAATACGATCAATCGAATTGAGAAATCGTACTGTGAAGAAGAAAACAATCGTAATTACAATTGTATAAAAATGAAAGCCTTTGCTCATGTTGATCACGTGAGAGCTACACCGCCATATACCGAATTAGAAAATTACCTAAATTAGAAGTTTGACAATTCACAGATCTAAAAAGATTGACGAAGATATACGAGAAGAAACCTACGGATCTCTGCTATCAAAAATAGAGGAGAAAAGTCATGCACATCTACCTATCAAAGCAAGGAAGAACTAGGATTAGAAGTTTTAGTTTGATTAGGAATATTTTATTTTTAATAATTTTCTTTATTATAATTTAAATAATGTAAATCGACTCCTTATGATCTATAAATAAAACGATTTGGCATTGAAGAAAGCTTATCCAAGAAATTTTCAGCATCAATTGATAACTGAGGTTGGAATTCTGGAAGATCACCGTAGATTAGTTTTTATCAAGTAAAATCATCCACATATTTATGAAAGTTTTGCGTGACAACAAAGACGAAGAAATTCTGAAAGATCGACTCTTTGGATAGTTCTACTTTGCTTTCTAGTTTAGATTTATTTTATTATATATTCTTGCTTTGTAAACATCTATGAATTCTTGATTTTAATTAATGACTAACCTCTTAACTTTGCAGACTAGTATAATGGCTTTTATTTTTCATCTTCAGTTTTCTTGAGTTTGATTGACGCCCAAATTTCAGGAAGATTGCCAATTAGTATAAATATGTGTTAAGGATATCTAGTTTTTGATTGACGCCCAAATTTTAGAGGACTGAGATATAGTATAATGGTACTTTACTTTCATAAATATCCAAGAACTGAAGGATTGTGATTAACGACCATAATCTGAAAAAAGGAGGATTTAGACTTACTTATGCAATTAGTTTAAATACTCATTCGTTCATTTTTATTTTTCAAGTAGATTAGATCTTTAAAAGACAAATAAAAGTTTTCAAATAAAAAATTTAACCTTTCTTGTGAGAACGATCCTATACTAGTGCTGCAATTTCCGTTGTACAATTGCAATAGGTTAAGGCTAAGTACAATTATAACGACATCACCTGCCAATTTTTGCAGCTAGGTAGGATTGCCTATTTCTATCTAATTTGAAAATAAAACTTAGATGATCTAAACTTAAAAGGATGTGTTAGCCCGTTATGTGTTGGAGGAACGAACTGTTCCCGAGTACCCTCCGTTGGCCCCCTTGGGCAAATCGGCTTAAATGCTATGATGGTTTGAAATATGCAAGAGTACCATAGACCTAACTGGATCTATAATTAAGAATTTAGAAAGGGTATCTTAAGGGAAATGCTCTAGTGTTAGCCTTATCTCTCTTTGGAAGAAGCGAGAGGTGAAGTAGAAGGGTCAACCTCAACTAGAACGCCTACTCAGCGAAAGTTCTAAAATAAGTTAAACTTTTAAACCCGAATGTTTAGAGTTTAACTTTTTCTAATTCGAAATTTCATAGCCAACCTCGAAAATTTCAAAGAGATTAAGTGAATGACTGAATGTGTTCCATAACGAAAACCGAAGGGGGCTATATATAGGGTATAAGTTCAATTATACACTAGACAATAAGCGTATAATTTGAATTATACACCTGAAAATTGTGCCTATAATTTCAATTATACCCTGAAATTCCAGCGTATAATTGAAAGGTTGACTAGAAACTCGGCTCTGCGAGCTAATCCTAGTCCGACTCTAAGCCAGCCTCCCGAGAGATTCGGGTGAATTATACGCATGAAATCATCCGTATAATTCAACTATGCTCATGGAAACATGCGTATAATTGTTGGCTCAACCTAGTTTGGGTATGGGGTCGGCACGAATTATACATATGAAGTTGTGCGTATAATTGAATTATACGCATAACCTTATGCATATAATTACAATTATACACATATTCTTATGCATATAATTTTGAAATATATGCATACTTCTATGCGTATAATTGTCAGAGAGTCAAGCAAGTTATAGATAGGGATAGCCAGACAAACATATTTACATGTAATAAGATATTACACGTAAATAACGAAATCCCCCCCATTTGAATCCAATAAACATAGTCTCGGATCAAAGTTTTCAAAGAATAAAAAGTCAACTTTCTAGTTTAAGAACAAAATTCGATTTTTTCCACTTTGGTCAAATTTTAAACTTTCAAATTACAACCGTTTTTGAGAAACTTTGAAGTCCGTAAATTGTATCATATCAAAGAATTGTTAAAACTCTAAAGTCTGGTAAAAAAAAATTCACATCTTGCTAGGGATGCAGATTCTATGTACCGAACATAACCAAAATCATTTTTTTTCAGTGTCCGGTTCGATACCCCCCCACACAATGAAACCCATTCTTTTCGGTTTGGTATTTTTTATTTCTGAAACCGACACCAAAACTGAATCATATTCGGTTCGGTTCGATGTGAGTGTTTTACCTACTTTCTTAATTTTGTAATGTTTTTTTTTTGGCTTTTTTGATATTTTTGATTTACTCATTCTACCCCCACATTTTTATGTTTTTACCACCCTAAACCGAAACTGAGTCGAATTGGGGTTCGGTTCGGTTCGATATAAGTCGGTTTTTGGTGTGGTTCGGTCCGATTCGAGATCGGCGTTCGGTTCAGAGCTTGCATTCATACATATCTTTGCCTTTCAAATAGGGAATATATTATCAAAGCTCTGACTAGACCTTTGACTCTCGGTCACTAAGAATTGGGAGCCTAAAATATAATAATTAGGACGTCCTATGTGTTCTGGAAGGGTCACGTTAGCAAGGATCAAAATTTCAGCCGAAATTTCGATTTCGGGCATGACTGAAATCGAAAATCGATAATTTGGCCAAAATTTTGATCCCCATACAAAAAGGACCAAAGTTTCCGTCCAAAATTTCGTTTTAGTGGGGACCGAAACCGAAATTTCGATCATGTCGGCTGAAATTTTGATCCTTCCACGTTAGTATGACATTCCCACTTTTGAACGTCACCTTAGTGAAGTCACTAGGGCTGTCAATGGGTCGGGTCGGGTGCTTTGTAGGCCCGAATATTTTTTACACTAAAAGGAAGTCTCACTTTTGACCGGTATGCTATTAAGTAACTGAACCCTACCACAACTGCTACTTTAACTCCACCCAAATAAACCTGACCAATTTTTAATCGGGCTAAAAACGGGCAAAAACTCGAGCCGGGTTTCATTAAAAAAGTACCAAATTTATACAATCCTATATAAAATCATATAAAGTAAAAAATAAATAAATATGTGTGATTATTGAATCAATGGCTTTAAATCTGATAAAAAAATGGTGAAAAAATTTAAATCGGAGAGAAAATCATAAAAAAATAATTTTTTTTTTTTTTTTTAAATCTCATACAAAATCTACCTATGATAAATGAAATCAGCATCCATGGAACAACTTGCTTTTAGAGAGAGAAATTGAGAGAGAGAGAGAGCTTCCCAGTTGGCAATGGGAGCTTGAAACCCTAGAGACCCGTGTCACCGTATCTGTGTCTCGAATCGATGAAGAACCCTAACACGAAGTGACTATAGGGTAGAGATCAACTATAGGGTAGAGATCAACTTTCTGTTAGAGAGAGAGAGAGCTCTGAAATGGCAGCTTGAGTTGAAGCCTTATAAATGTTATCGTTTCGGTGGTGCGACTCGAATTGATGAAGAAACCTAACAAGTATGTAGCTGTAAAATGGTGCCAAACCCAAACATAAATGTCGTCGCTCACTTAGAGAGAGAGAGAGAGTAAATGAGAGAGAAAGAGTGAGTTTGTTGTTTTTCGATGGATGTCTGAGTCTCAGACTCTCAGTGAAGAAGAAGAACCTAATGAAAAAAATATTATATATTTGTGTGAAAGGGCAGAAAAATGATCGAAATATCCTTATTTTAATCCCTAACTTAGGCCCGTTTATTTACTACCACCCAGCCCGAACCCGACCCATTTGTTATTCGGGCTTAGCCCGGCCCGACCCATTTGTCATTTTAGTTACATAAATAAACTCGAACCCGGCCCATTCAGGCCGGGCCGGGCCGGGCTCGTGCTGAAACCTGCCCCGTTGGCAGCCCTAGAAGTCACTATCTCTTATGTCAGCCATATGGGACCAATGATTTATAGAGGAGATATCAGATAGGAACAAAGGGTTTGAGATAACACGAAGGCTGCGTTTGGCAACGTGGATTTGGATTTGGAGATTTCAAATTATTGTATTTCAAATTCATAATTTGAAATATTTGGATTTGCAAATCTCTTGTTTGGATGTTTAAGCCTTGCTTTAAGATTTGGCCCAATGATTTATAGATACTTCATTTGACTATTTTTTTTTTATAAATAAAATTTATATTTCATTGGTTTCCTCCATATATTCTATGCAAGTAGGGATGCAAGTTCGGTGTATTGAACCAAACCGAATCCGATTTTCGGTTCGGTACACCACAAATCGAAATTGAACCGAAATATACCGGTTTCGGTATACCGAATTCCTCTAACACATACACCGTTCCCAAACCAAAACCGAATTTTTCGGTATTTGATTCATTCGTTTGCTTCGGTTTGGGTTTAGGGAAAAAAATAAATAAATAATGGGTGCAACCAACATTTTTTTTCCCCTGAACCCAAACCAAAGCAAACCGACCGATCACTGAAAATTTCGATTTCAGTACACCGAAATCCTCCAACACATAAACCATTTTCGATCCGAAATTAAAATTTCCGGTGTTCAGTTTGGTTCGGTTTGAGTTCAGAGAAAAAAAATTTTAAATGGGTGCAACTAGCATTTTTTTTCGAACCCAAACTAAATCGAATCGAACACCGAAAAATTTGGTTTCGGTACATCGAATTCCTCTAACACATTAACCGTTCCCGAACTGAAACCGAATTTTTTAGTGTTCGGTTCAGTTTGCTTTGGTTTCAGGGAGGAGGAGAAGGGTGCAACCAACAATTTCCCAGTTGCACCCAAGGTGCACTATACAAAGGTAGGCTGCAACGGTCAAAAACTAGTCATTGCAGTTCAATGACGACTACAAGTCATTGCAATAACTACTTAAGCTTGGGTTGGGTCTAGTACCGGTTCAATCTGGTCCATTTACTACCGGTTCAGCGCGATTCGGTTCGGTTTAATTCGGGTTACCTCATGCCCAATCCAAAAAGATCGATCAAGCTTAAAAATGCTTGGCTCAGGCGGGTCAAGTATTAGGTCAAACCGTACCTATAATAGTACTGAGTAACAACTTTTTATTCACTAAATATAGTCAATTACATATTGGTATAAGATTTGGATTTTCAAATAACGCCTAGGAGTATTTATTTACAAATCCATTTTTTTACAACATATATAATAGATATATGGATTTCTAAATTCGGATGAATTTACCAAATCCAAATCTAAATCCAAACACAAAAAGGTAAAGCCAATTGGTGTATTTGGATTTAGGAGATCCAAATCCAAATCCACGTTACCAAACGCAACTAAATTGTGTTTTACCTTTAAAAGATTCAACATTAATTATACACTTTTCCCAAACGCAGCTAAATTGTATTTAAACTTTAAAAGATTAAACCAACCATTATATTAATTGTACACTTTTCCCAAACGCAGCTAAATTGTATTTAAACTTTAAAAGATTAAACTAACCATTATAGTACACTTTTGATATGGCATCATCAACAGTGCACCTCAAAGAAATATCCCAGTAACTTTTCTTATTTCTTCTTTGGCTTTTTAGTTAAAGAATGTAGTATAGTGCGTTTTCTACATATGTTTTTTAAGCACTTTACAAAATAATTAAATATATTAATTATTCTTATTACTATATAAAAGTATGGATGACTGTTCTTATTTCTGTCAATTTTGGTGTTTTCATATTTTAGGAACAAATACTCCTAGGAACAAAATACATCTAAGCTTCTCTATCTACCCTCATGTTCTTCCTAATCTATCCCTACATTTTCTAATTTTCTATAAATTAAAACTTCAATAAATATACTTCTAATTCAATTAGGAGTCTTCCGGCTAAAAGAATTTCAAGAAAATAAATACAAACTGAATCGGGCTATAAATTAGAACTTCAATAATTACACTTTTAATTCATTTGGGAGTCTTCCAGCTAAAAGAATTTCAATACGAATCGGGCATCTATTAATCTCAAATATATAATTACATTCATATAAAATGCAAGGAGAAGAAAAAAAGAAAGAGACGAAGAAAAAAAAAAAAAGAGCATATAAAGAGATACTACAACAGGTATATAAATACTAATTTATCTTATTAAATTTTTTATCATACAGTTAAATTAAGAGCAACAATTAGTATAGATATATTGGGCAAAAGATTGACACAAAAATCGATATCCCAAAATATTATATCTTTCTTTCAAAATATGTGAAGGGCCAACCTGATGAAAAAATAATTCAAAAAAAGTCGAATAAAATATATAGATATTGAGAAATCATGTGGAAAAATAATTTAAAAAATTTTAAATAAAAGAAATGGGTATGCAGGAATCATATAAGTTACTTCAAATATGGAGGTCTTGGTGAAAAATAATTAAAAAAATTTAATAAAGTAATTTCAGACATTATCAAAAAAATATAAATAAAAAGTACTTAATCAAGATTTAAGGGTACTCCATGGTCTTCTAGGAGTAAAAAAGGTTTAGTAACCGTTAATTTTACTTATGTATTAAAATATTGTTATTATAAATATATATTTACTAATATATATTCCCGCTTTTATACTTTAGAAGTAATATTTAAACGAAAACGTGAATATAATCAACAATGGTACAATAACTTCACAAAGAAGCAGAAGGAATCTCAAATTTAAAACATCATGGAAGCAACATTAAAGCGAAAAAAGGATGCAAATTCTATTGATCAAATAGAAAAACACATTTTATTACAAAAAAAACAAGCTACACGATTTTTTCTCAAAGCTCAATTAAGACCTTTAACTCAACAACAAGGTTTACAGTATTCTTTTATGTTTATAGTCCTTTAGCTTAACTAATTACGAATTGACATATATGTTTGGCACCCCGTTATTTTTTGCAAATAAGTTTTATGACAATAGATAATGATGATATCAACGAACCAACACATGAGCTTTTCTTCATGTTTTATAGTTGACAATATATATATATATATATATATATATATATATATATATATATATATATATTAAAAATTTTGTAATTTTAAATTATACATAATAAAGACATATGAAACATAATAATAAGTCCTTTTTTTAATGTTTAATAAATCATAAAACATAGTAATGAACACTTGAAATGTTATATTATTTTTATGATCAAGTCACCCAATAAATGTCTAAAAATCAAGTTAATTGGACTCTTGACTTGAAAACTCAACCCAACCCAATCAAACCTAAATTTTAGGTCAATGTTTAGAATAAGTGCCACATAAATCAAAATTTGGTATGCTTATGATCTCAAGATTCATTATTGGAAAATTAGAGTCAAATATGTTATTCAAGAAGTAATGATTTTTGGAGTAAGTGTTGTCAAAGATTCGGTAGGTGCAAATAAATAAAGATATTTAATTTTTTCTATTTTAATGTAAAATATGGT
This sequence comes from Chloranthus sessilifolius, assembly GCA_021018995.1. Taxonomy (NCBI): domain Eukaryota; kingdom Viridiplantae; phylum Streptophyta; class Magnoliopsida; order Chloranthales; family Chloranthaceae; genus Chloranthus; species Chloranthus sessilifolius. The sequence continues at coordinate 74,457,253 of CM037589.1, forward strand.
AAATAATTTTGAAAAAGTCAACAAAAAGAAATGTCAGTGTGTTAAACACTCACACGATCGTGATATCCTTAACAATAAAAAATAATCAATTTTTGTGGGACCCATCATAAACCATAGGCCTATTAAAAAGTCGACGTAATTGTGTAGTTCACAATTTAGTGGTCCACGTGGACCACGTGCAATCGCTATGCGACAATCGTAGATTCACGGTATACGTTGTATGATGCAACACAGACCTGACAGGTTGTAAAACACAAATGGGTAGCTTTATTAACACCTACGGATCTTGGACGGCACCCACACCGAAATCCAGTGACTAATGGAGGTTTTTTTTCTATACAACAGATATAGATAGTGATTTTACTATCAAAAGGCCAGTTTTTTATTCTAGGTGGCACATATCTCAAAAACTGCTCTTAAAATTATGTTTCAGTGATGTGTGTTGGGTGATTTTAGTCTGTCTGATGGCACTCTAACGGTCTGAAGATCTCTTATGTGGAAGGATCGGGTGAAAAATAATCTCCATCATTACATTCAAAGCTATTAATGTTTTTGGTTGTAGGTGTCCTCTAAGATTTTGTGGCTGTTAATAAAATTACCCAACAAGTATTTCATGCCTCCCAAGCAAGGTATAAAAATCGGCCACTAACGATTTATATCAGTGATATATATCGGTATCCCAACTCGAGTATTGGATACTATATTGATGGCCGATATGTATCATGTATCGGCCGACACGCCTCAGTTTCAATTGTATATTTTCCTTTGAAAAAACATAAATTTTAAAATAAGATGATATATATCAATATCGGCAGAGTCGCATCAGTAACAAACCGATCTGCGAGACCAATACTCATTTTGATACCTTGCTCACAAGTCAAAGCACCAAATGAAAAGAGCAAGTTGGGCCCTAACTATAGTCATTATTATGGTGTCGTGGGCTCTTTCCACCCATACGAATCTTTAAAGCTAGTATTAGTGTAGAGGCAAATGCATCTACACTGGTGTATAAGTCATCAATATAGTTTAACCTAATGAAGGCACTTATTTCACCATCGGTAACCGGGTTACTTCTTAGGATCATAGTGACTGAGCCAAGGGCGTAGTCATAAACTTTTGTTGTTGGGGGCTATAAATGATAAATATAATATTAGTAATTATTTTATCATTGATTTGGGAGCTTCTATATATCATAGATTGGAGGCTTATATACAGACGAAAGTTATATAAGATACATACTTTATAGAAACTTTAGATTTAAACGGGGGACTTGAGCTCCCACAATTCGGTGCAATCACTTTGAAAAAATACCTTCTAAAAACCTTTTTTTTAATGAAAAAAAACTTTTTAAACATTTCTTTTCCATTTAAAACCTATGTTTGGTCACCACATATATATTTATATTTTTTATAATTATTAATATTTTTTGAGTTTTACAGTTTTCACCTGAAATTATTGATATGCACCTTTGTCGGATGCTTTCGGATCCGTTTTATTCCCGTACCTATACTTAGTCACTATGCTGGGGATGCATAACATGTGAAATCATTCATATGCTCTGCGTGATTTGACGTCCATAATATCAAGATCAATTGATTGGGCCGAAAGAGGATCACAATCATCAAATTTAAATAGGTTAAAAGGATATCTGAAATTAAGGGGTTATGTTGACTTTATATGGTAGCTATTGATTTTAGATAATAGTCCACAACTTCAACTCAATAGATGGAGATCATTTTTCATCTCAATCTTTTATGTCAAAGAGGTTTGTATGAAAGCTTGTAGAGTAAAAAAGAGGTTAACAAAGAGATATAAGACTTGCAAAATCAATGTCCAATGGCTAAAACAAGGCAACGATGATGGTGATAAATTATACATTCAAAACACTTTGTTTGCTTAAATTGTGCAATGGTAGCGTTTTGAAGTTTAATGAAATAGAGATAATCAGGTGATAAAGAAGAAGAAAAAGTTTCATGAAATGAAAAGCAATAGATAATATAATTTTGTCAAAAAAATAAATAAATATTATTATCTCAATTATATATGTTTTAAATGTCCAATATTATACAACCAAACATAATCATCAAGACGAAGTTAGAGAATAACCAAACGTTGTTATCAAAACGAAGTTGGAAAATAAAACGACACAGGAAAAATTCTAATATTTTTTTTAAAAAAAGGAAAATTAGAAAAGCAACCTTAAAAACAAATTTTTTAGCAAAACAATTCAAAACTTGAACGTTTTAAAAAAATAATCCTTTCACTGTTTTTTGAAGTTTAGAGATCCGAGCAATCTCAAATCTTCATTAAAAACTAATCCTTTCACGGATCACAGTACTTCAAAAAATTGTGCAAGTATTGTTGTTTTTAAATGTTTAAATTTTGAAGTTTTTTGTTAAAACGTTTGTTTTTTAAAATTGTTTTTCTAAAGTGCCCTAAAAAAACTAATATCAAAAACCTAACAATTAGTATGTGTGATGTGTTCCCCTTGCAGCATAGGGCTCTCAATGGGCTGAACCGGGCCAAATTTTGACCCGCACCTTGCATCAGTATTTTTTTGGAGAGCATGCTCTTAATTGGTTAACCCGAGCCGGTTTGACTGAATGCCCAATACCCAACCCGAACTTGGTCCAAATATTATAAAATTATAAATTATACAAAGTTTGTATATAAACATTTATGCATGCTAAGACATATATTTTACTAATTAAATGCCATAAGATTAAAGGGAGCTATTACTTGCATACGTCTTTCAAGTGATTGCACCGAATTTAAAAAAAGAATTGGTATTTTAGAGACATGTGATATGTAAAAATATGATATGGGACGTCTGATTTGAAGTTCATGATCAATAGATCTCTGGTACATAAAATTAGAGCAAAACACTATACTTGTCATATGATCTATTGTAGTTTATTGTTGAATTATATAATAGCCTTCGACTCCAGATAATAAAATAATGAAAATTATATTTTATTCTAATCTTTTACCATTAATATCTTTAAATCATGACCTTCAAATGATTTAAATGGTATTTTTATATCATATAGGTCAACAAACCTACAAGTCTTTCTTTTAACTTTGGTAGAAGAGGGTGCAATCACTTGAAATGCGTGTGCAATTAACGGCTCCAAAGATTAAATAGTGAACGGTTTAATCCAGAAATTTTAGTAAAATGCCATCATAATTATTGTAAAAGACAACGGAGGTGTTTGTTTAACCTAACAAAACGGACAGGAAGACAAAGCCCTTAAAAAATAGAGCTTCATGTGGTCAACAACCGGAATATATTTTAATATAATAAAATAAACGTCAAATCGAAAGAAAGAAAGACAAAAAGCTTAAAATCATACAGCTATATTTGGTCAACAATTGGAATATATTTTAATATAATAAAATAAAATAAACGTACCCGACCCGCAAAGCGGACTTTATTTATTTGAAATGAATAAAAATGATTTTAGCGTATGTCATTTCATTTTTCATCCACATATCTGATTGAACAGTTGAGTTCAATAAATCATATGACAAGTTATCGTGTTTTGTTCCAATCTTATGCACTAGAGATCTAAAGATCATAAATTTTGTATTAGATGGCTTGTATTCTTAAAACAGTAAATTTAATGATATTTTTGTTTCAATTTCTGCCCCGACTTCTTCCTTTGAATCAAACTTTTCCTTGCCATAATGGTTTAATTTATGTCTTTCTTTAATTTCGGTGCAAGGGCCAACTCTCCGACTATAAGTAATAGCTCCCTTAGGACTTGTTTGGTAATAAGAAAAATGCTTCATTTGCCTTGAAAATTTACTTTCCACTATTTTCCTTCCTTTGGTAACCTCTGTGGGGCCTACACAGAAAATGGAAATTTTCTCACTTAGTATAAAATCAACTTTCATGCATGCACTACTAATCTCCTTGGATCCCAAAGTTATATTTTTTCAAACCATATTGAATGAATATAAATTTATTTTACCGAAATATTTTGTCAAACAACGCATCTTGAAATTTTCAAAGGCCCAACAAATGTATTTTATTTGTAAATATGCATTTTTTTCCTACATATGCATCTTGCACTACAAATTTCCTAAGGATACCTTATTTTATGATATACATATATTATTGATGTACTAGTTTTACACTACAGCTTTATTATTAAAAAATAATTAAATTTTGTTTTGCATTCCCAATTAAGAGATATACCATGTAAATATTGACAACATGTCTATGAATGTTTAAAAAATATTTTCAATCCATGATTTTTTTTTTTGATAGGAAGATGACTTCATTATACTAATTCAACAGAAATAATATCATGAATACATGATTGTGGAACATCTTCTAGCCAAATAGTATTAACAGAAAGATTGACACCATAATTTGCCACGGTATCTGCAGCCTTGTTCGCATTTCGGCTTATCTTCAAGCATTTCGAAGATCGAAATCGTAGAAGCCCATCTTTTATACTTTGAATTATCATTCCAATGTCTAAGAGGTCATCTTCAGCATCATTGATAGCGCTAACCACGCAAGCCGAATCACATTCAATCATGATATCTCGCAAACCATGGTCCTCCGCAAATTTAACAACTTCAAAAATCGCAAGAGCTTCGGAAAAAATAGAGTTTAGACCACCTGTTTCAGGCTTTGTAAGGACAACAATCAAATACCCCTTAAAATATCTTACAACTACCCCAATACCAATGGCTTTGGTTATTTTTTTTCCATGACCCGTCCACATTTATCTTGTAAAGGTCTTGAGGTGACGTGTCCAAGAAGAATATACATCATGTGTAACATACTGGTTTTGGTTGTTGTTAACATCCGCATACTCCTGTGTAAAAGAAGTCGCAAACGATGCAGTGTTGTATGGATTGACTTTTGTACCTTCATGAATAAATTTATTTATACGCGACCATATCACCCACATAGTACAAAGAAATAGATGGAGTTGATCTTCGCCGTGATTTTTGATAAAACTACTCAACCACTCTATAAAGCAGCGAGGTGGATTTAGATGAATTCGGGCCCCAAATGGTGATATAAACTAAGTTTTTGTTGCCCAATCACATTTACAAAGAGCATGAATAGATGACTCTTCTTTTCTACCACAAATATCACAATACTGTCTACCGATGGAATCTTCTTTCTTAGATTTTGATGAATGGTTAAAATATCACAACAGTCCTTCCAAGTGAATATCTTAACTTTATTCGGTATATGACATCCCCAAATTGCTTTCCAGATCCTCGTGTCCACAAAAGCACTAGTGTTAGCATATCCACGTTCAATTTCCATTTTGTGAGAAATAAGGTGATACACGCTTTTGACAAAAAATTGCGCATTCGCCATGTAGGCTCACGCTCTCTCATCCGGCCGACTCTCTTCTGATGATGGTAGTCCCAGAATCATAATAGCCTCTTCATCACAAAAAGTTTTTTTAACAAAATCTACCTTCCATCTTTTATTTTCCTCATCGATAAGTTGATCCACAACTTGCAGCGTTGATTATACTTTTGGAGAGTACACTTGGAATGTAGAAGGCCTCGGCAGCCATCGGTCCCCACATTCGAATATTATCTCCCCTCCCAACTCTCCAAATTATGCCATTTTCGAAGGTGTCACGGGCTGATAGGATGTTTCGCCATGTGAAGGATGGTCTATTATCAAGGGAAACTTGCAAGAACCCCGTATTGGGGAAATACTTTGCCTTTAAAACTTTTCCCGCCAATGAATCATGGTTTATAAAAAGTCTCCAGCATTGTTTTCTAAGCATGACAATGTTGAAACTTTCTAACTGTTTAAAACTCATTCCACCGATAAACTTGCTTTTGCAGATCTTATCCCACGCCACCCAATGGATACCGCCCTCTTTCTTGTTCTGACTCCACTAATAGTTAGCAATAACAGAGGAAATTTTGATATGCTTCGTTGAGTGCTAACATCTCTATGGCGTAATAGGTTTTCACTCCAAGCATTAGTGCTTCGTTGGGTTGAGCATGGTCGCTCACCAGCAGTCTCTTGGGTGAAGACACGCGGTGTCACCGGCAGTTGCATGAGACTCACTTCCTCTGAAGATACCCATCTGGCTCTCGTATTTTCTTCCTTTGAAGCTGTACTGGATCACTTGAGACTTGCTTCCTCTGAAGGTACCCATCTGGGTCTCTCGTTGGCTTTCTCTGAAGCCTCACTGGATCGGCGTCCAGTCATCCGTCTCTCACGGACACCATACCTTGTCGTCACACAATAACAAAACGAGCTTTTGACCCCTACACTGGTTCAGCATAGCTCAACCAATGTGGCTTAACGTCTCATATTGAAAATTACTAGCGTTCATCTACCTCAGACCGACCCGCTATCACAACGTGTGGCTCTTTCGGCCCACAAGCATCGCGCACATTTTCGCAATAGTATAACCCAGTAGTACCGTCCCTCTGCGTGCGACCGAGCTCCGAAACTCATCCGAAAGTAATAAAGCGATTTGCTGGGTTTCGGCAGTCGATTCAAGTAATAACGCGAAAGATGTTAGGAATCGGGTTGCTAGTGGTTGTATGAGGAATTGGATTTATAGGATACCGGGTGAAATATAAACCGGACCAAGTTATTTATAACACTACATGGGGTAAAGACACATAAAAGATGGTCAAGGCACTATGTCGTAGCATGAGGTGAAGACCTATTACGCCATGGAGGATGCATTTAGTTCGTCGCAATGAACTGTTAGGATTGTGCCTGGGTGAAGACGAAGGATAGTAGTCGAGGTACTCGTACAAATACAGTTTGATGAACATTTCTTGTCCTTGGATTGGTGTGAGAACATCTTAGTAAAGACCATAATTGTGTCGAGGAACTGACGTATGAGTTCGAGAGTAGACGAGGACGTCGACACATTTGAGTGGGGGAGGATGTGATGAAGTCACGCCCCTGGTGTATAGAAATGCACATCGATCAACTAGCAGGCAAGGTGAGAGGGCCTTGTAGCTAAGTTGAGCCAAAGGCAAATTTGAGAAACATGGTCTTAAAGGCATGACCGATGTACTAAGATGCTTTGAAGGTAAAACTTGCTAGGCGAACTCTTGGGTGAAGACACATAGTATCGAGGTACTAGAGCGAGCTATAATCACTAATGCTTGGGGCATGTATAGTAGAGTGGAACCACGCAAAGCGGCATAGTTATGGATTGCGTTGGTGCAGAGCCACGCAAAGGATTAATGCGTTTCTGGTCCGTAAGCGCGGATGAGACCAAGATGAGATAGAGAGGAGTTACCAAACCTCGGGATTAGACATTGGTGGAAACCTTGCATGGAGTGAAGACTAAGGTCGAGGAACTGATACAGGTCTTAGTGTCAGTGTGGACATTGACACAACCATATTGGTGGATGTGGCATGGTCATTCCCATGAGATATTGTGTCAAAGAGGATGTTAACCTTATTGAGTCAGGGAGGATGTGACGGCCTCATTAATCTGTGCGCCAGCATCAAGGCATGACGACCTTGGAGCTGAGCATTTGGCTAATAAAAAGGCAAGCGGACCTTGTAGCTAGCTGAGTAGCGCGTGTGCGCAGAGGCACGTGGCCCTTCGATGCGTGCATGTTCCCCTTATGCATGCTGTAATCTAGTATGGTGACTAGATGCGTGATGGGCTTGGAATGCGGTGCTCCACGTTAGGGGCACACAACGTGGTGCCAAGAGGGCACGCGACATCCCGATGTCATAAGGAACGTAATGCGGTGCTCCGTGTAAGGGCACGCGATGTCTTAGTACCATAAGGCACGTGAGGCGGTGCTATGACGGCACATGATGTGGTGCCAAGAGGGCAAGTGACATCTAGCTTGTACAACAAGCGATGCAGTGCCAAGAAGGCACGCAACATCTGGGTGTAATGACGGACTCGACATAGTGCCGAGTAGGCACGAGACATAGTCACGACTCGAATGTGATGCGATGCCACGAGGGTATGCCATGTGGTGCCACGAGGGCACGCGACATGTGGCCATAAGGGCCTCGCGACATTGTCGTGACACGGACGCGACAAAGTGCTATATGGGCATGAGGCCATGAGGGCCTCGCGACGTGGTCACGACACGAACGCGACACGGTTGCATGTGCCGTTGATGTGTGACCTCACAAGGCATGTGGGCATTGTAGATAGCACTGTGTGGCACAGACAGAGGTTCGTGTGTCACAATTAATGCCAAACCACTACATTTATAAGTGTGTGCCATGAGCAGAGGGCCGTGTGCCATGGTAATATATCAAACTAATAGGTTTGAGGTTCTTTTGCTGGATAGCTCAAGTTAGTGTTTAGACCATACTTGGGGGAAGGGAGCTGTAGAGCTATTCTCCCACACATGGGGCCTTCCGTTGCTGAATGGGCGCATAGGTCTTCTAGGTTAAGGTGGGCCTATAACGTCGCTGCAGCGATGTGACACTGCGTCGATGCCATGTGTCACCCTGGGTGAGGTTACCATGTGGCCCTGGGCCGGTGTCGCGGTGCACATGGGTCGGCGACCTCACGAGGGCACTTAAGGGCTACGTGGGACACAGTGGTGCGCACTAGTTGAGGGTATGATGCGAACGTGTGCTGGTCACAGGGACCACACACGATGCATGATTTGGATAGCATGAAGAGCTGCATGCTACTCCAAGTGTGCTGGTCGCATGGGCCACACACGATACTTAGTTTGGATAGCGTGAAGAGCTGCATGTTACTCCAAATGGGTCACACACGATGGTTGGCTTGGATGACATGAAAAGATGCATGCCATTATCACAAGCGAGGAACTAGTGCAGGGCACATGGTGAAGGCAAACCATGAACAAGAGTTCCCGTCTTCTAGGCGGGTGGTATCAGAGTGATGGTTGGAAAAGATGGCCTTGCTGTACGCGACACGAGGCGTAGCACAAGTGTTATAGCCGTTGTTCGGTTATGCCTCATAATAACTAGTATTAGAGTGGATTAGATTTTGTATCTCCTGCTTTGTAGAATCGTTGACATTCTTGCTGTAGGTGGTGGTGGATTTGTCTATATTCATCATTTGAGCAAACGCTTTCTCATATAACTTGAGAATATTTAACACCACTTGAATTTCAGGCATGTTAGCCTTGATGTAGATCAGGCTATCATATGCAAAAAATATGTGGGTACTCGAAAGAGCACCCTTGTAAATAGTAGCGCCACTAATAGATCTATTTCACTTAGTTTGTGACAAAAGAGAAGATAAAACATCAACACAAATTATAAAAAGGTAGGGTGATAATGGATCACCTTGTCTAAAACCCCTAGAAGGTTTGATTTGACTGACAATTCCTCCATTGACAATAAAAGAGTAGGAAACAGAAGACACACACCCCATGATCAAATACACCAATTTTTTATTGAAACCCATTTTGAGTAAAAAAATTTCAAGGAAAACCCATTCAATTCTACCATAAGCCTTGCTCATATCTAACTTAAGAGCGCTGTCTCTTGTTTTCCCATTATTTTTTGGTTTTTTGGTGGTGAGCGATTTCGAATGCAATAAGAATGTTATCGGTTATGTGGTGACCTGACACAAAAGCATACTAGTTTTCTGAAATGATAGATGGAAGGATCACTTTTAACCGATTAACTAAGACTTTTAAGATCACTTTGTAAATTACATTACACAAATTGATGGGGCGGAACTCAATTATGGATTTTAGTTGCTTAAATTTTGGGATGAGGACAATCAAGGTTTTGTTGATGCTATCATTAATAAGGAACCATTGAGGTAGGCTAATAGAATATTAACAACAGAATTTTCAACAATTGGCCAATATTTTTGATAAAACAAAGCAAGCATACCGTCAAGTTTCGGAGATTTGAGCGGGCCCATTTGAAATAACACTTTGTAGACTTCTGCGCTTGTAAACTCCTTAAATAGCCATTCATTTTGCCTCTCATTGACCGTCAGTTCCATGGGTTGAAGAGCTTCATCAATGCATGAAGGGTTTGATGTGCTGAAGAGGTCATGGTAGAAGGACACAATTATCTCAATTTCTTGATCAGCTGATTCACATCATAACCCCGAATTATTGCGGAGTCCGGAAATGTGGTTCTTTTTTCGCTGTGATGCCTTAGCATGGAAAAACTTTGTGTTTCGATCACCCTCGTTAAGCCATAGTTCTCGCACTCGTTGATGTCACATCATTTCGTCTTTTCCCAACAAATCATCAATTTCCTTCTCTAGTAATTTCACATCCGCACCACAGCCCATATTGATCATGTTCTGTTTCATCTGAGCTAGCTTCTTTGTTCTTTTCGAAATATTTTTGGAAATGTTTCCAAATTTATTTTGATTCCATTTTTGTTTGAATATCGAGCCTCGGATCACCATCACCAAAATTATTCCAATTATCAAGAATAATTTTTTCGCAATCATTCGATCTGAACCACATAGCCTCGAAACGGAAAGGCTTGCATCCATATATATGATTACTTTGGTGATATCTTCTTCCTTCTATGTTGACAACAATAGGAATGTGGTCAAAAATCGAACTCACTAGATGACTTTCCCGGAAATCAGGGAACCAATTTGCCTATTGGTGATTGGCAAGTGCACGGTCCAGTCTCTCAGTGATGAAATCCTCCCCTTCTCAGCCATTATCCCATGTGAAACGTGGGCCTTCAAACTTGAGATCCCTCATCTCACAATTGTTGATGATGTTTCTGAAAATAGTCATTTGAGAGAAACAACGATCATTTCCGCCCAACTTTTCAGAAAGCCACATGATTTTGTTAAAGTCACCAACCCATACCTATGGGATGGAAGATTGTCTGCTCAAATCCACCAGCAAATTTCATACTTTTTGTCTATTTTGTGTTGCTGGCGTGCCATATATTCTAATGAGCCTCCACACCCTTTCCTTAGAGCTAATGTGTGCATCCATATGATACATTGAATAAGTTTGGACGATCGAATGAACTTTGTCTTTTCAGAGAAGAGCAAGCCTACCCGCTCGACCACAACAATCAACTGCAAGCCCCACCCTGAATCTGACTTCCCGACAAACCACTTCAAGCTTCTTGCTATTGAGTTTTGTTTCCATTAAGAAAACCATATCGGGATCTTCAAATTTCACCGAACGGCAAAGGGCACGAACTGACCGTGGGTTCCCAAGCCCCGATAGTTCAAATTGTGGATTTTCATGACTGCCGGCGGGGATACTTCGCAGCCCCCGCCGATAGAAAAGGAATGGGCATCCGATTTATTGATTGATACTTCCTTAGTCGAAGAAGCCAAAGACTCCCTAGTCTTTTTTTCCCCGTAGGTAGATCCGACTTGTCATCATCATTTCCGCAATCTGGTCAATGGATGGGAATCGTAGCCTCTGCCACAGAAATTTCGGTCCCAAAATAGTGTAATTCCTAGCTGTATTTTTGCTTCCCCTAACTCCCCCACGTGTGGTGCCACATGTGTTGCCAAAATTAGAGTCAAAATTGTCATTTTGCCCTTCAATTGTAACAACTGATTTACTTTTTCCTATTCCATGTAAGGATTATCCATACCATCCGAGATTGTAGGAGACTTGGATGACCCATGGTTATTAACTGATTTTAAGCTAGTAACTAACCCATCCTCTTTTACCGCCAACCCAATCTCCACATCACCCATGATTTCTATATTGAGGTCGGTTGCAGAAACCTCCTTGGATCTGTCATTGGAGCCGTTGTGATCAACTCATTCCACCATCTCCATCTCCAATTTTTTTATGTAACTTCCCTGCAATTTAACACCACTTTTGGGACGTGTGTTTTTGCCACTTGTTTCAAGTATTTTCTCCCACTTTGACTCCTTCACATGACTCAACGAGTCAACCCGAGTAATCATCACTGACTCATTTTTATGACTCAGGTCTGTAGCCTCCTCTTCCATCACCGATACTTCTGGTCTGGATATATGAGAATCCGCTATCGATCTGAGTGGCGTTCTTCTTTCCGCCTGTAGGAGATTTGTCTAGAGCTTTACCTTTACTATGCCAACTCTAACCTGCTGAACCCGGAGCCATGGACCATATTGATCAACACCATATGGGTTATCTATCATGGATGACAAAGTACAGTTTCTTTCATTGTGCCCTAGCATGCCACATCTGTAGCTGATGTGCAGAAGCCTTTCATATTGGAAACGGGCCCATACTAGATCACGTCCTTCAATGTGAACCAATGGCCCTCTCCTGAACGGCTTAGTGATGTCAATCTCAACCCTCATCCTCAGATACTTTCCCCATGCTTTACTATCATCAGCCATTTCCACCTTTTCTATTATACCAAAAGAATTTTCAATTCTGATTCCACCATCTTTGTCCATAGCATCAGGAGGCAACCCAGATATATGAATCTAGAAAGAGGCTTTGTTGAAATTCACAGGTGGCAATGGAATATCCGCTACATAATCCAAGAAGACGATGAGATTATTATCAAAACACCATAGGTTATTCCATAATATTCTCTTTTTTTTCTCTCATCATCAAAATGGAAAAGAAAAATGTCCTTCTCCATTTCATAAACAGTAGCACCCTTCTCTAAATTTCAGGCTTTCAATAAGGTGTTCTTTACTAGTTATTATTCAACTTTCTATTGGTCATTATCTTCCCTAAGCAGCACTTCTCTTCACAACATGGCAGATGTATCTCACCCATTTTGAAGAAAACACCTTCACATTTCACCTCAGTGAGGGTCATCTTTTTCTTCCAATTGTCAACAAAGATCTTTATATAGAATAATAGAAAACAAGGAAGCAAATCAAATCCAACCAAGATCAGATCGATAGTAAAACTCTCACAAGGAAAAATCAAACAATTAGCGTTCCCGGGAGAGAGAAATCATTGCTCTTGGAAGTATATTTCAAAGGTATTTCATTGCTTTTAAAATAAATGATTATTTTATGATATACATGTATTATTGATGTACTAGTTTTAGACTATAACTTTATTAGTAAAAAATAATTAAATATTATTTTGCTTTCCCAAGAGAGAGATATGCCCTCTAATTGTTCGCAACTTGTCTGTGGAAATATAATGAGACTCGGAAACCGGAAACTATTTAGGGCTCTACACTTGCCTGTGGAATAACAATTAATTGCGGTTCACCGGTTAGTGGGCGATTCGCTGACTCCATGATTATTAGTAGGTTTATTCGTGAAGGGCTTAATATATAATTTTTTACCACTTTATGTTTCCTCTGCTTTTTATAACTTCATTGATGGATTATTTGAGAAAATAACGTTTGACTGTTTTGAATAAATTGATGGAGATTATTTTTCCCCTTGATCTTTGATCTAATTGATCTTGGGATCATAGGCTTACGATCAAATGGTCAGATTTTGATTTCAAATGGCACTTATCTCGAAAAGTGATCTAAGAATGATGTTTGATGTACATCCATGATCATCACGCGGAATCAAAATTCAACTGCCCGTTGGCAATCTTTTGATCTCGAGATTCACAAGTTCAAAGTTTGTGGTGAAAATGATCTCTATCGTTTGATTCAGAACATTCAAAGATTATTTTTGTACAATTAATCCGTCACTATAGGGGTAATAAGTAAAAGAAACAAAAATGTAAGTCGCAGTGCAAATGAGTACGACTGAGGGACATATCTCAAGGAGGTAAAAGAAGCTAGTATTATGTGTTTCCTCGTAAAAACGCAAAGTTAGTATTATTGCAAATGAAATTGGTATTACGAACCTGACCTTGAGTATCAAAAATATTTTCTCCTATAAATTTCTATGCTAGTGTATAAGGAGACGACCGGTTGATTCGTGGAGACGACCAGTTGATTCGGAGACGATGACATGATTTCATCTAAGTGTGGTTTGAAGATCATGATTTAAAGTTCTAAGATTTTTCAATCTTTTGCCAAAAACATTTCTATCAAGTAATTTAAAACAGTCAACTCTTTTGGAGATTTAAATGGTGTAATGGTAGCATATAATTTTAAGAGGATATGAAACTATGAGTAGACATTGCCTTAAAAATGCATTGCATACTTTGTGAATTTACATGCCACGTGTCAAATAATGACCCGTGAACCAAATTGATGCTCAGGTCTAGTACCTAGTACAACCTTACATAAAATGATATGTGTTAAGTGTCAAACACATGCACCAAGGGTGGTGCACAGGTCAATCTCCCTCCCCAATTTGAGGCATTACATAGATGAGTTGGGCTTAGGTACTCGACATGAAGGCCAAAGTTCTCGCTACTTCGGGCACCTTTGGGATGTGTGCCATGTTGAACCACTATGTTTTCATGTGACCTAACACTCGTGATCTAAATATCTACGATTCAAAAGATTCGGTTAAAGATGATCTCCATTATCTGATCCAAATCGTCAAAGGATGCATGCCTAAATTTAAATGATTTTTAGATTCACACGTAGCCATTAATTTTAAAGGATGTACTACTCTTCTTAGCTGATATACAGCCATTTTAGTCTCATTATTTGGCACCAAATATCTTTAAAGTCACCCATTACTTGCCCCGAACAAACCAAATATCGTCCTCCACCTATATTTAGTAGCACTTGAAAAAAAAAAATTGCAATTCCGTAATTGAAACCATTTCGTTTTCGATTGGCTCGAAGGCGTCCTTCTCGATAACACAATCAATTTTGTAATTGAAACAATGAGATTTATACAAAATTTTCCCATATACCCTCAATTCTGTAATTGAAACGATGATTTCTATTATTTTATTCAAAATTTTCCCACAATCAACATCAAAGACACCAAACCTCAAGGGATTAGATGAGCTGGCTAGGTACCTGCTTCCAAAAGCAGGAGACCTAAGTTCGAATCCCTCTCCCCTTTGAGGCCACTCTAGGGAATTATATTCTGTGCTGACCCAGCGCATGTGCCCTTGGGATAAGACAAGTGCTCAAAGAGGCTTGGATACCGAGATTAAAAAATAAACAAATAAATAAATAAAATCAAGGACACCAAATCTAAGTCATCATCCAAAGGGTTCATAGGAAAGATGAAAAAAAGAAATAAATTCAAAGTAGCAATATGTCTTGTAAATTGACTTAAGAAAAGGGGTAAAAAATCCTATATCCAATATAAAAAAAACTAGAAGATTCGAGAAGACATTGGCTAGCAAACCACAAAAATAGCTCTAAAAATACCCTAGATTGCTTATGGGAAAACCCTAGAATCGAATAAGAAAACTTTAGATTGGTTATCGAAAAATCATAAAATCTCTTACATAATCACGATAAAGAAGATTGGGCGTGTCTATTCGTCTTCAAGGTTCTCTCCCGCTTCGTCTCCAAGCACTAAATAAGAAATTTATCAAATTTTAGGTTTCATATGAATGGTGCAATCATTGGGGTATAGTTTATAATTAAAAAAATATTTAATATTTTCAATTATTTTATCAATCAGGGCAATGACCTATAAGTCGGGTGCAAGTGATGGCTCTTATCTTTAAATTGTAACACATTTATCGAACGGCACGCTTAACCATTCCAAATGAAACACATTTTACAAAAGTGACATGAATACCGAGCCATCTGACATATCAAAGCTTACCTTATACTAATTCTACACTCATAATGTCAACCCTAAAAGCCTGGCCTGGCCCTAAAACCCTTGTCCAAAACATGGATATTTCAGGCTATATATATATTTGGGAGCCGGTTAGGTCCGCCAATGGAGGACGGTGACCGTCCTTCAAGATCCACGTGGAGCACAGGTGGACAGTTTAGATCAATATTAAAAAAAAAAAAAAATTGAAAAAAATATTTTTAACCCACAAGTCAAAGTTTGACGATTTTCATTGGTCCACATTTCACGGTTCAAAATATATACGTTGGAGATGAGCATTTTAATATATTTTTTTTCAAAGATGATCTAAGCAATGCACTCAAAGTCCACGTGGCCCCCAAAAAGTGTTTTGGGTGTCACGTGAAGCTCCACGTGAAAGGTTGGAGGACGGTACCGTCCTCCCATGAAGGACGAAAGCCTTTTCCTATATATATATATATATATATATATATATATATATATATATATATATATGTATGTGTGTGTATAAACTATTCATTAACGAGTGTAATTACTACAATACACCTTTGGAAGGACATAAAAGTGTGGTGATCGAGAAAAGCTTTTATTATAGAAAAGCTACTTTTGTTATGCTTTTAACTGCCATTTTTCATGAAACGCGGTTCTGGTTTTTGTGAAAATGAAAGTGCGGATATTCTATGTTATTTGAAATCCATGGAAAGCTCAAAATCAGAGAAGATCCTAATATATGGCGGGCGCGAAAAATATTTCGCTCTTTCCTTCACTCTCCACCCTTTTCTACATCTATCGGCATATCGGCTATAAAGTGGCATTTATTTCATCCGACACCACCTGCTGCAGATGTCTTCACATCAATTTACTTCAACGTTGGACACCTCTTGCAACATTAGCAAATAGCTAATTCAGATGCATGACCTCCTTGTTATTATTATTATTTTTTTATTTGAAGATCAAGGGCGGTTTTTTTTAGAGATAATTAGAGAAATATGCCTAAAAAATAAACTTTTTAGCAAAAAAGACTCAGCTTCAAATATTTTAGAAAAACAGTATTTTCACGGATTTTAGAATTTCAGAAAACCGTAAAAGCACTAGTTTTTACAAACATTTTAGAAAAAATGTGCTTTCACGGTTTTCTGTAGTTCCAAAATTCGTGAAAGCGTGATTTTCTAAAACGTTTAAAGTCGAGTCTTTTTTGCTAAAAAGTTTGTTTTTGAGGCATTGTTTTCTAAAGTGCCCTTTTTTTTATTTGTTGTTGGGAATTTTTTAGAGGCATGCATAAAATTTTTGTGATTTTTTTATTGATTTCTATTTTGTGAGTAGTTTGGTATGGATAGCATTTGTCATGTATGGATGTTGAGTTCATTGCACAGAAAAACAGAAACCCATATATAATCCTGACAATTTTTGAGTTCTTACGTTGGAATCATGTGATTTTTTCATGTGTGGAGGCTCTACAATGAGGTTCCTAAAAGTGAAGGTCAACTCCTTTGCCCATATCACTTTGGGGATGTGTGTCATGTGGAATCAATATCTAACCGCAGGCATTCCACGATCTTAAGATCTATCACGAGGAAGATTGGCATAAAAACAAATCTTCATCATCTGATCAAATCAGTCAACAGTTTTCTTGGGTGAAAAACTTGTGTGGTACTTTCTAAAGGTATATCTAAAATTGTCTAGTGGCAGCCCAGTGACATGATATATGGGTGTCAAGCTTATTGCTACGTCTAGTGAGTCCACCATACGATCAGACATCATTAAGTGGGCATAGTCAATAAATAGGTGGGGTGCAAAGAGAAGTTTTTATAAGAATATTTGAAATAAGTAACACTATTTGTTATAATAAGAACTCTCTTCGCTTCCACCTACCCTACCTTGTCAAATCACCTACAAGTGAGATTAGGTAGGTGCTTCTAGAGTTTTGATCGGTGCTAATAGAGATGCCCATTTAAACTATTTTAATAACAGTTTAACAACAATATGTGTGACTAAACATGATACACAGGTCTTAAAATAATTAGATTATACAAAGAAGCATGGAAGTTATGATGTGTTTTTTTTTAAGGATCATGGAAGTTGTGAGGTTAGGTCATACTATTAGGCCTTGTTAGGCAAAGCTCATGGAAATGATTTTTTTTTTTTTTTTTTTCTTTATATGGGTTTGTAAATAAAAGAATTCACGGAAAATTTTATTTTTAAAATTTTACAATGGTTTGATTTTATTTTTTTCAACTGTTTGGTTATTTCATGTAAAATTATTTTCCCAAGGCACTATTCTTTATACCATGGAAACCTACTGCCTCACCCCCATCTCGTCGGGCCAAAATGTATTAATTGCTTTAAATTAGAATATGAATTTTTTTTTTTTGTCCCAACTTTTTAGAACATGGGTCTTGAGATATATTATGGGCATACACTCATATAGTTAGTTTTTTATTTTGCATGATACACATCTCAAACTGTAACTCTAAACTCGTAGACATACATCAAGCTCAAATACAAATCACAAGTCATTTTTTGGAATGAGTGCCAGATGAAATAAAAAAAAATCGTTTAATGATATACCCATGATCTCAAGATGCATAATGTGGAAGATTGGGATAAAAAACAATCTCCTTTGTCATATTCAAAGCAGTCAATGCATGTTGGTTGGAGGAGATGGGGCGAGATTACGATTTTACAATGCAAATATATAGTACGATTATGTGGTGAGGTTGCATCTAAACCGTCTGATAGAAAGACCATGATCTATAGATCTACGACGCAAAAGAGTAGTGCAAAGCTCAATCTCTATCATATGATTGGATAGAATCAACTGTTGAATCGGATAATGGCTTTGGAGTGCATTGAGTCATGATAAACATTATACTTGGAGCCAATCTTTTCACTTATGATCTTTAGATCATGGCCTTCAAATTAAGTGGCTTAGATGTTTGGATTACATTTATTGGCGTCGTTGTTTATGAGTACCTCTGTTCGCGTCCATGTGTTTTCTGAAAGCACCCACGTCCCAAATCCCTTGAAGACTGTTGATTGCTTTGGATCAGATGAGGTTGATTGTTTTTCACCCCGATCATCCATAGAATGGATCTTAAGATCACGTAGCACCTATCAAACAGTTAGTTTGTGATTCCATATGTCCCCAGTCCCCAAAAAATGGCCCTAAAGTCACATTTGAGCATGATGTGTGCTTTATGATTGAAGAGTCATTTTTTGGGTATCGGTGATACAGGAAATAAAAAACTAACCGTCAAATTGATGCGCTATGCATCCAAGATCTATTTTGTGGAAGATCTTTGTTAAAAAAATCTCCATCATCAGATTCGAAGAAATCAACGTTTTTTTAGGGGTTTGGGATGTAGGCACTCTTAGAAAACACATGGGCGTGAACAGAGAGGTATTGACATGTATACCACATCAAATAAAAAATTGAGCATTTGATGATAAGCTCATGGTCTCGAGATCCATTATATAAAAAATTATGGTGAAAAAAATCCTCGATTGGTTGATCCAAAGCAGTCAAACGATTTTAGAATGAAATATCCGAGTTGCGAAGAATGAATTTTGGTTTGCAAGGGTAATAAATAAAATTCTTCTTTAATGGGAATAACCCATGTCGTGGGTGGAAACGATTTTCAGTCCAATTTTGACTAAATCTTTTATCCAAGTTTTTCTTTAAAAAAAACTCTGATTTGTGGGTCCCACAAGATTGCCAAACACTTGAAAGTTTGGGTTTCCGTGAAATCCCAAGATTTCACGGGATTTTTTTTGCATAAATCATTCCGCCAAACAAGGCCTTATGGTAAACAAATTTATACCATAAAAATAAAATAAATAAATAATAAAATAGGGAGCCATTTTGCACTTGAAAATTTGGCCCTTGCACCGAAATTAAAGAAAAACTTTGTATTTTAGGGACATGTGATATGTGAAAATGCAATCTGGCCCGTCTGATGTAAAGTTCATGATCTATAGATCTAGGGTTGTCAACGGGCCGGGTTTCAGCCTGTGCCTTGCCCGGATGGGTCGGGTTCGGGCACTTTTTTTTGTATTTAATAAACAGGCTGGGGGATAAGAAATCGGGCCGAGTTCGGGCTGCAAAGTGTAAGGGTCGGCCCAACCCGACCCAACAAAATTGGGTCTTTTAAAAAAGAAAAATCTTTAAAAAATCCTTAAAAAATTATTAGAAACCCGATTCGGCCTAGCCTGGAGAGCTAATCGGGCTGGGTTCATGCCGCAATATTTCAAAATCGGGCTAGGCCCTGCCCGATTAGCTATTGGTCTGGGCTTAGGCCCAATCAATTTCTTAAAAAAAAAACGGGCCAGGTGGAAAACCCGGCCCGAACCTGGCCCGGCCCGTTGACAACCCTATGTAGATCCTTAGCGCTCGTTCAGGTGTTTCCTGATTTTCCTAGAAAAGCTCAGACTTTTGAAAACTCAGATTCCTATAGATTCTTGTCAGAATTAGATTCTTGACTTTTCTCCGATGCGTTTTTAAGTGACTCAGATTTTTGAATTTTTTCCAAATAACTCAGAATTCTATCGTTCTTAAGTTCATCTCATAAAAACTCAGAATTTGAAGTATTGTTAGTTGTGCTCAAATCGTAGACACAATCATGAATGATCGGTATAAGAGGTAATGGCCAATTTTCATAAAATTTTACGAGATTTCGATCCATGCGATGTTAAACATATTAAAAGGTATTTATTCCATAATACGACTCTTACAAAGCTGGACCATACCTAAAAACTCATATTCCAATATACGATAGGACTATAAACTCATGAAGATGGATAAAGCATAGCACAATAAAGCAAAGAGAGACCAACAAAGCTGATGACCTTCCTCTTTATTTGAAGTTTTCAGTGCTAGTCACAACACCAAAATAAAGCAAAGAGGGACCAAAATTTTCTGCTAACCACTAAAATTCCTACAGTGGAGACGAGAGAGAGAGAGAGAGAGAGAGAGCTTGGATCATAATCTGATTGGAAAGGAGAAAAATAACATGACCTTGTCTCTATTTTTTAACTCATAAACAGCTATCACCTACGGAAATAGATCATATTTCAAAAACTCTGTAAAAAATCCACTATGAGGGTTACAAATATCAACGTTGAAACAGATTATTCCCACATCTACACTTCCATGAGAGAAGAAAATAGCTATCATCTTCTTTTAATGATTCAGAACTCATTCTCTAGTGAGGAGGAATCACCAAAGTAGCCATGCAAGGCTTGCAATTAAGGCACTTATCCACACACAAAGGAGGCCTTGACCCTAGAACAATTTGCCTTTTCTTGTACATCTCAATAGCTTTATTGTTATAAAAAATTAACCCAACTGCCAAAACCCAAAATCGATAAAAATAAAAAATCAAATTCGAAAGAAGAAGTACTACTTTTTACAATATTACTTCCTTTATTTTCTAGTATTTAACAAGTTTAAAAAATATATATATATAGAAGACCAGATTTCCGCCTCTGTTAAAAGATAGAACAATTTTTTAACTGTGAGATTGGAGATTTTTATCTGGTTTTGGGAAGGTAGATTTGTGAGGGAAATGAGGGAAATGATGAGAATTATAAACTACTCTCTAAAGAGATGTTGATAATACTTTCTTTTTTCACTAGAACTAGTATTTAACAAGCTTAAAGAAGAAAGTATAGAAGACCCATTTGAGAACAGTTTTTATTCATTAAAAAGAAAAAAAGATGAGCAATTTTTACTGAGAGAGGAGATTTTTACCTAGATGGAATGTGAAGGAAATGCTGAGAATTATTGACTGTGGGAATTCTAACTCCATTTTGGTGTTAAAAATGGCCGTTGGAGAAGGCTTTAATCATGTGTGTGGTGTAGCAGAAGTATACTGTCAATAAGCTCTGATTCTGGTCTTTTCTGGGCCTCAAGCTCCAACTGTTTATATGGTTTTCACTCGGAAAACAATCAGAAACCCAATTCCCAAGAGAAACTCTCGAACGCCAAAATTTCTCAAAAAAAACTAAGAATGTTGGTACTTTATGAGTTAAAACTCAGATTCTGAGCTAGAAACTCTCGAACAAGCCCTTAGTGGATAAGATTGGAGCAAAATACAATATTTATCATATGCTCTATTATAGTCAATCGTTGAATCAAATAATAGCCTTTGACTATATTTAATCACATGATGAAGATTATATTTCGTGCTAATCTTTTGCACTTAATATCTTTTAATGATGAGCTCCAACTCAAACGATTTAGGTGGTATTTTCATATAGCAGAGGTCACCAAACTTGCAAGTCTTTGTTTTATGAGTGCAAGTAATGGCTCCCAATAAAATAACATACAATACTAATTGGAAAACTTGGTGATAATATTCAAAGCAGGCAAGCCATTTTAAGGCCTGTCAAGGGCCAACCATCTTAAAGCCCACCTATGTCGAGGAGCAAGGCAAGCCATGTTGAAGTCCGCTGAGGGTGTGGCTGAAGGCCATGCATGATATCTCGAAAATCCGAGACTTCTTGGACATGGCCAATATGGAGAAATCATGCGTCTCACCTATACCATGTCAAACAAAAATAGCCCTTTAAATAATTTATACCATTAAAATATGTGTTTGATCTTATACCATTAACAAATACTTCATTATTATGCCAGATGATAAATATTTGTGATAATCTAAACAGTCTAGTGGCTATCCGTGGTTGGACCAGATCGCAATTAAGAATCACATCCATAACACAATTTCATACCGTCAGATCAATAATCTTCAATATTATTTGTTAATAAAATTTAAGAATAATGGAGGATATTCAAAAGATTTGGACACTCCATGATAGCCATTCATGAGATCATTATATAAACTTAATTTGATGAGCAAGCAAACTTAGCGTTAGGCTAACAGAGATGACAATAGTACACTTTCACTGGTATACTAGCCTAACATTGGATATAAGTTGGAATTAAAAAATAAATAAAAATTCTACCTAAAGCCATTCTATTGACAACCATATATGGTAACAAATTTCTCCAAAATTCTCCGAAATTTCTTTAAAAATTATCGAAAAAGGGGTCGAACAAAACTTTTGGCGAAATTTCAATGATTTCTCCGAAATTTATTAATTTCGACGAAATTAACAAAATTTCACTAAAATTAATAAATCTTTTACAATTTTTGATATTTTTTAAATAATAAATAAAAATTTCATGAAGTTTAAATATAATTTATATTTAATATTTTTTGTACTCCCCGAAACTTTTCGAAATTTATCCGAAATGAATGGAAATGACCGCCTATCCAAATGTTGTCGAAAATAAAATTTGTCACTATGTTGACAACTCTAGACACTAGATATTTTGGAATTGTATCATTGAAAGGTCCAAAATCCACTCTTAAAATATCTAAGTAGCAGATCATTATTAGTTATTAAAGGTGGCCTGATTCAAAGGACCGGGTAACTTTCCTGTATATTTGTTGTCATGATGCATCAGATCATAAAAGCAAAAGCGATCCAAAGGAATATCCCAACGATTAACGATTAATGAAGCTAAAAAGATTCTAAATGAAGCATTCGAGTTGACTTTTAGTTTTGGGCATGGCCGAAACCTGAAGCATTCGAGTTGACTTTTAGTTTTGGGCATGGCCGAAACCGAAACTAAAATCTAACATTTTGGCCTAAATTCAAAATTTTGGTCAAAATTTAGGACCTCATACAAATTGGACCGAAATTTTGAATTTTGATTTCATTTCAGCCATGCCCAAGACCGAAATATTTCGGCCGAAATTTCATCAAAATTTTGATCCATGTTCTAAACAACCAATACGAATCACATGTTATTTGTGTGTAGGATGAGTAATCGTTCATCATATAGACTTAATACGATGAGCAAACTTAGTATTACGTGTACAAAAATGATAATTAGTACACTTTCAATGATATACTAGCTTAACGTTCGATTCAATAGTTTCTCTATGTAAGACTATTCTATTGACCAACCAAGGTGTCAAACTTGCACGGTGTCGGGTATCGGTCCATGGAGGACTAATACAAATCAGCCGATACGGATCGGCCCTTAAAATAATAATAATAATAATAAACCTAAAGTCTTGGCTCAAACCGATACGTATCGGCCGATATGGGCCCGTATCGACCGATATCGAGTTTCGATACGTATCGGTATCAGCCAATTTTTGATACCATGCCATTGACAACCCTAGATACAGGGATGGAGGCAAGGGGAGGGGGCAGGGGCCAATCAACATCTTCTTCTTGTGAGATTTTAAGATGGGAATTGGCCCAACTCCCGACACAGTGAATATGCCTCCCTCCCACTGCCCACACTATGTCCTAGACTGAGTGAACTCGACTCGATAAAATTTGAAGCAAACTCGGAGAGAAACTGAAATTTCAAATTTGTTGAGTAACTTGACCAAGTTCCAAGCAAGTTGATCGAGTTGACTCGAACTACTTATTTGAATTGAATAAAAATTATAATTATTTCATATTTTACATACGTAAAGTATAAATTTTATCTTAGCCACAAACATGCATGATCAATCACCGACACCGATATCCATCAGTGTCTGATCCATAATGAAAATTTTCGCTAAACTTTGTTGCAATTCTTCGAAACAAAGGGACAACGAAAATTTTTGTGAAATTATGGTGATTTCACCAAAATTTGCAAAACCTTTATTATTTTCGTGAAATTTTGAGATTTCGGGACTTTTTTGGTGATTTATATGTTGGTCCATCCCATAAAAGTTTTTGGCTTCAGCTTGGTCTCGAATAATAGGACTCTGTATGGCATAGCTTTCTGCTAGCCTCTGCCACAATAGAGTTCACTTGCTTTAGTTGGTTCTCATTCTCTTTTCTAATTCCTTGTAAATAACGATTTACCTGTTCTAGCAGCAAACTCTCTACTCTTTAGTAATTTTCTATCATAACAAATAAAATCTGCTATGGTAAAAAGGTAAAAAGTTAGTAGAGAAGAAGGTAGACTTATTAAAAAGATAAATCAATTCATGCATAAAATTTTACCATGCAATAACTTATGAAGGAGTGAGTAGAGGATAGAATTACTAAGGCAGGTTTACTGCTATCAGAGGGGCTAATAGTGTTGTATCATTGAAGAGTCCAAAATCTACTCTTAAAATATCTAAATATCATATCATTAGTTATTAAAGGTAGCCTCTTTCTAAGAATTAGGTAACTTACCTACCGTTCTCTATATGTGTTGTCATGCGGCATCAGATCACAAAAGCAAAAGCATTCTAAAGGAACATCCCAACGGTAAAAGCTTAATGAAGGAAAAAGGATTCTAAACAACCAATACGAATCACATGTTATTTGTGCGTAGGAAGAGTAATCGTTCATCACATAAACTTAATATGATGAGCAAAATTAGTGATATATGTACAAAGATGACAATTAGTATACTTTCAGTGATATACTAGTCTAATGTTGGATACAAATTTGTATTTAGTACGAGACAGTCTTTTTACAGATGAAAAATATTTACCAATTTGAATCAAATGATAGAGATTGTTTTTTGTTGTAATCTTCCTCACAATAGATCTTAAGATTATGGCGTGTCTACAGACGGTCAGATGTTAATTCCATATGACACACTTCTCTAATAGTAACATAAATTATAGGTAAAAGAGTTGACCTTTACTTTTAGGGACGTGTGTCATGTGAAGTCAACATCTGATTGCTTGGTAGGCACTCCATGATCTTAAAATCTATTGTGATATAGAATGGAATGAAAAAAGATCTCCATCGTTTCATTCAAATCAGTCAATGGCTTTAGTTTGGGAGTTGTGTACTTACAATGAAAGGGTTGAGAATGGTTGTACCCTTCTCCACATTAATATTATTTTAATTGTTAAGAATAATGATCATCAGCTCAAAGTTACCAGGTTCATAAGATGCATGAACCTTTACCCTGAGGGTACCTCTACTCGCGCCTATAGGATTAATGTTAGCGCCTACCTTTGAAACCCATTGACTGTTTCAAATTGACGATGGAGACCTTCGTTCACCCTAGATCTTTGGCACAATGACTTTTGAGACCATGGCACACCTTTTAAGGATACCTCTATTGGTGCATCTTGAGATTATGACATACCTATTAGAGAGTCAAGATTTTGATTCCATATAACACAAATCCCAAAAATTAGACTAATCTGACATGACATATATTACACTCAAACATGAGTTAAGGGCTACTTTTTAGGATATGTGTTACTTGTAATTAAGATCTTGGATCAAAATATCGTTTGATACGGTACATTCGATGTATCGTATCGGCCAATTTATATGAGAAGGCCTGAAAGTTACTATTTTGAAATATATCGGTTTGAAGTTTGGACGATACGTATCGGAAAGCCGGCATTTTGACCCATAATCAAGATCTTAATTTCCTGACAGGTGTATGTTATGTTAGTTTGAGCATAGTGTATGCCATGTCAATTTAGGGCTATCTTTTGGGATTTATGTCATGTGAAATCAAAATCTTGACCGTTTGATAGAAGGGCCTTGATCTCGAGATCCATTGTGTTGAAGATCAGGATGAAAAATAATCTTCATCATCTGATTTCATTCAATCGATGAGCTTTAGCATTGGCTGTTAGTTCAACTTTAAATGGGGTCAACTGATTTTTAAACCGTTGGATGCAAGTGAATCCTAACTATGACTTTTTATAAGTGGATATCCACCTTTGTATCTATTGAATCGAACGGTTATAAAATCAGTTGAACCCCTAAAGAGTTCAACCGCTTGAATGTGACCAAAACCCTTGTTTTAGATTGATTTCATGCAACATGATCCCTTCTAACAACAACTTCTAATTCTAGTGACACACATCTAATGCCAGGTTTTGTTCCCAAGTGAGCAAGTTGCCAAACCAACTAATCATAAACGAACACGTGGCCCACACCTACAGGCCCAACCCCACCAAATCCGGACCACAAAAGTTTATACAACCCAATACGCAAAGTTATTATAAGAAGACTTGGAGGCCGAGTGGCTATAAAGAGTAACCCGCTCTCTCGAATCCCAGCCATCTATCTCTATATCCCAATGGCTCCTCATCGTTTCTCTCTCCTCTTCCTCATCGTCGTCTCGGCTCTCACCTTCTTCTTCCTCTCTTCTTCTGCAACTTCAGATCCGGAAGCCGATCAGCTGATCCGTCAAGTTGTCCCCGAAGAACTAGATGAAACCCTCTTGAACGCCGAATCCCATTTCACTAGCTTCAAACAGAGATTCGGCAAAACCTATGAGAATTCTGCCGAGCACGCGTACCGATTGTCGGTTTTCAAGGCGAATCTCCGCAGGGCTAAGCGGCACCAGAAGCTCGACCCGTCGGCCGTGCACGGGATTACGCAGTTCTCAGATCTGACTCCAGATGAGTTCAATCGGAAGTACCTCGGTCTCCGGTCGCCGTCGCTTTCTTCCGCCGATGCTCACGAAGCTCCGATCCTCCCTACGAACGATCTTCCCACAGATTTCGATTGGAGAGATCATGGCGCCGTGACACCTGTCAAAAACCAGGTTCGTATCCACATCCATTGTGACAGAAGTCTTCGATTTTTTGAAAAGGTTGCTAAAAATCCCGACTTTAGTCTCCGATTTTTTGAAAAGGTTGCTAAAAATCTCAACTTTTTTCCAACTGATTAAATCCCCGATCAGATACGCATAGTCCTCGAGTTCCAAATTAATCTCCTATTTTCCCCGATTGTTTCCGATTTATATCTGTTAAATCTTTTTTAATATCTAGGGGTAGGGGTTTGAACTGTGATTCACCTACCGGTGATCTCAGTTTGTTAGCTAATACACAGATGCACAGTGTTTTTTCTTAATCAAACTCCGAAGGTACCTAAGTGATTTCAACATGAAAATAGTCCGCTATTTTTTGAAGAAGTCGTTGAAAATCTCTATTTTTCCTAGATGATTAAATAGCAGATTATTCTGTGGAGTCTCAGAGCTTCTCAGTATAGCCGATTTTTTTTTTCCTCCAGGTTCTTTCTGTTTATCTGATTAATTGATTTTAATGATGAAAAAGTAAATGAGAATAATAACACAGTTTATGATGAACTTGATCGGAAAATTTTATAAATTATTGTTGTTGACTTGATGTTTAGTTTTTATAATTTAGATGGCTATGGTGTATCCAACAGATTGAATTAATTTTTATAATAGTAATTAATGATTTTGCCTTTTTTAAAAATACTTTTTCCGTCACGGATTCTTCCTCACCAACGGACTTGTCATATGGTTACGACGCACATCTGGTTGGGATTTATGTTTTGTAATGTTTGTTTTGATTGTACTGTTCTTGTTATTGTTTTTTAGGGTTCTTGCGGATCTTGCTGGGCTTTTAGTGCTGTTGGTGCTTTGGAAGGAGCTAATTTTCTTGCTACCGGGAATCTTATTAGCCTCAGTGAGCAGCAGCTCGTGGACTGTGACCATGAGGTTTGCAATATCCTATCCTTATATTTCAAATTGTGCTAATTTTACCTTGATTTGGTATATATATGAACAAGTTTCTTTATTCATTTACTTTCTCATAAAGTCTTCATGACATAATTTCATTGATTAGGTGGTCAATTTTTTTTTGTCAGTTTAAAATTTCACCTCTGAAAGATGATGCTTCTTCACTAATGAAAAAATAAATAACATTTTCTTTTAGTAATTTATGGGGGGGATTGTAGTCATATGACTCTATAGGATGGCGTTCCAGATGTCTCTTATGCAAAGAGTAGTGTACTTCACTAATATTGATTACAAAATGGTGTTGTTTAAAGATAGCTTTCTCTGCTTTTGTTTTTTACATGATTATGCTGAGAGCTAAATTTGGATAGCTAAACCACTTTAGCTACTACTACTACACTCTATTTTAGCTACTCATTTCTTTAAAATATTATTTTTCATTCCTATTTTATTATATTTTACTACCCACACTTAGGGATGCAAGTTCAGTATACCGAACCGAACCAAACCCGAAATTTTCGGTGTTCGGTTTGGTACACCCCAAACCGAAACCTAATCAAAACCCATTTGGTTCGGTTCATTTTTTTTTTTTTAAATCGAAACTGATTTGGTTTGGTTCTGTGTAGGTAAAATACCTATTTTTTTATTTTTTTAGGGTATCTTTTCATTTTTTCGGGTTTTTTTTTTTCGGCTTCAAGCCACCCAAACCGAACTGAATTGGGGTTCGGTTTGTGTCAGTTTCGGTTCAGTTCAATTTTTTTTTCTGAAACTGAAACTGATTTGGTTCTGTTCGGTGTAGGTAAAATACCTACTTTTTTTAGGGTATTTTTTTAGCTTTTTCGGTATTTTTTCTGGTTTTTTCCCTTTCAAGCCACCCAAACCAAACCGAATTGGGGTTCGGTTCGGTTTGTCGGGTTTCGGTGTGGATCGGTGTAGGTAAAATACTTATTTATTTTTTATTTTTTTAAGGTATGTTTTTTATTCTTTCGGATTTTTTTTCGCTTTCAAGCCACCCAAACCGAACTGAATTGGGGTTCGGCTCGGTCCGGTTTGTGTTGGGTTTCGCTGAGATTCGGGACCCTTGGGTTTCAGTTCGATTTCGGTTTATTTTTATTTTATTATTTTACTATTAGATAAGAGAGGAGAGAGGAGAGAGAAAGAGAGTTATCTTAAAAAATAAGATTATTTTAATGTTTAGCTACTGCTACAGTAATAGCTATTACTAGCTAATACTGTAGCAGCAGCTATTTATAGCGTGTTGGATGGTGCTCCTGCTGGAGCTCATTTTATATACGTTGGAACGCTATAATGTATATAGCGTGTGGGATAGCTCTCCTATTGGAGATGCTCTGATGCAGAGCTAGCTTTCTCTACTGGTCATGACTTCACATTTACTTAATTTATTTTTTATAATCCAAGTCCTCACGACTCAGATATTTCATTTTAATAAAGTTAATAGTGCAACTGATTTAACGTTTCCCATTTTATTTACTTATATTTATGGAGTCATAATGATTTTGAATATAAGGTTATCTTTGCTTCAATTTTCTATTTTAAATAGTCTCGTGCTTTGTAAAGTAGACATGGATGTGTGCGTCGGCGTCCAACATGATTAATCAGATAATCAGCTTTCTGTTACTTTGTGGTGGACTGAAGTTAGTTAATTGTTCTAATTTGTGATTCGTTTTGTTTTTAAATGGATTATTGGCTTTGATCATATGCAGAGGCAATACCAACTTGTCCACGAGTGGTGTTTTACATGAGATAAATGTATTGAGAATTAGATTGGACGCAGAACTGATAAGGGCACCCGTTTGGTCGGGCCTGGTTGGACTGGATTGATTTAACAAAAATGATATTAGTTTAAGTAATTATTTAATTATATATTTAAGTTAGTTCTAACATAAATATATTTTTGTAATTTTAGTATGTTAAATAACATCAATGTGTTCAAGTATACTGCTTTACTGATGTTTTTAAGCCTTTTTAAAAAAATTATGAAAATAGTTAAAAAAATATCAATTTTATAATAAAAGAAATAGTCCTAGTTTACTAGGGATTGCTAACTTTCTTGAAAACTCGACATCTAAAAGATTCATAAATGGATTACAATTTATCAAAACTATTAAATAATATGTACTGTTTTCAATGGGCCATTGCTTCATTTGCTTGATGAAATGGTAAAAGGCTTGGGCTGTAAAGCGCGAAGCTGCGGGTTCAAGTCTGGAGAGCAACCTGTCCACCCCTCTCAGCACGTCATGTGTATGCGATCAGCACTGGGTAATGGTCATTTTTTCCTATATGGTTTTCTAAACTAATTAAGTTATAGATATTTTTTTAGCCTTTTCAATTCCTAAATAGTAAATAAATGAAGTTAGAAAATAAACAATAATATAAATTCGTAGTTTGAAGAAGAGTCCTAAATGGATAAACTCTATATTTGTTCTTTGTTTTATCAGGTAACATATCATTTCCAATGTTTTTATGCAAAAAAAATATATATAATTTTTTCCAAGCGAACAAGCCTGATTATATGCGAACCGGTTGAACCGGCCAGTTCATAAAAAAACTGGTTAGACCGCAAAATACCGGTTGAACTGGCCGGTACACCAAAAAACAGTCAGTTCACTGCTCGAACCCATAATAATCGATTTTTGAGGTTTTTAATTAGACTGAACATGCCAGGGACCCGAAATCCCCTTGGACAAATCTCTGTTGTAATCTGTAAACATGAATAATGTAGCCACCATTCATACAACTACCATGAAGCATCAAATTGAGATCATGGTTTGAGTTCTTTGGTGCATCTTTTTTTGGGAACATAATTGGGGTTCAAGCAGAAGAAGAGTTGATGCTTTTATTGGTGTAAGATCATTTAAACACCAGTTTGGTGTTTAAATGACGGTCAGGAGAGTCATGCCCCTTTTTTTTTTTTTATAGTGGCTCACCTTATTTGATAAGTGAGCCAAACCTACGTTTATAGAAGTATTTAGGACACAATCAGTGTTTTTTGTGCCTGCCTTTCATGATTCATGCCTTTTCTTCATTTATCATCTATACAATGATGATTGCATAACATGACGTAAGGTGGATTATTTGTACATTACATACTGGCCTTTGTGACTAGTATGTGAAACTTCACATCGAGTGCATAAATTTCCTTTGGGATCTCAATTTCTTGATTTTTCTAAACAAAGAATGGATACGTGTCAATTCGAGTGCCCAACCCCATCAATCAAGTCCATACAAAGTGTTTGACCTTTTTTCTTTGAGGAAGTAATTATACCTTCTGAGATTTCAACAGAAAATGCATATTAACCAATTAAAGCCTCTCAGAGCATCTCCAGCAAGGAGAGCTAAATTTGGGTAGCTAAACACCACTTTAGCTACTACTATAGTAAAAATTACTCCAGCAGACACTCTATTTTAGCTACTCCTTTCTTTAAAATATTATTTTTCATTCTTATTTTATTATATTTTACTACCTACACTTAAGGGATGCAAGTTCGGTATACCGAACTGAACCAAATCCGAAATTTTTGGTGTTCGGTTCGGTACACCCCAAACCGAAACTGAATCAAAACCCATTTGGTTCGGTTCAATTTTTTTTGTTTGAAATCGAAACCGATTTGGTTTGGTTCGGTGTAGGTAAAATACATATATTTTTATTTTTTTAGCGTATCTTTTCATTTTTTTCAGGTTTTTTTTCGACTTCAAGCCACCCAAACTGAACTGAATTGGGGTTCGGTTCGGTTTGGTTTGTGTCAGTTTTGGTTCGGTTCAATTTTTTTTTATGAAACCGATACCGATTTTGTTCGGTTCGGTTCGGTGTAGGTAAAATACCTACTTTTTTTATTTTTTTAGGGTATTTTTTTGGCTTTTTCGGTTTTTTTGGGGTTTTTTTTGGCTTTCAAGCCACCCAAACCGAACTGAATTGGGGTTCTTTTCGGTTCGGTTTGTCGGGTTTTGGTGTGGTTCGGTGTAGGTAAAATACCTAGTTTTTTTATTTTTTTAAGGTATGTTTTATTTTTTCGGATTTTTTTCGCTTTCAAGCCACTCAACCGAACTGAATTGGGGTTCGGCTTGGTCCAGTTTGTGTTGGGTTTCGCTGCGGTTCGGGACCCTCGGGTTTCGGTGCGATTTCAATTTATTTTTATTTTATTGTTAGATAAGAGAGGAGAGAGAAAGAGAGTTATCTTAAAAAAAGTTATATTATTTTAATATTTAACTACTGCTACAGTAATAGCTAAATTTATTTAGCTATTACTGTAGCAATAGCTATTTATAGCCTATGGGATGACGTGACGCTCCTGCTGGAGCTCAATTTATACAGCTCACCTTGGACCGCTATATTGGATATAGCGTGTGGGATAGCTCTCCTGTTAGAGATGCTCTCATGTTGCTGTAGTTTTAGTGGGAAATATGGAAATTAATATTGTCAATCAATTATCCTTTTGCAACTTCAGATGTGATTTTAGTAAAAGTTAGGGCAGGTCATTTGTCGAGAGACTGGGGATTTCATTGTAAGCTTGCTCTATTTTATATATGTCATATTAGATGGAAGCCAGCCACTTCGACTGATTATATTTTGTGGGGGCAAGTCTTACCTACTGGTGTAGTTTTATATGAGATGGTCAAATACTTTTTAGATTCAACTATATGTGGTCTCTGAGGAAGGTAAAATTTATGTATAACCAAATACATTCTATCTAGCGCACGCTCTCATGGGCAAATAAAAAGTAATTGTGTACCATATATGATATGTAGAGCTTTGACTTCTATCTAGCATACATTCTTTACATCTTATGTTGGGCAAACAGTAGAGATAAATCAAATCACTCATGGGTTTCTTTACAATCTTAAAAATGCGTTGTTTATATTAATTAATTTATTTGCCAACTTAGATTAATTGAGCGATACAGCCACTGATAGTAACTCTTGAACGATGCTTGACTTTGTGCAGTGCGATTCAGCGGACCCTAACTCATGTAATGCGGGCTGCAATGGAGGGCTGATGACCAGCGCTTTCCAGTATACTCTCAAAGCCGGTGGACTTGAGCGAGAGGAAGACTACCCTTATACTGGTACCGACCGCGGCACCTGCAAATTTGACAAAACCAAAATTGCTGCCTCTGCCTCAAACTTCACTGTTATTTCCATGGATGAAGATCAAATTGCTGCGAATCTTGTGAAATCCGGTCCTCTTGCAGGTAAACTAACTGAAGACAGCCCAACAGTTTTTAAGCATTCTCTATTCTCGGGAATGCATTGTGGTTTGATGATTAACTTGTTGCTTGCAGTGGGGATCAACGCAGTTTTCATGCAGACGTACATCGGGGGAGTCTCGTGCCCGTACATATGTAGTAAACGGAATTTGGATCACGGAGTGCTGCTTGTTGGGTTTGGCGCGGCAGGTTATGCCCCCATCCGGCTCAAGGACAAGCCATACTGGATCATAAAGAACTCTTGGGGAGAAAGTTGGGGAGAGGATGGGTACTACAAGATCTGCAGGGGTCGTAACATCTGCGGGGTCGACTCCATGGTCTCTGGCGTCAGGGCGGCTCACTACTCCCAGGAGTAGGTTTATGATCAAAAGTTAATTTTCTGCTCTTTGGCGTAGTATCTACTCTCTGCTGTACATAATTGCCACTTTGCACCTATGTTTTTAGACTTGATTACAAAACTATCAATTGTGGTTGTAAAGCTCCATTTAGTAACTGAATATGATTATGGTCTGAAATGCTTATGATAATTATGGTCTTACAACTAATTTGCTGCCAGCTATTTCATCACAAGTGGGTTGCACAGTCTTGGGGCCGTCGGGTTTAGTGACCAAATTCCAAGGATCAAACTTTCGGGTTAAATTTTGGTTTCCGGCATGACTGAAATCTGAAATTTTGAACCCCATATAAAAATGACCGAAATTTCGGTCCCATATTATCGTTTCGGTGAGGGCCAAAACTGATAATTTCAGTCATTTCAGCCAAAATTCAAACCTTGCCAAATTCCCCTACTCGTTGAAAAAATTGTGAATAATTCACGATTTTCTGAAAAAAAAAATGAATAGTTTTTTTATTATTTGTGATTTTTACAAAAAATCGTAAATTGTAAGAATTATTCATGAATTTCACAAATTATCCAAAATCTTTAGGAATTTTATTCAAATATTTTTATTTTTTCAATTTTTATAATTTAATTAATATACTTTTATATTTTTCTTTTTATTATTTCTGAATTAGACGAATTTTTTTCCAAGCCCATTTATTCCCGAACCCCGGCTTGGTTACTATGGTCTCGAGTATCTTTTGGATACACAATCACAAAAATATTTAGAATAATATTTATATTAGAAAATGGTTTCACATAGGGCAGGTTGCTTGTCCCTAAGATGGTCAACTTAATGTTAAGTGGCTATCTTATGGAGTCTTTATTGTTTGATAGCATGGTTTCAAATATCGGCTTGATCCTGATCTGGATCGGCCAACTTTAATTGGTTTTGGCCCAAACGATCCTAAATCCTTGGGTTGGATCGTTTGTACATGGGTATCGGACTTGGATCAATCGGATCGCTCTGAATCGGCCGATACCGAACGATATTTCAGAAACTTATACATATAAAAAATATATTAAATTCTACATCGAATATAAATTACAAAAAAAACAAAAAAAAACAATTATACTAATCTTCGTCCAAAATAATCAAACCTTATAAAATCCTAGCGTCTATTGCTGGGTCTTTTCGGCTTCTTCTGTTGAATCTAAAAGGTCTTTGAGTGGTTCACGTCTTCACCCCGTGCTTTTTTTGCTTTCGCCAGTGAGAGAAACGGTGAGCATGACTTCTCTCATATGCAATGATATTTTTGTGTTTTGTCTGCATCTTATATAATATTATTGTATATTTATACATATATATATATATATATATATATATATATATATATATATATATATATATATATATATATATATATATATGGTGAGCATGATTTCTTATATATCAAATGTGTTTTGTCTATATGAGATACATAAAACGTATATATATGACATTATATATATATAGGTAGCTGGTTAGGTCCTCTAATGGAGGACGGTGACCATCCTCCAAGTTCCATGTGGAGCTCCACGTGGCACTCCAAAACATTTTTTGGATGTCACGTAGAGCAAAGGTGATCTTAAGTGAAAATCTAGGATTTTTTGAAATCTAGACCGTCTGATTAGCAATAGACGGTCAAATTATTTATAACAGATACAAGCATGCTGATCTTGGGGCTCATATGCAAGCGTCAAAAAGTCCGCGTCATCATGGGCATGCCTGCATGCACTCTACATTATATATCTTCTAAAAGCACTCAAAATATTGTTTCGATGCCACGTGGACCTTGGGTGCATTGCTTAGATTATCTTTGAAAAAAAAAAAATTAAAAATTTATCTCCACTGTGTATATGAGACACATAAAACGTGTATATATATATATATATATATATATATATATATATATATATATATATAGGTAACTGATTAGGTCCTCCAATGGAGGATGGTGACAGTCCTCCAAGCTCCATGTGGAACTCCACGTGGCACCCAAAAAGTGCCACGTAGAGCACAAGTGATCCTAAGTGAAAATTTAGGAGTTTTTGAAATCTAGACCGTCCGATTAGCAATAGACGGTCAAATTATTTACAACAAATAAAAGCATGCTGATCTTGGGGCTCATATGCAAGTGTCAAAAAGTCCGCGTCATCATGGGTATGCCTACATGCACTCTACATTATATCTCTCCTAAAAGCACTCAACATTTCAACTTAAACAAAGGACGGTCCACGTGGCACCCAAAATATTGTTTCGATGCCACGTGGACCTTGGGTGCATTGCTTAGATCATTTTTGAAAAAAATAAAATTAAAAACTCATCTCCACCGTATATTCTTTGAACCGTGAAATATGGATCAATGAAAATTGTCAAACTTTGACTTATGGATTTAAAATTTTTTTCTTTGAAATTTTTTTTGAATATTGATTTAAATTGTTCACGTACTTTAGGATTTGTCAAATTATATGGTTCAATAGCCAATGATGAGAAATCTAATCATTTGATCATTTATCAAGAGATGAAACTATTTGTTTATGAGTTATTAGTGAGGTACTTAATCCATTGGACGGTCCGGATTAACGAGCATGTTTGTAGAGGCTGATGAAATATATAACTTATAATTTAAGTGATACGTTACAAGCCCTTGTTAACAAACAACATTTAAACATGTTTCAGGTCAATATGCGTTTCACTGTATACATCGGACACCCATTTGATAGTCCCAAGATCAATTGAGTGATGTTGGGTTTAGGCGTTTGATGCCAACTGCATACATCCTACCAGAAAATGGTGGACCCGAGGCCACGTCATACCGGTCCAAAGTTTGATCAAGGCCAAACTAGTCAACATAGTCACATTCTCCTCAAAATCAACGATTCAACTTTGGCGAAAGATCCGAGTCGTTACAGTATAGCCAATACATAGCAGTATCGGATGACTTTTTATACCTTGGGTTAGCTATAAAAGGAGAGAAGAAGCACATGCTGTAGGGTACATTTCTCGTATTTATAAACGAAGTAAGGAAAAAACATGAAATTCGAAAAGTAAATGTGAAATATGTGTTTTCTTAAAATATACGCTTTTTTTTTAATTACATGCAAAAAATTAATATTTTCTACATTTTTTGAAAAAATAAGAAATATGCACTCAAAATTTGGAGCCTTTAAAAAAAAAATGGGGCCCATATAAAAAGAAAAATCCTCGGCCTACAATTTTGGTGGGCCTATGGCGGCTGCCACGACCACCATAGCTCATAGTCGGGCCTGAGTTGATATAAATCTCCCTATAAAATTATTTTTGTACTTGTTATATTTCAATCTATGATCTATGGCTTCATAAGCTATTAGTGGTGTAAGATCATTTAAACACCATATAGTGTTTAATTGACAGCTGAGAGAGGAGGGTCCTTAATTTACAACCAAGACATGTTGGCAAGGATCAAAATTTTGGATTTCCTTTCGGTGGGGATCGAAATCGAAATTTTCCCTCACATACAAAAACCCCGAAATTTTGATTTATCGTTTCGGTTATGATGGGAAATAAAACCAAAATTTTGGACTGAAATTTCGATCATTTCGCCCGAAATTTTGATCCTTGCATGTTAGAGTCTAAAATATGATCAAATAATAGAATGTAGATTTCAATTTTCATCAATGTTTTAAAAATCTGTGGAGTCGCCAAACCTGTGAGGGCACCCACTGATTCATCAAAAACCGGTCGATTCACTAGTTCAACCATAAAAAAAAAGCCCTTTTTTGGTCTTTGTATTGGACTGAACTGTCGAGAGCAACGGTTCTGATTGAATCGGGTTGGCCCGGCCGGTTTGCTCCAATTTTTAAATCATTGATTTCCGTTGTAGATGTAGAAATAGCTTTCCCAACAGATGTTCTTCCGTTGTCTAATGTTGTGGCAAATGGCTCATAGTAGTCCAATTGTCATGCTGATTCGAGGACCTTGACCATCCGATTGAGAGCCTAAAAACGGGCACTCTCACAAAATTCAATGAATTCTATCGAATATTCGGTAAAATTCTCTAGATTAGACCCTTAGCAAACAAACTGCCAAATAATTGAATTCGCGAATTTGTACAAATGAAACCAATCTGACCCCTTACCGAATAACTGATGTAGGAAAATCGCACGCTAACCCTAAAATAATATAATTCCCGCACGATAAGGGTTAGAGTTTTCGCTCTTCAATTAAAACAAAAATAAAAAGGAAAATAGGGGTAAAAGAAGATCCAAGGAATCGCTCAAAGAAAGAAAAATTAATTTCACACTAAACCGCACTTGGAAAAATAATCACTCTTCTAACGAAAACTCATCTCAAGTTTTCTAAAATTTGCAAAATTCAAAACTCATAATTTTTTCATTCATCATCAATAATAATTCTCATAAGAGATTAAAATGTGCATTTATAAAAAAAAATAAATTATAGAAATATTACTTAAAATAAAACCTTTAATCAACCATTAAAACTTTATAATCGAACGGTTATAATTAATCTCATAATTAATCCCGTCTTTTTATTACACGATAATTTTGAATGGTCAAACGATATCTGATTAACGTGAAATTAGTCTTATTCAAAAGTTTATAGAAATAACTTTCTAACAAGATAAAAATCACACAATTCCGACATATATTGATAGACTTATGATCACTTTTGTGATCATTGCGCAACAAATGACGAAATTAACAGTCACATATCATATATATGTGCTTCACCCCTAAATAATTCAAATAAGTAAACTAATCTTAAAATAAGTCATTTATTAAAAAAATTTAATAAAAAATGAAATTAAACCTAGATAAAAATATAATCTAAAATAGCGTGCATATGGGTCTTTAATAGACTGCTTTTAAAAATCCATTCGTGGGTCAACTTTCTCTTTTGACATACCCTCTTTATCCAGTCATGATCAAGACGTGTAGACTTCAATTTCGCATTAATTCGGTACAAATAGAGCCAAACTGACCCCTTACTGAATAATTCAGTACAAATGGTCTAAATCACAACTTTGTCACTCCAAATAAGTGATTAAAAGGTTTATGAGTTACCTTCATCAAATGGTTGGTATTCTCTTATCATCTATCTTCGACTTTTATTACACAGTGATCAATGCAGGAAAAACATGGAATTACTATAACCAATAAGTGCAATTTGTACGGTATTGATGAGTTGTTCAAATTATAAGTGTACAAAGTAGTGACATGTATAGAATTATGGCACGTTTGTTTCGTTATAATATGGAGCTTATAAAATGAACATTGCATGTAATTTTTTTATGACTGGATTACATGTAAAATTCATTATGCATGTAAAATAAGGTTGTAAAATGATTGTTCTTTTGGCAGCAAAATCTCCTTGTAAAATTCACTTTTTAATGTTTTTTTACATTCAAGTTAAAAGAACAACTTGTGTAATATATTTAAATTCATGTGAAAATTGACATGCCCATTCACCATTGCTAGTATCCGACTTCATCGGGCATGATGGGCAGTGGTGGAGTCATGATTTTTTTGATGAGGTATCTCATGAACATCGATTTGGTCCAACTGCTCAGTCCTTAAAGTGTTTTAAAGTTTTTTATTTAACGATGGAGTCGGATAGTTATTGGCAGTACTCTCCGTGGACGTCACGTAAGTTTTGACATTGATTTTCTATTTGTTTTATGCCCCCAAATACCATTTCCGATGTGCACGTGCCCTCAACAGGAGGTTCGCGCCCGTGTAAACAACATAGTACCTTTAAATCCAACCATCAAATCTTTGAGTTTACCCACACTGAAACTCATTGACTGCTTTGAATCCGACGGCGCAGATCGTTTTTCATCCCAATCTTTCACATGATGCATCTTGAGATTATACTCTTCCATCCACCATAATTTTTTATTTGTATCAATTCCAAAAAAGTGACCTTAACACCACGTGGAACTCATTACGCTCAAATAGGGTCACTTTTTGGGATGTGTACCATATAAAATGAAAAGCATATCGTCGGATGGCATAGCCGTGATCTCAAGATCCATTATGTGAAAGATTGAAATGAAAAACGATTTCAATCGTCGGATTCAATTTGATCAATGGGTTTCAGCGTGGGAAAGATTGAAATGAAAAACGATTTCAATCGTCGGATTCAATTTGGTCAATGGGTTTCAGCGTGGGTGAACTCCAAGATTCGGTGGGTGGAATTAAAGGAACTCAAACAAAAAACCCAAAACCCCTACCAGAGACCACATCATCTAATACTCTCGATCTTCCTTTGGAATCTTACACCTTACAGCTCACCACCTCGAACAACCCACCCTCTATCTTCCTTCGGTATCTTATACCCTCTATCTTCCCCTTTCAACGAAGTCAAAATCAGGTTTGACCGTATATTCACCTCTATACCGCCCAAGAAAACTACTGAACCCACCAAAAACCTCCCCCCAAAACACCACCCGGTTCCTCTGTAATTGCCGCAGTGCGAGATCCATCGTGCTTGCAAGTAGATGTTAAGGAGGTTGAGGATGAAGCCCATTAAGGTGATTGAGAGAGGAGAACTTGTAGCGGATTTTCGGCGAGGGGTTTTAAGGCGTAGGGGGTAGATGCAGGTGCGGTGGGAGTAGTGGAAGATGAAAAATGAAATTAGGGTTAGAGAGATCGGGTTTGAGTATTTTTTCTGAAAGGGAAGAGGAGGGAGAGCCAAAGGGTTGGACTCTCCATCGTTGATGATCAGTGGCTGCAAAATCCATGTCGGCAATGAACTCCAAAGCCATTGAAGAGGGCTTAAAGGCCACAATAGAAGGGCGATAAGACTCTAAAAATTACAGGTAATATAATATTATTACGAGGCCCTCGGCTCGTAAGCCCAAAAAAGTACAAGCAATCTGCATAATTGATGACGAAGTTGGAATACTGTGAAATTAACGAGAAGGCGCGTAAAAATTCCGACCGTTACCACCCCTAATTTCACCAGATTACGCATGATTGTGAAACGAACGTACCCTTAGTAGTGCTCGCCCTCACTCACGTAATAATAACTCAAAGGTTAGTTTTTTAAGGGTTACTTGGGAACAAAGCAATCTTTAAAGGAGTAATTTGGTAATTGTCGTATGAACAAAACGAATCACCTCTTACATGGCGTGCCCAACTGCAAGATTGAGATCGACGGCTGAAAATAGCCTTTTGATTTAGACCTTTGGATATAGGAATCCAACGGTGGAAAGAGGAACCCTAATCGAACTACGACACTAGAAATGGTTTATAAGGGTACTTAGGAGCAATCTCGCCTTACTCTTCTCTCTCTCTCTCTCTCTCTCTCTCTAGCTGCTCATTTTGGTCTGGGAGAGCTTTCTCTGCAATCAAAGGTGAGATCTTTATTTCGTTCAATTTTCTTTTATTATCTTCTGAATTTCTTGTTTAAATGATTTTTTATTACTTGTTAGTACGGCATGATCTATTTATTCATATTTTTCCTGAATTTAATGATTATTTTCTCTTCGTTGATCACTTTGTTTCGGTTGTAATTACTTAATTGATTTTTTGATCACTTACTCGCATTTAAAATTTTTATTTTTGTATTAAAGTTTGATTTTTTTATATATATTTTTTTCAATTTTTAGTTTGATGTAGTGGTTGGTGTCTGTTACTTCGTATTTCTACCCATTTATAGGTCACATGGATCTGTTCATCCATTAGATGTTTGTTTATGCAGATGCAAAGAGCTGATTTTTATGTTTTATTTATTTATTTATTTTTGAATTCTCTTATGGAGATTTAATCATTTGTAGTGTTAGGGTTATGGATTTAGTTTTTTTTTTAAAATATATTTCTGTATATTTGTTTTTGTGATTGATTCTAAGCACATACATCAAGAGATAGTGGTGTTTAGATGCATCATTTGGTGAGAAATTTCTGTCAGAAGTTGATCCTCACATTTTTTAAAGTCGCCTGACATCTGTAAATGTCAACTTTTGACAGGTTCTTCCCACCGAAATTTGCTTCTAAACTCTACTATCTATTGAAGTGGGTGATGCCACAATAACCCTTTTGTTTTTTGTTTTTTGTTTTTTTATTCTGTTGAGCTTTGTGGCTTCTTGCGTTGTCTGTTATTGAATGAATTCCTGTTGAATTCCTTTTCTTGAACTTCGCAGATAATACAGAAAAGTCAAATTTGGAGGTTACTTTTACTTTCAAGCCATTTTTTGCCACATATGTAAATTTTTGTTCATATTTTCTCAAAATATGAACACTGTTTTAGTGAACACATGTTATTCTAGATCATTTAATCAATGAGTTCTCTTGGATAGGGCACAATCTTATTAACATATTGATTGGATAATTATAGCTTTTGTATTAGTCACAATCCTTTCTGTTATGTAACTTATGTTAAATAACGTCTCCAACAAATGGTCAATTTTTTTTGAATTGGTGTCATGAGTATATGAGCAGGACAAAAATTGACCTATCAATATCATTGTATGGAAGTACCTAAATCATATTATTGGCTTTCTATACTTGGGCATACCCAAGAATGAACTCCTGTACATGGATTATATGCTCTAATATGTGAGCCCGCTTAGCTCAG
This sequence comes from Chloranthus sessilifolius, assembly GCA_021018995.1. NCBI lineage: Eukaryota > Viridiplantae > Streptophyta > Magnoliopsida > Chloranthales > Chloranthaceae > Chloranthus > Chloranthus sessilifolius. The sequence continues at coordinate 74,499,437 of CM037589.1, forward strand.
AGGGTAGAGCATTGCATTGTAATGCAATGATCATCGGTTCGAATCCGATAGCTGGCTTATCAATTTTTAATCTGTTTGAGTTTGTTCTATGATTTAATTGTTGGAGTGTAAGCGATATAGTTTGTTCTATGATTGAATTGTTTGAGCCTAAGGGATATGAAAAATGCTTCGTCGTGTTCTCAAATATCGGGCTTTATTTATTTGTTTACTTACAATACAATGATGATTTTGACCTCTATATATATATATATATATATATATGCACATACACATATATATATGCACATACACGCTACACTCATGTTTTATATCATGTGCCACGATACATGTGATCGAATGTTGCACCAAATCGTCTAAGGGTTCTTCACCACATCTCCTAAGGGGTTTGAATTTTTTTTTTGTTGATTTTTTTGCCTTCTATTTCCAAGTCAAAGAAATGGGTTTTCCACCTAAAATTGTCTCCTTTGAATTTTTTTGTCCTTGACTAAAAAATTGGTGGAGGGAAATTACCTTTTTTACGGTGGTTGTTAATTGACATTATTTATGTGTATGCCCATGTGGTGCCCAATTGGCTCGAGTGTAGCGCCAACACTACACTCGAATAGATGGTCTCCCGGTCCTCTCCCTGTCTCTATATATGTATATATCATAAATGGGTCCCTAGAACCCTGATGTGGAGATTGTATTTACCTATGCCGTTGTCCCTTTTTAACTTTCATGTGGCACCCATTCCCCTCTAGGGTTCACCTTTCCAAATTGGTTTTAGAAAATAATAATAAAAAATTATTTAGTATGACCTTGATCTAATAGTGTGAAAATTAACTGTGACTCGATTATTCAAGTCATTGCTATTTTTAACAACCATTGTGGTCAACGGTGATTAAAATTAATTTTTAAGTCTCTTTTTCTGATGGTCTTGGATCAACCATGCACACGTGGGTGGTCTTTGATCAACATGTGTTTTGGTGCCACATGGTGACCAAGTAACATTATCGTACGGTTCAACCCTTATATACATATAAGAGAATGGGTGAGTCTGGGAATATACATTTGGGTGTAGCATAACATTGTTAAAAGCTCAAATGTTAGAATCACGTGGCACATGACATGTGTTCACAATTACACCACATCCTCATGTTTAAAAAGAAAAAAAAAACAATTCAAAATTTTTTACCTTCATTTCAAAAGGTAGTGATATGGGCTGCATACCCAAATTATTCTTCATTTTTTTTTTCCTTTGACCAAAAAAATCAACGGTGGGAAATCCTCTTTTTTTAGGGTTGTTGATTGACCTTGTTGATGTACACATGGCATTCGATCCTCAGTTGGGTGCCACATCGCATAAAATAGGCTTGAGTGTAGCGATTGTAGCGCCAAGATTCTAGGATGAGGTTGTAGGGTTATGCCCTAAGGAGGCGCTATGCGGGCATCAATTGTACACATACACAAGGTCGATCCAAAATTATCCAAAGATATTTATAAATAAATTATAATCACTGTTGACAATAATTGTCAGTGGTTAAAATAAATTTTGACTTGAAATATCAAGTTACTGTTAATTTTCACACTGTTAGTTCAACGTCTTACATGTAATTTTTTTTTATTTAATTATTTATTTTCTTCTAAAACCCTCTGTGGATGGGTGAACTCTATGGGTATAGGAGCCACATGGCATTTGTGTTCCATATGGCAGCCCAACGGGCACCATCGTAGGGTTCAATGTCTATGGCCATGTTGTTGTGGCCTCTTTCCAATATATATATATATATATATATATATATATATATATATATATATATATATATATGAAACATGTGTATGTATATAAAAAATTGGGACAAGGCATTCAAATGCTAGATCATGGGCACGTTTGTTTGCAAGCAACGCGTTCTAACGCTCTTCGTTACACGTAACAACGAGGGCATATAAGGTTCCACCCTAGTAGGCAAAAATGTGTAAGCGTAATATAAAAATGGTAAAACGTGTTCTGTCAAAGACAAATCAAAGAAGATTCATGGTCAATGACTCCCTTATAACGGACAAAATGTGTTTACTATGGCAATCAAACACACATTAATGTCGTGTTTTATCTGTTATAATTGTGTTGTTGACCCTAAATATTGTTTGATTGTTCTTTGAAAAAATGTGTTGTACCTCTGTATTGCATACATTTATGCATTTGTGCATAAGAGGCATGAGCCTCGTATGCTTTTGTCGTTAGATGTAACAAAGATGATTAAAACGAGTTGCTATACATGGTACATGCCTCATGCAAAAATGCGTAATCGTAAGCAATAAAGTGTATCCCATGGCCTCATATATATATATATATATATATATATATATATATATATGTATGTATGTATGTATGTATGTGTGCCCTCCCAAACGGGCACCTTCATAGGTTCAATCTCTTTGACCATGTCATAGTGGCCTCTTTTCTATAGATCACATGCCACATGACACATGATCGCTGGTTACACCGTGCGTCTAAGGATTCAACCATTCCCTTAGGCTTTTATTTATTTATTTATTTTTACTTTTTTGCCCTTCAAATCACAGGTCAAAGTTTGTGGTTTCGCCTGAATATGACATATTGAAATTTGCACTTTTGACTCGAAATTGAAATGTGGAAAATTACCCTTTTTAAGTTTTCTTGATGGTACATGATCGACATTGGGCATGTTGTCGTGCACCCGATCCTTGGGTTGCGTTCTACGTGGTGCGAAGCAGGTTCAAATCCATGGCTCAGTCATGCTTTCAAATGCATATACTAGGGCCTCATATATATATATATATATATATATATATATATATATATATGTTTATGAGTAAAGATGCTCTCACGCTATTCGTGAGATTGCATTTTGGCACTACCTTCGATTCAGCTAGGACTCCATGTGGCACCCAATTTGTAAATCAGGTGCCACGACAACTTGCTCAAGGTCGATTAGGTATCATTTAAAAATGAAAAAATAAAAATGTGCTTTTTCCGTACTTGAATATTAAGTCATAGTTGGAAAAAATTCAATGCAGCATTTTTGGGTTGTGAATCGCAATATATGACCCATGGTTTGAAGGTTTAAAAAGTCAAAAAAAATTATTGCTTCCCTCAAACCCTAGGGGATTGGCTGAACCCTTAGAGTATGTGCCGCAACTTGCGTGACACGTGATCTAACACTCGAAGGTAGTGTGAAAGTGCTACCTTAATAGGTACCATCCCTTCACACACGCGCGCACACACACACACACACACACATATATATATATACACACACACTCACACACACACACACACAATCTACTGTTCATCTCATGCCTAAGTGGTGTTAGGAGGGGTGGATGGGATACAGATCTAACATGTCTTTTTACACATGAAGTGGCTGCTCTTGGTACTTGAACCTGCGTTTTCACGCTTGACAAGCCAAGCTTTCTACTGTCGCACTAAGCAATGATGCCCCTTCCCTTCTAGCACCTTACATATGTGTGTGTGTGTGTGTGTGGGGCCATTGCTTGGTGAAATGGTAAGAGGCTTGGACTGTCAAGCGTGAAGTCTCAGTTCGAGTCTAGAGAGTAGCTACGTTGTTTATAGAAAACCAAAGGTTAGGACTGTATCCTGTCCACCCACCCCGCACGTCGTACACGACCAATATGTGTGTGTGTGTGCACGTGCGTGTGTGTATATCTATATATATATATATATATATGTGTGTGTGTGTGTGTGTGTGTGTGTGTGTGTGTGTGTGTGTGTGTGTGTGTGTGTTGAATGCTCATTATTACCTAATTTGCATTTCCAGAAGGCTTGCGTATAAAATTTCAAAAATACCCTAGGGACAGTTGAACCCTAGGAGAAGTTGATAACACAAGGCATTTGGGTGCCATGTGGCAGCCCAAGTGGGCACCATCGTAGAGTTCAATCTCTATGACCACACCGTAGTGGCCCCTTTTCTTTAGAACATGCGGCATGTGATCATGAGTTACACCATGCCTCCAATGGTTCTGCCAGTCCCTTGGCTTTTAGAGTTTTTTTGTGGACTTTTTCCCTCTTCAAATCTGTTCAACTTGAACATGGTATATTGAAATTTTGCACTTTTGACTTGCAATTGAAAGGTGAAAAAAATTATCCTTTTTAATTTTTTAGATGTTACATGATCAACCTTGGGCATGTTGTCGTGCACTTGATTCTCTAGTTGGGTTCTACGTGGCACCAACTAATTCGAATCCATGGCTCAGTCATGCATTCAAATGCATACCCCAAGGCCTCATGTATATATTAATTAGTAATGATCCTCTCATTGATGTGACATGCATCCAATGGTAGTTCGAGTCATCGGTGAGAGCGAGGATATCATTTCATATATATATATATATATATGTTTATGGTAGTGTTTTGGCACTACCTTCGATTCAATTAGCGCGCGCCACATTGCACGCATCTCGTAAATCGGGTGCTATGACAACTTGCTCAAGGTCGATCATGTACCATTTAAGAAATAATAATAAATAAGGTTATTTTTTCCACTGTCGAATATTAAGTGATAGTTCGAAAAAATTCGATGCACCATTTTTTGGGCGTGAATCGCAATGTTTGACCAATGATTTAAAGGTTAAAAAAGTTCAAAAAGAATTTTTTTCCTAAAACCTTAGGGAACTGGCTGGAACCCTTAGAGCGTCTGGTGTAACTTGCTATTACATGACACGTGATCTAGCACTTAGAGGTAGTGTGAAAATGCCACCTTCACAGGCACCATCCCTTTTTCAGATATATCTTTTTTTTTTTTTTTTTGTCTATAAAAATAAATAAATAAATAAATAAAAAAAAAAAAAAAAAAAAAAAATATATATATATATATATATATATATATATATATATGTGTGTGTGTGTGTGTGTGTGTGTGTGTGTGTGTGTGATTGCCTAATGCTTTCCCCGCATGTACGTGGTGTTGGGAGGGGTGGACGGGATAAAGACCTAACCTCTGGCTTTTTACGCATAAAGTGGTTGCTCTCCGTACTCGAACCCGCGTTTTCACGCTTGACTGCCCAAGCCTTCTACTTTCGCACTAAGCAATGACTCCCCCTTCCCTCGTAACACCATATATATATATATATATGTGTGTGTGTGTTTATTGATTGGGGCCATTACTTGGTGCAATGGTAAGAGGCTTGGGCTGTCAAATGTGAAGACGCGGGTTCGAGTCCAGAGCGCAACTACTTTGTGTATAAAAAATCAAAGGTTAAAGTTGTGTCCCGTTCACCCTCCCAACATCCCGTACATGACAAGCATATATATATATATATATATATATATATATATATATATATATATATATATATGGACAACAGTTAGGTGTTTCAACAGGGCCATGGTGAACATGCCCCAGTAGGCCATCTGGAGTTCCACGTGGCACGCAAAACATTGTTTTTGGTGCCACTTGGGGCAAATGTTGTTTTGTTTAGATCTTTTATTTTATTATAAAAGAACTCTTTCCATTTTTTAGCATTGAAATTTAAACCATTGAAATCAGACGATCTTTGACTTCTGTCTTAAACAAATTGTTTTTGAAATTTCTTTTTCTAGAATTGATCTAAACAATGCATCGAAACTCTACATGGCATGACACCAAAACAGTGTTTTGGGTGCCATGTGGAGCTCCACATGGACTATTGGGGCACGCTCACTGTTCCCCCTTGGTGCACACAACCGTTTATATATATATATATGTATATATTTATTTATATATGGGCATTGCATCCTTGCACTAGCAGTAGGGTTCAACCCTGCACTAGTGCCATTTAGGATAGCGGTGCCACATGCCATTGTAAATGGCTGTTGTCATAGATACCCTTTACCATATATATCTATAACCTATAAAAAAGAGAACTAAAGGACAAATTTTCTCCTTCGTTTTGTTTTTCGGTTCTATCGCTACAAGACAAATAGTAGTTCATGTTAGCAAAATATCAGTTTAAGTTGGCAAACTCTTTTTTTGTTCAAGTTAGCAAACCCTCTTTCTTATATATATATATATATATATATATATATATATATATATATATATATATATATAACACTAATAAAAAGAGCAAAGCAAACGGGTAAAAATGGTTCTATTCGGTTCTATCGCTAGAGGACAAAAACGGTGCATGATAGTGAAACCTTAGTATAATTTAGTAAAACTAGTAAACTACTTTTTCTTAATATCAAAAATTAAAAATTAATGAACATTAAATGTGATGGACCATCTCACTGCAACACAGATTCTAATTAGAGGACAAAAACGGTGCATGATATCAAAGCCTTGGTGTAATTTAGTAAAATTCCTAAACTATTTTTTCTTATATCAAAAATAAAAAATAAATGAGCATTAAATGTGATGGACAATCTCACTTCTAAAAGGCTACTTTTTATATTATAAAAAAGGGCAAACTATTTGAAAGCATTAATACGATTGAACTTATTTTATCATTGCTTTCTTTGATTTATATATAAATCAACTAGAGGGCAAAAACAATGCATGATAGCAATGCCTTGGTGTAATTTAGTAAAACTATAAAACTATTTTTCCTTTATGTCAAAAATGAAAAATTAATGTGCATTAAATATGATGGTCTATCTCACTTCTAAAAGGCTACTTTTTATCCCACCTATATATAAAAGTGAGCGAAATTCAAAATTTGGTACTCATTTGATTCCTTTCTATTGAAAGGATATTATTTCATTCTATCACATAATACAATAAAGGTCAGGTGCAAGTTAGCAAAACTCATGCTTATTATAGCAAAATCCCAAACTATGTACACTTCATTAATGTGTAACAAAACGTAGTTATCAAAATCCAAAACAAGTTATAAATAGTTGGCCGATACAGATACACAGCGGTGATATGTATCGGGTTTTCAGCAATCTAATACTTATCGGTCCTCCAACTTGGTATTGGTATCGGTATCGGTATCGGTATCGGCTGATACGGGCCCATGTCGGCCATTATGTATCAGGTCACGGCCTATACGTATCGGTTGGAGCCGAGTCCTTGTCTTTGTATTTTTTTTTTAAAAGGGTCTATACGTATCATTATCGGCTGATTCGTATCGGTCCTCCATGGACCAATACCGAGTTTGATGCCTTAATCCCAAACGATATAAGATTTCATTTTAGTTGGGGTCATGGATCAAAATTTCAGCTGAAACGCATCGGTTTTGAACCACACCAAAATGAAATTATGAAATTTTCGATAAAAAATCGGGGCCTTCAAATTCTCTGTCGATAATTTGCTAGTCACCAAATTATCGACCGATAACTTCAAATTATCGATTGATATTTTGAAGGCCGATAATTTTGGGTTAAAAAATAAAAATAAAAAATATGGGCACAAAAATTTCGGCTTAGCTCATGAGATTTTGGCCTGGCCCACAAGATTTCAGTCGAAATTTCGTCCGGCCAATAATTGGAAGTTATTTGCTAATACGTATCGCCGTTATATACCGCTATCAGCCGATTTTTTATGCCTTGTTTGGGATTTTGATAACCATGTTTTGTTGGTCATTAATGGAGTTTATATAGTTTGAGATTTTGGTATAATAAGCATGAGTTTTGCTAACTTGCACCTAACCTTTATTGTCTTATGTGATAGAATGAAAGGACATCCTTTCAATAGAAAGGAATGAAATGATTACCAAATTCTGAATTCCTTTCTCTTTTACTTGTAGGTGGGATAAAAAGTAGCCTTTTAGAAGTGAGATGATCCATCACATTTAATGCTCATTAATTTTTCATTTTTGATATAAGAAAAAATAGTTTAGTTGTTTTACTAAATTACACCAAGGCTTTGCTATCATTCACCGTTTTTGTCTTCCAGTTATAATTTGTGTTGCAGTGAGTTGGTCCATCACATTTAATGCTCATTTTTTTTTTTCATTTTTGATATAAGAAAAAGTAGTTTAGTAGTTTTAATAAACTACACGTAGGCTTTGCTATCATGCACCGTTTTGTCTTCTAGTGATAGAACCGTTTTTACCCGTTTGGTTTGCTCTTTTTATAGGTTTTATATATATATATATAAGAAAGGGGGTTTGCTAATTTGAACTAGATATTTTGCTAACATGAACTAAAAGAGGGTTTGCTAACTTGAACTGGATATTTTGCTAACATGAATCACTATTTGTCTCGTAGCCTATTTGTTCAAAACATGGTCAAATTTGAAAAAATTCAATTCACCAAGTTTAGGCAAGTGGATGGAAAACTTCTATTAGCGTTTTGAAGGGCAAAAAAATCATAAGAATGTTTTTTTAGTGGCTGATGATCCCATAACAGGTGATCTACACTCGAATCCCTTCTCTATATATATATGGAAAAGGGATGCCACCTTTTTCTATATATGGCATGCCATCTTCAAACAAACATCTGTTTTGGGTCGTACACTCATGGGACATATGATTTGCAAAAAAGTAAATTATTTTTAGGTCTTTTTTGCCCTTCAAACATGGGTCAATGATATGGTAATGCCCACCTATTTGGATGCATTGATTTTTTTTTCAAACTTTGACCACATTTTTATCGATGGATAAGCATTGGATACTGCCCAAATTTTTTGGGTGTAACATGAATGATCTCTCTAAGTTGCCGTGTCACCTGATTTTCGGGTTGGGTGCCACATGGCGCTCAATTAGCTCATGGGCAGCGCCAAAATGCTACCCCCTTGGGTAGCAACCTGGCCCATACACACACACACACACGAACCCATGCATTCAAACCTCATATCACATGCCACGTGGCATGTGATCTCAAAACAACACCCGTTTTGGGATCACATACCATATGGCATGTGATCTGAAAAAACCTTTTTTGGAGATTTTCTTCTCATCCAAAACAGTGGTCAAAGTTGGCGTTTTGGACGGTGGATATACACCCGATTTCAATTCCTTCTTTTAAAATAAATGGACCTGACATTCCTTGGGCAAGTTGCTGTGGCACTTGATCCCATCATTGGGTGCCATGTGGACCCACCTGATTCCAATGCAATGATCATCCATGCCATTAGAAACCATATCCCCAGCTCTATATATGTATATATTGTTTTTCATGTAAGTCTCTCCTTGAAGATGAGATGTGGAAGCATATGCGTCTTTGGATGGCAATCTGAAGTGCAGCAATTGTTGCAGATTTGTTTTCTGTTGCGGCAAGCCTATGACAGTATGTTGAATGCACATCATCACCTTCTCTGCATTCAGGAAGATTATTTTTGTTGTTCGACTTAAATCTTAACTCTTATGTTGCATCATCCTAGCTGCTTTTGACTCTTCAGATAGCCTAGTTTCTCAAATCAAAGCAGGTGTATTTCACTTCTATCAAGTTGTTGCATTATCCTCTTGTTCCTTGTTTTTCCGCAGCTTTCTCTGAATAGGTCATTATGGGTAAAGAAAAGGTTCACATCAACATTGTTGTTATCGGCCATGTCGACTCTGGCAAGTCGACGACAACTGGGCATCTCATATACAAGCTTGGAGGTATTGACAAGCGTGTGATCGAGAGGTTTGAGAAGGAGGCTGCTGAGATGAACAAGAGGTCATTCAAATATGCCTGGGTTCTCGATAAGCTCAAGGCCGAGCGTGAGCGTGGTATCACCATTGATATTGCGCTGTGGAAATTTGAGACCACAAAGTACTACTGCACTGTCATTGATGCCCCTGGACATCGTGACTTCATCAAGAATATGATCACAGGAACCTCTCAGGCTGACTGCGCTGTCCTCATTATTGACTCCACAACTGGTGGTTTCGAAGCTGGTATCTCAAAGGATGGCCAGACACGTGAGCATGCTTTGCTTGCTTTCACCCTAGGAGTGAAGCAGATGATCTGCTGCTGTAACAAGGTAATAAATTCTTTTGCAGTGGAATCTTGTTTTTATAATATGCTATTTTTTTTCCGTTGTTTCATGTGTCAGTTTATTTTGACCAGAATCTTGTTATCTAGTTATGATGGTTACATTTCAACCAGTATCGATAATTTCCATGACAATTACATTTTTAGTGAAAAGGTAAGTGGAAGTGACAGTGAGAGTTCTAGTATACAGTGATTCCAATTTAGAGAAATAAATAAAGGTAATGATTTTGATAGGAAACAAATATACCGACATTTATTATGGATTAAACTCTTTTAGTTCGAAAAGGTTTCTTCAATTGCCATAATTATCTTGGATATATTCCATGATTCTTTAGCTCTACTTGGATAGTTCGTTTTTGAAAACTTGTTCCATCCATTTCCTCTGTTATCTGCGGGACTAAAAATATATTCAAATTCTTTTGCCATAACATGATGTTTTTCCTCTCCCTTAGTGTTTGCAACTTGCCACCATTTATGGGATATCGTCACAATTTTAAATTTTTACATAGAGAGTGGTTATTTTAGTACTTACATTAAAAAAAGAAATTGATTTTATTCCCATCTCTGTTCACGGAATGTCTTTATTTTTTTTGCAACTCTGCTATTTTTTTTGAGATATTAGTTTTTTATGTGTTTGTATATACTGAATTATTTATAATGATGGGTGAATATATTTGGTCATTAATCTGCATTACATATCTTGTCACTGGCTAGATGGATGCCACAACTCCAAAGTACTCCAAGGCTAGGTATGAAGAAATTGTCAAGGAGGTGTCTTCCTACCTGAAGAAGGTTGGTTACAACCCAGAGAAGATCCCCTTTGTCCCCATCTCTGGATTCGAAGGCGACAATATGATTGAGAGGTCCACCAACCTCGACTGGTACAAGGGTCTGACCCTCCTTGAGGCCCTTGACATGATATCTGAGCCCAAAAGACCCTCAGACAAGCCACTTCGTCTCCCACTTCAAGACGTGTACAAGATTGGAGGCATTGGAACCGTTCCGGTCGGACGTGTTGAGACTGGTGTTGTGAAACCTGGCATGGTGGTTACCTTTGGCCCCACAGGACTGACTACTGAAGTCAAGTCTGTAGAGATGCACCACGAGGCTTTACTAGAGGCTCTTCCCGGTGACAATGTTGGTTTCAACGTGAAGAATGTTGCTGTAAAGGATCTCAAGCGTGGCTTTGTTGCCTCCAACTCGAAGGATGACCCAGCAAAGGAAGCTGCCAACTTTACTTCTCAGGTCATCATCATGAACCACCCTGGACAGATTGGCAATGGTTATGCCCCTGTACTGGATTGCCATACCTCGCACATTGCTGTCAAGTTTGCAGAGATTTTGACCAAGATCGATAGGCGATCGGGCAAGGAACTTGAGAAGGAGCCCAAATTTTTGAAGAACGGTGATGCAGGTTTAGTTAAGATGATTCCAACCAAACCGATGGTTGTGGAGACCTTCTCTGAATACCCCCCACTAGGTCGGTTTGCGGTGAGGGACATGCGTCAGACCGTTGCTGTGGGAGTAATCAAGAGTGTGGAGAAGAAGGATCCTTCGGGTGCCAAGGTCACCAAGTCGGCAGCCAAGAAGAAGTGAAGTACACAGTTGCTGGTGATACTAGTAGTAGAGCTCGTTTTTGTCGTGTTAGTAGTAGACGCTTTCATTGCAGTTTTTGGGACTGGAATTTGAGAATGATGTTAAGCAGTCGGATATGGACCTGGGTGCTTGACAGGCGGTGGTGAAATCTCGCTCGGATGTTCGGTGTTTTTAGTTTTGTTTTTAGGTGAGTCTGGTTCAAAACAATCTTATTCCTTTGGTTGAACTTTTTGTCATTTTTATTTTGTTGTTATTTAATGATTTGAGTAAGGAAGTCTCGGTTTCATTTGCTATTTTTATTTCTGGTTTTTGTTTTCCAGTTTAGAGCCAAACTATTTTTCGTAGCGATGTTCTTTCATTAGGGCTACCATGGTTTGAAATTTCAAATTTTAGAGTTGTGGACTGCCCTGAGACTGAGATGGCGGGAAACGAAAATAACCCTTTGAATGATTGTAAATCATTAAAATAACTATTTGATCTTACATTATTAAAGAATACTTCACTGTTATGTAATGTGGCAAAAATTTGGGATTAATCTAATTAGTCCAAGTGGCTGCCCATGATTACAACTCATCTTAGTTAACGAATCACACTGTTAAATCAACTGTATAGTGTCTGATTAAGGAATTATAATATTAGCTGTTAAAAAATAACAATAACGGCGGATGTTAAGAGTGGACAAATTTTGATACCCCGTGATCGCCGTTTATGATATAGATGAGATGAAAATAGTGTGTACAGCGAGAATAAGTTTTACACTTGTAATAGTGTATAAGTCTAACACCTTATATAAATTAAATATAATTAAATATAAAAGAATGTTTTCTATGTTGCTTGTCAACACTTTTTCCCATAGCATGCTGGAGTTGTCTCCTGTTGTTTTGATTTGTGTGATTTTAGTTTAGTGCAAGGTTATCCAATTCGCTAGGGATCCTACTGAAATCTGAACCAGTTTGCCTTCAGATCCAGTACAGTTCAGGTGGACTGGTCACGAGGGAACCTCATATTACATGCCACTTGACACTTTCAAAACATCTGTTTTGGGATCATGTGGCTACAAAAAAGATTTTTTTTTTTTTTTTTGTGTTTAAAACTGTGGTCAAAGTTTGGGCACCTTCACATCTTAGGACATTGAAATTTCCCTCTTTGACGATAGTTTGAATGGTGTATATGCATAAAATTGTATCTAAAGTATTTGGGTGGCCTTTGATCTTCCTTGGGGCAAGTTGCCTAAAACTTGATCTGCCGGATGGATGCCACATGGCCTCCAACTCACTCAAACCCAGCACTTCGACGGGAACCCATAGTCTTGGGCCTCTTTAAGGCAGATCGAACCCCTTGCGAGCTAGGTTCACTCAAGGGTTGCAAACGGTAAACCTGAACATACGAGCGATCCTTGTAACATTGATTGTAAAGTAACGTGGGTTTGATTTTCTAAATTTGCTGAGCATGCTTTCCTCCGGCTGAATTGTATCTAGAAAAAAGTCTCACAAATATGGTGACAAATTTCTTCAAAATTCTCTAAAATTTAAGGTCAGATGAAACTTTCAGCAAAATTTCGGTGATTTTTCTAAATCACCAAAAATGCATTCGGTCAAAATTAATGATTTTTTTTTTTTTTTTTTTTAATTTCTCCATTTTTAATAATAAATAATATTTTTATAAAAATTAAATATAATTTTTACATATATTTATTATAAATCCTGAAATTTTCTGAAACTTTTTTTATTTTTCCCAAAATTCATCTGAAATGAATAGAAATGACCCTCTACCGAAATATTGGTGTAAACGAAATACCCACAAAATGCTTTTAAAGTTCTCAAAGTGCAAAGCTGGGACGGGAATATTGGTTTCAAATCTCGGCCAGAGCCGATGCTTATTTGCTGATATGCAGCGGTTTTCAACTGATCACACGCATGCCGTGCCTGTGCATACGCATGGTGCTCAGCACTGTATATTTCGATTTCTCCCATTCTTTTTACTGTAGACCTAATTTAGCTTCCGTAGGTGAGCTGCATAACCATGGCCGGTGAGTATGAGGCTCATCTAGTTCAGCCCATTATTATTGTCATGGTACAAAAAATCCGCCGATACCGATACGTATCAGTTTCTCGGCAAATTGATATGTATCGGCCCCGATACCTATTGGTAAACTCGGTATCGGCCGATACCTTTATGAAAAAAAAAAGGCCGATACGTATCGGTATCGATGGCCGAGACGTATCTGTCCTCCATGGACCGATACCCGAGTCCGATACCGATTTTGACAGGCTCTTCGTCCTCGTCAGCAAATGGTTGTTTCACCATGCTTTTTATTGCTCCTCGATTCCATATGACAATGATTTGTGTCATAGTTACGCTTGATTCGAATTTGGATTCGCTGAATTCAATTCGTTGGGTAGGATTAAAATTATTTATTAATTATTTGAAATATTACATTCAAATCATCTTTTTATGCTTTTAAAAATTTAAACGAATCCAATTCGTGATTCGTTGGGTGAGTTAGTGAATTAACTAACATAGGTCTGTGTAAGGACGTATTTTGACCCAAAAGGAGTTTTTTTCTCCTTTTTTGTCAGAATTAAGATTTAAGAGCCATTTATTGAGAAATTTGAAAGTGCTGCTAACAATTTTCGGTTCTGATTTTCCAAGGCAGGTTACAGTTGAGAAGAGAGACTGGCATGATTCCTGTATAAGGATTGTTATTTTAGGAATTCATATGTTAAAATCCATTATCATGAATTATTTTCTATTTTCTTATTTTTCTCTTTTTTAGTTTTTTTTTTTTTTTTTGTTGTCAACGGATCAATTTTGGGCCAACCGATCAGGTCAGGAGGCCCATAACGAGTTTTGAAACCTTGATGCTAAACTAACAACTTTTTAGTTTTACAAAGATTAATGGGAGCTCAATGTCTATGAAATGCCCATTCACCCTTGCTCCACATTTATATAACAAATATCCAATGAGGCTTAAAATTGGCATGGAGAGTGCCTTGATTGGCTTAAAAGTGTGGCTTAGGCATCCCAATTTGGAAACAGCTTTCCTTGATGCTTTGCCACTACCCATTATCCATTAAAAGCAACCTAAGCCGTAAATAATGGTTTAAAATTGTTAGAAAAATGCGGTGTGCAATCAACTGGATTGACTGCTTTATGGAAGACCGCTTACATGGCGCGATGCAAGCACAGTGGTCCCAGCAATGCAGATCAGGACATCCACTTGCGTCGCGCCACATAAGCAGTCCATTTTTTTTCCCTTGTTAGACCGCTATTTATAAAAGTAGTTTTATTATACTCAAATACTCTAAATAAGCAGTCCGTTATTTATAAAAGTAGTTTTATTATGCTCAAATACTCTAAAGAAGCAAAGACGATGCTAGATACATTGATACAACTACCTTATTCACACTAAGCTAATTCACACACAAAAGACCAGAGAAGAAACATAAGCCTGGAACACCTTCAAGCACTCCTGATAAACTGAGGCTCTCCTTCACCCTTGTGAGGGGCCACAGGCCATGGTGGAAGAATGATGGACTCGTTCTGAGCGTCGATTATAGCCGTGAACTTCTCTTCAGGAATGCCGAATGCAGTGGCCATCTCGGGCCCCTTCATGGTCTGAAGAATAGAGCTTGCACCCACTAGGAATTGTGGCCGGTTAGGGCGGGCCGAGGTCGTGAAGCCAAAGAACTCCATGGGTCCACTTCTAGATGCAATTTGGCAGAAAGGGAAGTACCTGGGCACCCAGAAGGAGTCTCCTTCTCTCACCTCTGCCTTCATGGCGCAGGTGCCGTTCGGGAAGACCACCTGGATTGTCCCTGTGCCTTTTAATACAATTCCGTATTCGGTTGCCGTCGGGTTTATGTGCGGTGCCATCATTGCTCCCTATAAAACATAAAAATTGGCATATGGGGGTATCAAATGCTCATATCTCTTAGTTAGCTACATTAGTTTTATGGCTAATCTCCAATCTAAGTACACTTTCGACCTTTGACTGATTTAGCTAAAAGATTTGGACATTGTCACATAATGACATTCCCAAAAGTTGATGGAAGGTGTGGTTGGATTAGTTATCAACTCCAATTCTATATGCAACCAGCTATATAATGGGCACCTATAGGTGATTGATTAACATCTCTGGCCCAAGTTAATGAGCCTTGTTCCTACTTGAGCTCGTGAGCCTTGTTCCTAGCACTAATAATAGTGCAGCTCTCTTCGCACCCACTGAAATTCTAAGAGCACCCACTTTGCACTGCTAACATGTGCACCCCTAAAGAGGAAAGGGGCCAAGGTGGCTGCTCTTAGTGTTTCAGTCGGTGCAAATAAAGCTATACTAATCAGTATATTCAAACATTCAAATCCCATGCTTACCTATAAAATAATAATACTAATAATAATGAGTATATCCAAACAATTTATATAATGGAGACTACAAAATGATTCGATGTGAAACACCAAATACTAGGGGGTCACAATGGGCCGCTCACTTGAGATCAAATTTAATCAGGATTTTGGAACTAGCTCTTCCGTACCCAGCCCGACTTACTAAACAAGCTGTGCCGGCCAGCTGGTTTATGAATTAGGCTTATCTACCTTAGCCCATACCTAGCCCACCGCAGGCCATCCCGACATTTACTATGCAAAGCGGTTTCAATTGGCCAGGACAAGCCCGGCTTGAATGGGCCAATATATATAATCAGGCTATTGACATCCCTAGCAAATGCTAATAAAAAAAATATGGATAAAACCATAAGCTCAAGGTGACCACTAGCCTTGCGGGTGATGCAATCCATCGATTGGGCTTTAATGAGTTCTAATATGTAGCGTCAAGCAGTTCCACTTTCTGGCTCCGAGAAGTACGAACTGGGTCGGAACACCAAGCGGCTCTAGTAGAAGGGAGGGAGATCGATCTATGATTGGAAACCAAACAGGTATGAAGCATAGAGCAAAGCCAGTTCATACGCACCATAGAGCAAAGTCAGTTCATCTCAACAGAGGTTTAATGTGTTCATGGTCTAATTAGAATTGAAAATTATTACCGCAGTGAGATTAACAAGGTAAACGCCGACCCCGGATTTCTTCAAAGGGGCGTAATCTTCCTCATCAACGGCTATGCTCCAACCATAGGCGTTCCTGAAATCTGGGTCTGTCTCATAGAGGTTGTATGAATCGGGAGCCCCGTCTCCTGTCTTCTTCTTGCTCTCCTTCCCTTTTCCCAAGATCGAATACATGAGTTTCCTCCACACCCATGTTTCGGTTTCTTCTTCTTCTGTTTCTGGTTCTCCACCTTGGACTTCTTGTTGGTTCAACTGCATTAAAGAAGCCCATCTTCTTGGTTGGTCAACTGCAGTTGTATAAACAATCGGTCCACCTCTTTGCCTACTCAGAAGTTCGCTTAATTCATCCACAGTTACCTGTGAGAACCCATTCAATATTAATGATAATCACAATAAAAGATCCTAGAATATTTATGTTCCTTTTTTATTGGTGTTGTTGGAATATGAATTTTTGACTGGAATGCAAAAACTGATCAAGCTCATTTTTATTTTTAATTTTCTAAATTTTTTGTTTACTCATTATCTTAGCTTAATGAGGGACATTAAAAGATTCAAGGGAAATTTACAGTTTCAGCCCTCATAGTTTCGCCTTTTTAAGAATAGGCTCGTATTTTCAAACCTTGTAAGATAGTCCAGCTCCGAGCCAACTTACTTGTAAATGACTAAATTGTAACAAACGTAAGTGATGCATTTGTTGAACAAGCTTGAAGCTTGAAATTGAAAAAAAAATAAAAATAAAAAAAATTAAGCTTGATCTGGGGGAGTGGAGATGAGGGAGATAATGGTTGCGCATGGCATATCTCTCTGCTAGCCCCCGCCACAGCAGAGTTTACCTACTTTAATCAGTTCCCATTCTCTTTTCTAACTCCCTACAAAGGAGGATTTACTTAGTTTAACAGCAACTTCCCTTCTCTCTACGAACTCCCTATCAGAGCAAATAAAATCTGCTCCGGCAAGAAATGAGTAGAGAGGAAGGTTGAATTGCTGAACAGGTAAATCCTGTATAAAATGTTGACATAGAGAGAGAGTGTCGCGCCCCGACAGTAGTGTCACGCCCCGGCAGTCGCGAAAGTGTTAAGCATATTACAAAGTACATGTGAATTACAAACCCAAAATTTTATGATGCACATAAATTATCTCTTTTAATTATTATCATTTTAAATTTTCTGGCGGTAATGGAGAGGAGCGAATCCGAAGTATGGAGAAAAGTCCTCCGCTCGTGTTCGGGAAGTCCGTCTACACTTTCATCTTCAGAGTCGGAATTTATTTCAAGATTGAAATGTTATCCTCGGCTGTTATCACCTCCTGAACTCCATCGTTGGAGTCGGTCCTCAATTCGTCCGGTCCTTCATTACCGGAGGTGACAACTCCGTTTCTTTATTATCAGAGGTGACAAATCCATTTACAGGTTTAGATCGAGACTCAACGCTGTCGTCGAGATTCGAATGTATAATAACTTCAGCTGATGCAGAATGAGACTTCGATGACGATCTGTCTAGGTCATTAAAGGATTCAGAGGAAGATGAAAATTATCTTAATATTATAAGGACACGTCAATTCTTGGCAACGTGCGTGGATGCCGGTGCAACTTTTCCTTATCCTTAATAGTGTTCTTGTCATTCCTAATCATCTATATAAAATATCACGTTATAAATAATAATAATTAACTTTTAACTTGCAGAGTCCCTAACCTAATGTCTCCTAGGGTTTCGCAAACTAGGATCTGATACCAAATTGTCATATCTCGAAAACCGGTCTCAGACCTAGCTCGGAACGTAAGCGGAACAACTTGGTGAATCAAAGCCTGGTTTGCGAATCCCTATGAGACCTTAGGTTAGAGACCCACAAGTAAAAAGTATAAATTATTATTATATACAACTTGGTATTTTATTTTGATAGCAATGGAAAGAGCACGACTAACGACAAGGAAAAGTTGCACGTTGCATCCGACATCCACGAATGTTGCCAAGAATTACATGTCTTTACAGTATCAAGATACCTTTTCAACTTCCTCTGAATCCTTTAATGAACTAGGCAGTATTTAATCATTATAAGGATCCGCTATGCATCAACATAGGTTATTACACTTTTGGACCTCGAGAGCGGCATTTGAGTCTTCTATCTAAAACCCAAAACCCGTAAAAATTTGAAAACGGAGTGGTCACCTCCGATGATGAAGAACCATACGAATTGAGGACCGATTCAGACGATGAAGTTGGGGAGGTGATAACGGTCGAGGATAGAATTCAATCATCGAAATAAGTTCCAAATCTGAAGATAGAAAGTGTAGATGGTCTTCCCGAAGACGATCTTGAGGACTTTCCTCAATACTCCACATTCGCTCCATTACTGCCAAAAAATTCAGAAAAATAATAATAAACAGAAGAGATCCTATTTATGTGCATCAGAAAATTTTGGGTTTGTAATTCTGATTACTTTGTAATATGCTAAACACTTTTTGGACTTTGGGATTTTGTTGACTTCACGTTGCATAAACTGTTCTCTTGTCTGATTTTGATAGATTCAATCATATTCCGAGCCGGGTTCGAGACCGGCTTTCGGGGCATGAAAGAGAGAGAGGAGGGGAAGTGAAAAAAAAATAAAGAAATATAAATGGTGGGCATTTTGGTCATTTGATGACCGTATACATGGCCTTTTTTCAAAAAAATGTATATATGAGGGCCAAATCTATAAATTTCCTAAGATGTAAAAGAGATATAAAAAAGTAGTCACCACTCACCAGTTATGGAAGTCCAGCGAAGAAGAGTATATTAGCCTATTAGGGCCTCTTTGGATACGAGGAAACCGAGGAATACTTTTGAATCTATTTTCGGTGGTTTTAACTGAAAGTGAAGAGTTTAAGGGTACCGCTTGGCATTTCAATTTGAGGAGACTTCGGAAAGATGACAGAATAAGTGGAGAAGAAAACGAGTATATGGCTCTTCTCACTCATTTATTAGTAATACGACACAATTTTTTCACAAACCATTAATTGATTTGAATCGTTGATTGCTTTGAATCGGATGATGCTGATGATTATTATTTACCTTAATCTTTTATACAATGGATCTCGTGTTCATAAGCCTATGATCAAACAATCAATTTTTTATTCCACTTGATACATATCTCAAAAAGTGATCTAAAAATCACTTTTATATATGTCATGATCTTGTAATTTTTGGAATGCGTGTTACACAAAATCAAAACTTGATCATTTAATAGCAACTCCACTTTCTCAAGATCATTTGTATTGAAAATTGAGGCGAAAAACAATCTCCATCATGTGATTTCAAATAGTAGTCCGAGTTGAGAAGAAAGAACGATAAATTATAAGTGAAAGTATCCTTATATATTTTGTGATTATCACAAATGTTCGCATCATCCTTATTACAAGGAATAGGGTATTTGTAATTACAATCCAAAATTCTTTGTTCTCAACTCAGGTTTTATGTGCTTAAATAGTGGACTTTTTTAATCAAATGATAAATATTATTTTTGAGCTCAATTTTCGATACATTAGATCTTCAAATCATGGGACTTTTATCAGGAAATCAGATTTTGATTTTACATGTACACATTCCAAAAAATGAATGATTATGAGCATATATCGAACATGTTTCTCGAATAATTTATTCGAGAGGTTAGTCACGTGAATGCCCATCTAATGATTTGGACCAAAATCTCAAGATCTATTGTGTCAAAGATATGAGGGTTTGAAATGGTATGTCGCACGATAGTGAGACATTCAATTATTTTACGTTACTTATATACGACTATTAGCAATCAAAAATTAATGTCGACAACCTGTAGTTTTCACCTTTGACACCATTGACTTCCTTGAATAAGCACATGAAAATCATTTTTTCCCTAATATTTCATTGAATTGATCTTTAGATCATGACCCACCTATCAGACGACTAGATGTTAATTTCAAGTAGAACACATCCCAAAAGTGACCGGAATCCTTCTCATGGTACACCCATGATCTCCATGGGAAATCAAAACTTGATCGTCTGACAACAGACCCACGCCCATGATCAATCATTTATGTGGATCAAGGATCAAAAGTTCGGCTGAAATTATCGGTTTCAGTCCCCACTGAAACGATAATTTGGGACCGAAATTTCGGTCATTTTTGTATGGGGTTGAAATTTTCAGCCGAAATTTTGGTCCAAAAATTCGGTTTCGGTTCCCTCCGAAACCGAAATGAAACCTGAAATTTTGATCCTGGCTATGGATGGTCATTCTTGTGGATGATCATTTTTATAATATTACAGTTTTTTTTTTTCTCAGTTTGTATGATCTGTTGTGGTATTACGACTTTTTTTTGTTAGGAAATATAATTTTTCTAAAATTTCTCGCATATGTATCCAAACACAAGATTTCCTTAATCTTGCATTTTCTTTGCTAGGAATGTAGTTATCTAAACAACGGAAAATAAAGAGAAACTAAGGAATCCCATAATTTTCTATAAGCCAGGTATTCATGGGAAAAAGGTAGGAATAGTATTTTACTTTCCTTACATTTATTCCCCTGTTTTTATCCAAACATGCCCTTTAAGGGATAAAAAATCCAAAATTAATTCAGTCTAAACTATTGCTTACATTGAAGGCCAGCGCCAATGTTCTTTGTTCGAATCCAGCCAGCACAGAAGTCGGATTTACTCCTCCCCCAATGTAAAATGACTGCCCACAACAATAAAAAATTTCAATTTTACCCAACAACTACCAATCAAAACCCAAAATTACTTAGTATTTTTAATTTCAGAAAATTTGAGAATAGAAAGCTTCTCATAATATAATTTTTTTTTTCAAATACCCATATAACCATGTGGATTGATGCCATTATACAATTTGTTTCGAAAATTTCTTAGAATAACCAAGATGCAAAACCAAATCAACCCATATAATTTGGGGCACTTTAGAAAACAATGCCTCAAAAATAAGCTTTTTAGCAAAAAAGACTCGACCTCAAACGTGTTAGAAAAACAGTGCTTTCACGGATTTTGGAGCTTCAGAAAACCATGAAATGGTGCTTCACGGTTTTCTGAAGTCCCAAAATCCGTGACAGCACTGTTTTTCTAAGTGTTTTTGAGGCATGTTTCTCTAATTATCCCTATAATTTGCTAATCAAATTGGATTAAAAAAAAAAAAAAAACCCGAAAAGAAGTCCCTAGCTACCTGGAAATTAATTCCTGCGCTCTCAGAAACATCGAAACTGCCAATTATCTGTAGTCTCTGCCCAGTGCCCGTATTCACCATATAAAATGCCGAACCCGCCGGAATTCTATACACATCTCCTGTCTTCAACTTCTTCTCCACCAACTTATCTTTGTAGATAGTTCCAATCTTCACTTCCCCTGCCCACAGAGTAAAAATTACGAACTACGGCTCGTTAGAAAAAAGGGCCTACAGGAAAACATCCACTTCAAACGGTTTTAGATAAAAAGGCTTTTACATTTTGTTGTAAACAACTGGTTCAATTTAAACGGTGGATAGATTTTGATAGACAATTTTGCAAACAGCTTATGTGGCACGCCGTGACTGACTGCATTGCCTGGCCCCACAAGGTGTGCGGCCGGTCACTGTCGCACCTGTCATACAAAGTTGTTATAAAAATTGTCCACTATCACAAAACAAGACTAAAATAACAACACTGTTCTGGGGTGATGAGTTTTTTAGCTGAAAAAATGGTAAATATTTGTTAAAGATATGGTAGCGCCCACCCAATCTGCTGGGCTGATATATTTTGAACACCTTTAACCATAAGTTTTGACTGTTGATGTGACACCCGTAACCCTGTATGAGTGCCACGTGGAGCCATGCACGGATGAGCATGTGTTTTTTATAAATGGCAAAAAGCCCTTTTCCCTAATACTTGTTTGAAGTGGATAGAAGCCTAAAAACTGTTTTAAAGTACGCCCTTTTTCTAATTTTCCCAATAAAAAACCAATGATAAGCTTGCATCCAAGTGAATCATGATAAAAAAGAAAAAAAAGGAAATAAAAGAGAGATTTAGATTACCCCTACGAACAAAGAACACCAAGCTAGCATCTATATACTGAGGAATAAAGAGAGTGCTTGGTTCCATATTGATGAACCCAATATGAATGGGGGTCGATATACCCTTCCCGATATACCCTTTCACTACTCTAACCTCTCCTCCCTCTGTCTTCACCACCTGCTTCGATCTCTCCAGTTTAAATATTTCGCCGCACCCTTTGTGTTCTGCCTCACCTTCTTCTTGTTCTCCTGTCTCTTCTTCATAGTTTCTAGTCGCCGTAGCTATGGACGTCGAGAGTAAAAGCGAGAGCGCAAGCAGTGCCGCCAAACAAAGCTTCGTCTGAGCCATTTTTTGAGGTTGAAGATAGAGGAGAGAGGTGGAGCATGGCTTTATAGAGAGAGGAGAGGAGTGAGAAAGTGGAGAGACGTGAAGACTCGACGCCGAAACGTGTCCTACATGCGCTTTGTTTGGGAGTAGGTGGCGCTTCTGGCTTCGCCACACTTCATATTTTTTTAGAAGACGTGTATTTTTGCTTTGGTTAGCGTGTAGTCCAATGACGGAAGTACCCTGGTCTCTTGACAAAGGTTAGCTTTACTTAGGGCTGCAATTGACCCGGGCCCAGCCCCAGCTTGGGTAAGCTCTAGCTCGGCTCTATCTTATACAAGTGGAGCTAGAACTTGACTCTAAGCCCTTCGAGCCTAAAAAATTTGAGCTCTAACTCGATTCTATCAAGCTCTAGTCGGGTCGGGCCGAACTTCGAGCTAAATATTTTATTATAAACTTTTTTCCTAATATTATTTTAAGCATTATCTTATCTTTTAATAGATGAAAGTTTTAATAAAATTTAATAAATAAAAGCTCTAATATTTTTTAATTATTTAATTGTTTTGGATTTGATGGATCGATTGGAGAAAAACGGTATTGGTCAGAGGTGTTGATTGGTTGGTCAAATGCCCTATTAGTGGTTATTCATTGAGACGATAAAGAGCTTTAATAGTTGCAGAGAGAAAGCAAAAAAAAAACTTCAATAGACGATCATAAGGATTAATAGATTATATATTTATTACACATTTATCCATCATAATATAATCATTAGATGAATTTTATTATAAGGGGAAAAAGTTTTTAAAAAATTAAAATGATATATAATATATTTTATTTTATATAAAAGTATTATATACTATTAATCAAACTGAGCCTGGCCAAGTCAAGCTTTACAAGTTTGGCTCTAGCTCTCGAGCCAAGCTTAAGAGAGCAGCAAAAGCTCTCATTTTCGAGCCAAGCCGAGTCGAGCTGGCTCGATTTTGTTACAGCCTTAGCTCTAGGGCTGTCAAAGGGGTCAACTCAAATTTTAGTTGTCCGTTAACAAAATTGCAAATGCTCGACCCAACATACCTGATGATTCACCTAACTCGATCCAGTCACTACAAATAAAGGTATCTTAGCCGACGGCTGCCAACAGTCGGCATAGAATAAAAAGGCCGTCGATAAAAGAAATCGCCGACGGCTGGAAACTCTATGCCGACGACTGAAAGCCGTCAGCATAGGCCCTACTTATTATTATTATTTATTATTATTATTATTTCACGTGATACACATCTAAAAAAGGTGGCATTTCTATCTTGTGTGCCACGTTATTTTTAGGTCACTTTTCTATGTTAACAACCTGCAATTTCATATTACATATATAGTGATCAATTGGCCCATTACACCACTATCCTTTTAACCTTTGATTCCAGTGGAATGTGATGTAGCCTAATATTAATTGGTCAACTGCATCACTATTCTTTGAACCTGCGGATTCCATTGTTTTGGAATTTTCTCAGCAAAATGATTACATAGAAATGACGCAAGGTATTAAATTACAATGCATGTAATTTGTACAATAAGCTGTTGTATTTGAGATAAATTTTGAGTTTGGTTCCATTCTAATGAAGTAAACAAGTGCCAAATGAAAAAAAATGGTTTTAAGAGCTCAGAAAGGGTAAAAGATATAGGGAAATTAGAGCGAGAAGCATGCCCAACAAGCTGCAAAGGTAGAAGAAAACAGTAATATCAGTCACCCTTCTCGTCAGATTCATCCTTTGCTTCAAACTCGGGTGTTCGAGGATGTCATATATGTTTAGTTTGCTAATCTCCTGGGCAAATATCAGGTACATAATATTTAGTGTTTGGAGAACACATGACATTGCTCAATACTGTAAACTACAATATGAACACCGAGTGAGAATGTGACTCGGAATTTCTAGAAATCTGGCACGTGGATTTAAGCACGCCTACCAATGTTGATTTATATTATATAATATGGATAGGATAATAATCCCTTACTTGGGTAAGTGGAGACCATCCCATCACTCAATCTATGATCAAAAGGTGGCTGCCAACATGGACCAATCACAGCTTGTAACTGGATGGCCTCCTATTACTGGACTGAGGGGATCATTATCGTATGTGATAATATATATATATAGAAGTATTCAGGTACAAATAATCACTGGCAGTATATAGAAAGTTTCTATACCTGATCAACTTTCTCTAGCTTAGTTTCACAGCTTGAACCGATTGGATTCCAAAAGTTTTCTTGACAGGCATCAGTAACTTCCTGCAATATAAATATATAATATCTACAAAAGTATTAATAACTCTGTTCCACATTGAAAATGGACTAAAAGGAGAAATACAGAGAAAGGGCAAGGCACTGCAAGATCAGCATCAGAAGAATGGGCTACTATAGATTCATATCAGTCCTAAATATCTAACGAAAAAAAAAAGACTACTTCTCGAAGTAGCTGAAACTAACATCTAATTTGAGAGTGAGTTGTATTAGTTAATGATTGAAAATGCACTCACCTTAATAGATCATATGAAATCAGGGTCATTCCATGTGCAAATGGTACAAGAGCATTGCCGTCAATTTCGCTCTCTATCACTCCATTTCCGACCATGTAACCCTGTATTAGGCATACAGAAACACGAGCGCCATATCAATCACGGACATGGCACGAAAACCTCTAGATCTATCAGGATCTCTTTACCTAGCAGTGACCAATATGCCACTCACATTGTTGGTTCTAGAATCAACAAGGGTGCAGTTATTTAATAGAATGCAACCATTTTATTTGAAGACTTGATGGCAATTATTGCTAAAAGTAGATTCGGAAGGTTAAAGACAATCCGCACATAAAGCATACCTCAAGCTCAACAAAGACATCAGGAAGGGACCCGACCTCTCCAAGGACCTGACCCACCATCCTATCAGCACGTGTCAGTGTGGGGTCCATGGTAGTACTAACACTGATATTAGGAGGTGAAATAAAATTTCACTCCGGGATGGGAATTTTATTAACAATATACTCGCAGACAACATCAATGTAATATTTTAACTGTGCAGAAATTGGTACCACTGGAGCAGCATCAGCAATAGTTCCCTGCATAGTTCACTTTAGGAGCCCACCGACATGAAGTTATAAGCAAATCTGCTTTATAATATATAAAAATATCTTTCAACAAATATAATCCAAAAAAACTGACCTGAATAAACCTCTAGATACCTTCATGCTGATTGATGGCTACACTTTCTTTGATAAGATCAATTTTATTTTGTAAAATAATGATGTGCTGGAGACGAATTATCTCACAACAGCGAGATGCTCAGAAGTTTGAGGTTGGGGGCAACTTTCATTTCCAGCTATCAAAAGCAATGCTCCATCCATGATGGCTGCTCCATTGAGCATGGTAGCCATGAGAATATCATGACCCTGAAAGAATGATATAACAACAATAAATATGAGACAATGAGGAAAACTGCGAATATAAGTAGTACACTATGGCATGCCAATAGACATTTCCATGTAAATTCATCTCAGTTTATATAATACTATATTAGCTCATGCAAGTTCACATTAGTTTAGTCGAAGTTTAAACTAGTGTATACAAGTTCAGTTTAGTACAAAAAATCAAAACTTCGGTACACATTTAATATGCTAAATTTCTATTATCTCAAATTAGTGGGTTTCTAGACATCAAATGAGTGGATGTCTAAAATCAAATACAATATAGTTGAAATTTATACTAAACTTCTATTGCTTTTGAGTTAGCTCACATTCATGATGTGACCCTAGGGATCATTAAAAAGATTGATATTTTTGGATGACTATCAAATGGTTATCATTCAGGTTCATCCACTGCTGATCTTAAACAGAATTGGAAAGTTAAAGTGTAGTAGTATGGAATCCTATGGATGAATACATTTAGTAGAATACAACCTTGAAGTAGTGCCTTGCAATCTTAAATGAAATTCTGGACTCTCTTGCAGAACCTTGTAGGTAATCATGGGTCTTTCGAAAGCTTGCTTGATATTATTTACTGATTTGCAAGAATAAATGAGTAGTAGTTTAGAATGGTATGGAGTTGTTGTACAAATTCGAGTGGGGCACCCAGCTCTGCATTTGTGAACCGCATCATATGCTGTATTTGGAGATGGCTGACTTATTTGTAGGTACTAAGGTTATAATTGTTGCAGCATATGCTACACAAGTGTGACAATTTCTGCGTAAGGTTATAACTCTGCTACAGTAAATAAGATAAGAATTCTCAGATGGTTACAAAATAGAAGCAAAACAAATAATCTGAATAAGGAATTGCATCCAACTATTAAAAAAGAAGAAGATTACAAACAAATAACAGTAACATCGTAAAAAGGGAAAATTTAAAAATACCAGCTAACTATGGCAAATTCCTGATCTTGCTTCAAAACAGCATCACCATTCAAGATCCAATTGCTTCATAGATCTGAAATTGATTGGATCAAACATTCATATAGGGTACAAATTAAACCAAAATCTAGACTGGGACCCAATGCTTTACACTGAACCACTGCTACACACTGAACATAAAAGGACAAATAATTAGATCATGACCACGTCATCAATCATTACCCACCATATTTAATAATATTTATATATTATATTAGAGGGTAAATTAGTTGCCAAGACAACTATGTGCACTCACCTAAAAGAAAATACAATGGTGTGTGGATTGCAAAAGTTGGTGTGCACCTAGAAAGATTTTTTTCATCTAACTAGAAGAAAATAACAAGAGTTTGGCTGAAAATGCATTCCAGTATGCTATTAAACCTATAAACCCACTTAAATCTCTCATTACAACTATTAATAAGCCATTAAAACTACCATATAGCTTTTCTCAAAAAAAAAAACAAAAAAAACCTACCATATAACCCACTATAATAAGCCATAAAAACAGTAATCTTAGTCATAAAACTCACTTCAATTTACCATTTAACCAACTCTACCATGAAAATAAGTCGAAAACAATTCTAAGATACGCTTCATAACTCATTAATGCCTCCGGGGACTCAAATCAAACATGTTATAAGCAATCAAAGAGGAGATTTCCACAAACATAATAAAAAACCATAATCAAATAAATTAGAAATACCAATATATAAATATAATTACCTGATGATTCTGTTGGCTTTTTGAAGATAAGTGATGAGTTGAAGATGCAGGTTGCCCAATAATCTAACTTCCAACAACCCCAAGGTCGCAACAATCTAATGAAGAAAGATTGAAGAAAATGAAGCAAGCTAAGAGAAATAATACAGAAAGCTCCAAGAAAGTGCCTCGAATTCTAGACAATACCATACAGTCTACTAGCATTACCCAAAGCTGACATTCAAGATGGGTCAGATTTTGGGTTGTTGAACCATGGTTTAAAGTTCTCCTCTCTAAAAAAGAATGCCCCAATTCCTAAATTAGACAGTCTGCTTGAGCTGGTGACAGAAATAGAAATGCCCTTATCATGGAAATGGTGTCCTCCATTTCAACACGAACCATTTAAAATCAAACCTTAAGGGCTGTTTCACAGATGAGATGAAGGTGAAATCATATGATTTGTAACATTTCTGAATATGTTGGCAATGTTGGAATACAAACCCAAGTAAAGTGGGTCCTGGGTTACACACCTTGAAAAACTATTTTGGGGCATGCTTTAAGTAACTTTTTCAAGTTACAAGGTGACCTTTCATTTGTCAAGAAGACCTTTCATTTATCAAGAGAGAAATAATTGTTTTGTTTTGTTTCCTAGAAGTCATTTCCTAAGTGTCTTTTCAAGGTTCTAGGTGTTTTTTAATATTTCAATGTGTCTTTTACTTTTTCAATGTACTTTTATCCTTATATATATTGGTGTAACCGGGTAGCAAGATACAAGTTGAATTTTTAAATAAAAAGAAAGTTTAAAGTGTTAGTAGCTAGCAAGCTCTTTTAATACAAAAGAAATCCTTTTTAGTGCAGCAACACAAGCTAGTCTATTTTATCTCCATCAAATTGGTATCAGAGCCCCGTTCGATTAAGGAAGATGACGAATATGATTCAGCCCCAAATTCTAGTCTTAACAAACGAAATCTATGATAATTTGAGCATCCAAATGAAAGTTTTGCTATGATCGCAAGATTTGTGGGACATCGTCGATAACGGCTACAATGAACCGGAATCACCTCAAGAGGAAGCGACAGTTACAACAACTCAAAAAGAAGCATTGAAAGAAGTACGAAAGAAGGATAAGAAAACACTTTTCTTAATCTACCAAGGTGTTGAAACATCAATTTTTGAAAAAATATCAAATGCCACATCGTCTAAGCAAGCTAGGGAGATTTTACAAAATTCATTCAAAGGAGTTGATAAAACAAAAAAGGTTCGTCTTTATTCTCTTCGAGCTGAATTTGAATCCATTCGTATGAACAAAAATGAGTCGATTTCAGAATATTTTTCTCGCATTTTGATTATTGTTAACAAAATGAAAGCATAGAGGATGTGCGGGTGATAGAAAAAATTCTAAGATCGTTGATACAACGATTTGAACACGTTGTAGTAGGGATTGAAGAAGCGAAAGATTTGTCCACTCTTTCAATTGATGAACTCATAGGATCACTTGAAGCCCATGAACAAAGAATGAAACAAAACTCTAATAAAGAAGTAGAGCAAGCTTTGCAAAGCAAATTGGTCCTTAAAGAAGACAACAAGAACTTCAGAGGACGTGGCAGAGGATATCGAGGCAGAGGTTTTACTCGTGGTGGTCGTGGTAATTACCATAATGAAAAGGCACGTGGTGATCATGGTGGTTTTTCAAATGAACGAGAATGAGGCCAAAGAGGAAGAGGTCATAGAGATCTTTCCAATTCATCATACAAGCCGAGGTATGATAAATCACATGTCAAATATTACAATTGTCAAAAGTTTGGTCACTATAGTAATGAATGTAGAAGTAAATCTACAAATGATGTTGATGAACAAGCTAATCTCTCTGAAGAAAAGGTTGAACAAGTAACTACTGTGTTACTTGCATATAAGGGAGATGAATCAAGAAATCAAACCACTTGGTTTCTTGATATTGGGGCCAGTAATCATATGTGTGGTGAAAAAGAAATGTTACCGAGTTTAATGAGTCGGTAAAAGGTGATGTAACGTTTGGCGACTTATCTAAAACTCCAGTGAAAGGAAAGGGAAAAATTATGATTCAATTAAAAAATGGTGATCATCAATATATTTTCGATGTTTATTATGTTCCCGCAATGCGAAGCAATATTCTAAGTTTGGGACAACTTTTAAAAAAAGATTATGACATACACATGAAGGACCATACTTTTGTTATTAAAAATTGCAATAATGATGTTATTGCAAAGGTGGAGATGTCAAGAATAGACTTTTCATTTTAAACATCAAGAATGATGCAGTTAAATGCTTCAACTCTATTGTGAAAGACAACTCTTGGATATGGCATTTGCGCTACGGACATCTTGATTTTAGCGGGCTAGAGTTGTTATCTCAAACTAATATGGTGAAAGGTTTACCTAAAATTGAGCATCCAAAATAATTATGTGAAGGATGTATTTTGGGTAAACAACATGGATTGAGTTTTCCGGTGGGAGAATCAAGAAGAGCTTTTGAACCTCTTCAGCTTATTCACTCTGATGTTGCGGGTCCAATGGAGGTTACATCAAAAGGAGGAAATAGATATTTTCTCACTTTTATCGATGATTTCAGCAGAAAGACTTGAGTGTATTTTCTCAAACAAAAATCAGATGTGTTTGAGACTTTCATACAATTTAAATCAATGGTGGAAAAACAAAGTGATTATTTTCTTAAAACTATAAGATCTGATAGAGGTGGTGAATACACCTCAAGCGTGTTTCAAGAATTATGCAGGTCAAATGGAATCAAACATCAGTTGACGGCTGCATACACTCCTCAACAAAATGGGGTCGCAGAATGGAAGAATCGCACCATTCTTGACATTGCAAGGAGTATGCTTAAAGGAAAGAACATGCCAAAGGAGTTTTGGACAGAGGCAGTTGCTTGTGCTGTCTATTTGCTTAATAGAAGCCCCACCAAAAGTGTTAAGTTCATGACACCTCAAGAAGCATGGAGCGACTACAAACCCGGAGTTGGGCACCTCAAAGTGTTTGGGTACATTGCATATGCACATATTCCAAGTCAAAAAAGAGCGAAGCTTGATGACAAGGGAGAAAAATGCATTTTCCTTGGATATGATGAACTTACAAAGGGTTACAAATTATTCAATTGTGTAACCGAGAAGATCAATATTTCTAGAGATGTTATCTTTGATGAAGAAATATCTTGGGAATGAAACACATGTGAAGAACAAAGTAAAGAAAAAATTCTAGTTGATGAAGAAGTCATAAAAGAGAATGATAAGGAGAATCAAACTCCTCCTCCAACTCCTCCCCAAACTCTTTATTCACCATCATCATTTCCGTTGGCCGATATTGCATCATCAAGTAGTGAATCAAGGGCACCTCAAAAAATGAGAAGTCTCAATGATATCTAAGATCAAACGGAGGTGGTCGATTCCACTTTATTTTGTCTTCTTGCGGATTGATCCGTTGTACTTTGAAGAAGCTACTATTGATCGTAGATAGCAAAATGCTATGGATGAAGAAATTCAAGCAATAGAAAAGAATGATACATGGGCGCTTAGCACTCTACCAAATAGAAAAAAGGCGATAGGAGTGAAATGGGTCTACAAGACAAAAAAGAATCAAGAAGGTGAAGTTGAAAGATACAAAGCGAGGCTAGTCGTCAAAGGCTACAAACAACGTCAAGGCATTGACTATCAAGAAGTGTTTGCACAAGTTGCAAGATTTGATACTATATGGCTCCTTATAGCCTTAGCTGCCCAAAATGGTTGGAATATTTTTCAAATGGATGTAAAGTCGACATTTTTGTATGGCTATCTTTAAGAAGAAGTGTACATAGAGCAACCAGAAGGCTACATCAAAAAGGGTCAAGAGGCATGTGTGTATCGATTAAAGAAAGCATTGTATGAGCTCAAACAAGCACCAAGAGCATGGAACACTCACATCGATGAATTCTTTCAAAAGAATGAGTTCATAAAATGTCCATATGAGCATGCCTTATACACCAAAATAAACGGTGTTGGGGATATAATGATCATTTGCTTGTATGTTGATGACATGATCTTCACAGGAAATAATTGATGTATCCTAAAATTTGTACTCGCAAGTGCACGAATCGTGATGTAGTCAGTGGGTGCAAAGTACGAGATCGTTCCCACGAGGATTGGTGAGAAAATGTAAAAACAAAAATATCAATTAACTAAAAGAATTTCCACAAATCTTTTACAGTAACCAACAATCTAGGGTTCTGATAAATGAGATAAATGCTAACAGATAAATACTAAAGGAATTTAACAATTAATGAAAGATAAGGATTGGGATGCTAAATCCTCCCATCGTAGGTTTATCATTTACAGAATACCAATCTGTGGATTGAGATATGAGATCTTTAACAGATTTCTCAAAAGAAACACTGCCCTATATACACGTGAGTTCTAAAATATAGATCTGAGATCACGGAGATGTATGATTAGCATCCCATAAGTGTATGATTAACACTCACACCTCGGACAATATTTAGAATCCAATCTCTAGGGTAATTTCCAAAGTACGATCTAAGATCAAGGAGATGTATGATTAACACCCCATGGGTGTATGATTAACACCCACACCTCAGATCGTGATTGGAACTCACCACCGGGATAAAGTCATACTATCAATCCGAGATCAAGGAGATGTATGATTAACACCCCATGAGTGTATGATTAACACCCACACCTCAGATAGCAGTAAAACTTCACCCCGAGATGGGTAATAATTAGGATAAAATCATTATTGCATATCTGAAATCATAGGGCATGATTAGCTCCTAGATCTCGAACTGAAATGATGATTTCACCATTTTCAATGAGTATTAGGGTCTTAAAAAGCATATGACATCTCAATCACAGATTTATATTAATATAAATTAATACCTCAGAT
This sequence comes from Chloranthus sessilifolius, assembly GCA_021018995.1. NCBI lineage: Eukaryota > Viridiplantae > Streptophyta > Magnoliopsida > Chloranthales > Chloranthaceae > Chloranthus > Chloranthus sessilifolius. Next base: position 74,532,348 of record CM037589.1, read on the forward strand.
GGGGTTCATTAGATCCCCATCCTTAATGAAACTAGCCACACATAGTAAAAGTAAATAACATGGTTAAAATATAAATAAACATTAACATCAATATTTAAAATACCGTAAAGAGCTTTAATATTATCCACAAAAAGCTTTAATCCAAGTACGTACACCTCCTTCTTGAAAGTGGATCCAAATCAGAAAACTAAGACTTATTTTCCTTCTCAAAATGAATAATAAAGATAGTTCAAGAAAATGGGATTCAATGCCATTACACTTTAAAACGCAAAGAAACTAAAACAGAAGAATACAGAAAAATGAAAACTCTCTAAAAAATATAACTCTCTAAAAAGAAGAATGCAGAAAAATAATAAGAATCAGAATAAATCTCCGAAGGACTCCCCGAATGAATATATCTCCAAGAATATCTTTTTCCTTAATTGCCAAAAAAGAAGCTGCTTTTTCCTCCAAGATTTTATTCCTTGAAAAGAGTACCGAGATTCTCGCAGCCAAACAAAATTCCGAACTCAAATTCAAATTTGGTCGATCAATCGACCTCCCAGATTTTCGTGAATTCCTGCTACACTTTGCATTCAGATACTGCCTTGGTATTTTGGCCATAACTTTCTATCCCGAAGTCAGATTGAGGTGATTCTTACGGCATTGGAAAGCTGACGATGAGTTCTCCTACTTTTGTGTTTTGATAATTTTCTGAATCTAACGTCTTGAAGGTTCAAATTGAGCTCCAAGTCGGGATAAGTTCCGAATGATCTAAGGTAGCACGAATTTGACGTTATATTATGAACTTTTGGGTTATTTCATGCTCAACACATCTCCAGGCCTGTAAATCACTAAAACTATATAAAACATGTTAAATAGCTTTCATCGGATAGCTAAATGTAGGTCTTTAGGGGTGAAATATCATCATATTTCACTGCACATCAATAATCTTCCTATGATTGAAGATTTTAAAAAATCCATGATCAAGGAATTTGAAATGACAGACATTGGAAAGATGTCATTTTTCCTTGGGATAGCGGTAAAGCAAACAAAGGAAAGAATTTTTATCTCATAAGAAAAGTATGCAAAAGAAATTCTTGAAAAATTTAAAATGAACAATTGCAATTCGGCAAGCACACCTATGGAAGTGGGTTTGAAGTTACAAAAGGAAGAACAAGGTGATTCGGTGGCTCCTACACTCTTCAAAAGCTTGGTTGGAAGTCTTAGATATTTAACAGTGACTCGACCTGACATTGCTCACAATATTGGAATCATCAGTAGATTCATGGAAGTACCAAAACACGATCACTTCTTGGCTGCTAAAAGGGTTTTGCGATACATCAAGGGTACAATTGATCATGATTTATTTTATAAGCCTACTAATGCTTTTGATCTTGTAGGATTCACAGATAGTGATTTTGGTGGAGATCCCGATGAAAGAAAAAGTACATCAGGATATGTTTTCAATATTGGTTCAGCTACAGTCTCGTGGTCATCAAAAAAGTAAAATGTTGTTGCTCTCTCATCATGTGAAGCTGAATATATAGTTGCTGCAATATGTGCTTGTCAAGCTATTTGGTTAAAGAATTTATTAAAGGAGTTGCATCACTCTACCACTCAACCAGTTACGATCTATGTTGATAATAGATCAGTCATTTCATTAGCCAAGAATCTCGTCTCTCATGGTCGAAGCAAACATATTGACACAAAGTATCATTTTATCCGAGATCAAGTGAAGAAGAATGAGTCAACCTCATCTATTGCAAGTTCGAAGAACAAGTTGCGGATATTTTTACGAGGCCTTTAAAGTTTCATGCATTTTAAGGATTGAAGACTTTACTTGGAGTAACTTCGAAACTTGGGTTTGAGAGGGAGTGTTGGAATACAAACCCAAGTAAAGTGGGTCTTGGGTTACACACCTTGAAAAATTATTTTGGGACATGCTTTAAGTAACTTTTTCAAGTTACAAGATGACCTTTCATTTGTTAAGAAGCCCTTTCATTTATCAAGAGAGAAATAATTGTTTTGTTTTGTTTTGTTTCCTAGAAGTCATTGCTTAAAAGTCATTTCTTAGGTGTCTTTTCAAGTTTCTAGGTATCTTTTAATATTTTAATGTGTCTTTTACTTTTTCAATGTACTTTTATCCTTATATATATTTGTATAATCGGATAGCAAGATACAAGTTGAATTTTTAAATAAAAAGAAAATTTAAAGTGTTCATAGCTAGTAAGCTCTTTTAATACAAAAGAAATCCTTTGTAATGCAGCAGCACACACTACGTGAAAATAGGAAATAAACAACACCTGTTGCTTAAAGTTAATTACGATTTTTGGCCGTTGTAAAAAAATTAATTAATACATCGGCTCAAGACCGAGGTTTATAGCGATACAACGTACCACTTAAATCCTATTTTTGCGTAATTGGCGCCCAAAATATTAATTTGCTAAACGAAGGCGGGATAATACCCTTCGTTCTTCTACCCACCGAAACAAGAGCTCTAGATCTTCTTCTAAATTAAGAGCCAGAGCCTCTCCCTCTCCCTCTCCCTCTCCCTCTCTCTCTCAATCATCCCTCCAGCATGACACACCCTCTCTCTCTCTCTCTCCATTCTGCGAGGCAGGCGACTGCTGCTCCTGCACCTTGCGGTCGGTGACGCTACTCACTACAAAAATAATTTGAGACCGATTAATCCACTATAAGACGTCCAGCCCCAACCCCTTCCCGCATCAAAAAGCCCTCCTTCTCTTCCCTTTTCTGTCTTTCGATCGAGAACCCCGATTCCGATCTTGAAGCTTAAAAAGCGTTTGAAAGTGGGAAGACGGCAAGGCACGAACGGAGACATGAAGACACGATCGAGGTATGATGATTGCGTTTCCAACTTCTTCTGCTTCTTTTAATTGATTATCAGATTTATGAATGCTCCTTGAGGTATGGGTGTTCGCGTTGTCACGTTGCTAATGTATCGGCGACTGAACCATCTTAGGGTTTATCTTCCTTATTTGGACAGCTTGCAATAACTGCACAAATTAGGGTTTAATTTAATCTCCTGCTTTAAATTTTCCTCATTTCGATGGGATTTCCCTGCACAATATGCTCATCTATATGCAGTTGAAGCATACGAAATTTTCAATAGAAATTTTAGGTCCCGTTTGATGGATATCAGAACACATTATAGATGCACTATTAATAGGATGAATTTTTGTTTGAGATTAAGGCTCTGTTTGATAACCAAGAAAGAAAGATTGGTAATGAAAAGAAAGTTCTTGGCATTTTAAGTCCAGTGGTCTTATTTAAGTGCATTTAGAAAGGAGATTAAGGAAGATGAGGTGAAAGTGGTCTTATTTGGGTCTTTGGGGATCGGGCACAGGGACTGGATGAATTTTCCTTCCAAATTTTCATTTTTCATTTTTATTTATTAATTTTTTTTAAGGGGGGAAGGTGGGACCCATCGTTCTCAAACATAATTTTAAGATCATTTTTTAATGTGTAAAAAGACTGACCATAGAATGGTACGCCAATGATCTCATTATCCATTCTATTGAAGATTGGGACGAAAAAACAATCTCCATCGTCTCATTCAAAGCAATCAACTGGTTTTCAGCTCGGCGCTCTGAAAGATTCGGTAGGTGACTCCAAAGATTTGTAATGATTCACATCCTTATCTATAACGAAAGTGAGCTGATGTCGCAGAATGACATTTATTTAGAGTTCTTTGTTCTTTTAAAAAAATTAAAAAACTAAAAAATATGGCATGTCTCCATGCACTGTCCTCTATTCAAAGCCTCTTCTTTGAAACATTTATTTCCCCTTGAGACCCGTCCTCGCTAATTGGTTTGTCCCTTTGTTTCTCTTAAAACCTATCTAATATACCAAATGTTCAAAGCAACCACCACTTAGTTTCTCTCTCTTTTAAAGGGTAGACGGCACTCAAAAGGCTCACGAAACAGATACACTGCAACTATACTAAAATAGAAGATTAGTTGAAAGAGGGAAAGACGGATGAGAGAAGAAGACAACACAACACACACCACAAGGAAAAACGGTTAGGTTTTGTAATATCTCAAAATTTATAATACAAGATTAGTAGGGTAAAGTGTGTTTTCCTTTCCTAATTTGAAGTTAAAAACAATTTAAAAATTTTCTGTGCATTTTTCTGGTAAATTTGGTGTATAGTTTGCCCGACGGGCAGTTTCAAAATTTCGATAATTAGTGGAGGATGATAAAATGGTAATTTTACCTTAGGGGCAGTTTTGATATTTTAAAATATTTTGAAGGCATAATGGTCTTTTCACAACTAAGGGCCGATTTGGAATTTTGAAAAAATAAACAAGATTGCAACTAATAAAATGTGTGTCTAACTATAATAAAATGGTGCACATCCATGGGCAAAGCCACATTAGGGCAAGAGGAGGCAGCTGCCCCCCTTTAACTATATATATATATATATATATACACACACATACACACACACAAACTTAAAGAGTACCTTTATTTACAACCTAATCTTCGACAAAATAGTTCTTGAGATCATGGCCTTACCATCAGACGGTTGGATTTTGATTCCATGTGACACATCACAAAAAATGACCATGATCATGTGCATATTTTATGATGTGTGTCACATGGAATCAAAATCTGACCTTACGATGGTGGGCCATAATCTCAAGATCTATTTTGTCAAAGATTGGGAAGAAGAACAATCTCTGTCATCTGATTCAAAGCAGTCAATTGTTTAAGCACGTGAAACTTGGTTAGAGAACATAGGGACCAAATTCGCCGACTTTATGAAAAAGTCACGAATAATTCATGATTTTTTCAGAATATGAACAAAATCCAAATTATTTGCTTGATTCAGAATAGGGCTAAGGAAATGTTTTTCCAAGCATATTTGCTTGATTCAGCATATTGTCCAACATGGTCGAGAGGTCCTCATGACCATAGTGATAAATTTTGTTTTCAACAATATTTCGGTAGGGAGTTATTCCGTCTCATTTTGGATAAATTTAGGGGAGTACAAAAAATATATACATATTATATTTAATATTTATAAAAATCTTATTATTATTTTAAAATGGCTAAAATTAAAGACAATTCATTAATTTCTGCAATATTGGAGAAATAATTGGAAATTTCATCGAAGTTTCGTCCAATCCCTGTTTCGGTATATTTCGGAGAAATTTGTCACTATGCACATGATATTCAACAAAAACATGCAGTCTCCTTGCTGCTCAATTTCCTTAACGAGCATCTCATTGTATGGCCCTTGGAGCTGAACGATCCATTGTGTATACAAATGGAAAGGGGTTGAATAGATGAAAGTCGTTATGGGGTATACATTTGGGGCCCTTGAAAAGAAAGAGGAAGAAGGTCCTTTGGTGATTGTGTTTTAAATAGGACAAAATAATTGAAAATACGAAGAAGAGACAATTGCGGAGGAGAGAAATGAAAGAAAATAAGGTTGTTGTTTAGGATGGAGATATTGGAGATAGTAATATATGTATAAGTGTAGGAAACAATAGTGTTAAGTATGGAGTGTGTTGTGCATATAAAAGTAAGTGGGTGTCATTAGTTATGTGTGAGGTGTCATTAGTGAATGTAGTGCCTCCTTTATATAACGAAACTACCTCTTATAATTTATTTACATGATGATTATTAACAATGGAATTCTTTGTGGTTATTTCTCTCTCTCTCTCTCTCTCTCTCTCTCTCTCTCTCTCTTCTTCTTCATCTCTCTTTCTCTCCCATGAACACTAAACGGGTATTCTCCTCTTTAGTTCCTTTATTATATTACTCCATAAATATATCAAGAGAAGGTAAGGCATAAGGAAACCTCTAGAAGAGGGGACAGGTATCAGTAAAAGCACTCCTGAAAAATCTTTTCAAAATTCAAATATCAAACTCGCCCAAAAAAAGAAAAAGTAGTAAATTAATCTAGGAGTTCAATGAATTTGGAAATAAATGGATTTGGTGCTTGAATTATATAATGTAGGATATAGAATTTCTCTATGGATTTAAGAGTTTCTATCTGAATATGAACATATCTGTTTTCTTCTCGTCAGACAAGGTTAGAAGCCCAGGCGGGTGGAGTTCCTTACTCATATTCGAGGCATCAAAGCAGCAGGAAAATTCCATTTCTCAGGCCTATTACGGTATGCTAGAATGGTTTTATATCATCGCAATAGGAAATAATAGTAGCCAATTACTTATTCAAGGATTTGGTTTTGTTGTTTTCTTATTGCTTTATTGATGTGTTACTATTACCGTTGAAAGATTTTTTGAAGAAAGGAAACAAGAGGACGAATGAGATAAAGATTTTAACTGTGTTTCATCGTCATGTAGTACAATAGCATTTAAACAAAAAAACTTTCAGCATATTTATGGTTGCCTTTAGGACCAAGATTTATGTTTCTGTGTTTCAATTGATATGGACACAACTTTGTAGGACTATTTCTAGAAGGGAGCTACAACTTGCACACGAGGTTTGTATCGTGGCACATACATTATAAAGATAGACTTAGTGTTTTTGAGACCTGTACCATGTGGAATGTCATCTAAGCCGTCTGATTTGAAGGCAGTGATGTAAATATCTTTGATGCCAAAGATTGGCACAAAACACTATCTCTATCATCTGATTTAACAAGGCAACCATTAAATCAGATGATAGGCCTTGACTATGTTGAATCAAATGATAGAGATCGTGTTTTGTGCCAATCTTTGGCATTAAAGATATTTACATCATAGCCTTCAAATCAGACGGCTTAGATGGTGTTCCACATGGCACAGGTCCAAAAAATAGCAAGTCTTACTTTACCTCATGTGCCATGGTACAAATCTCTTGTGCAAGTTGTAGCTTCCTTTCTAGAATCGTTGGACGATTTATGCAATCAAATTTCTGTTTGAAACTGCTCTCACAGACCCCTTTGGAGTTATTTGTAATTTCAACTTTCAAAGCTATTTGTGTCTTCAGCATACGAGTGTTTTAGCATGAAGGGTATGTGTAGCTGATGAGAGTGGCTGGCATAGATCATGTAGGAGCAACAGGAATACCAATGGCATGATGAAATTGATAAATCTTGATCAAATGTTTTGGAAATTTTTGACAACATTTTAAGACCTGGTGTATTTCTAAGCTTCCTTATTTGGTGGTGTGTATCCTGATCACGTAAGTGAGATGTGAGTGATAGTTTGATCTCTTTTGGAGTTTCATTTTCCATTTAGAGGTTTGGAAGGCATGGACAGTGGCACGATTGGGAAAGTATTAGATCAAAGAAACAAGGAGTCGAGAGATGCTAATGAGATAATTCAGCCAGATGATTAATCACCCAAAGTGAGCACAAACAGTGGCTTTCTATTTCATCATTTAAAAATAATATTACATAATTCCAGCCATCGTGTCCCATGCTCTATTATATATTATAGTATTATGCATGATTGGGTAGATGATGAATGCCAAATTGCCAATGTACTATTTGTTGTTGGTGTTGCTGCTTTTTTAAAAATAAAATAAAATATATTTCAGTTGTGTTTTTATCATAGGATATTGCATTAGTTTTGTATAAATTTAGAACGAGAGAGTAGCACATAGTTTTGCAAAAAATCGAAACCCGAAAACCAATCGAAAACCGGGCCATCCAAAACGGACCTAAACAAATTGAAAATCGACTCCGAATAGACCCATTCGGCGAGGTTGAGTTTCAGTACCCAAAAACCAAAAACCGGTCGGGTAGGGTGAGAAAACCGATAAAAACCCAAAAAATTACAAAAATTATAAAACTAAAATAAAGATATGAAGAAAAACTGAACCGACCGAAGCTGAAATCGAATCGGTTCAACCTAAATGTTTCTGTTAGAATTCGGTTTTGTAGAAGCCAACCCGAAAACCGAAATTTCGGTTTCAAATCAGTTAACGGAATCTGCACCCCTAGTAGCAAATATCTTGGAATAGATAGCACATACTTATTACAAATTATATATCTATACTGTAGGATACATAAATGGTGGGAATGATCTCATTTCATCACATTTTTATGAGGTATTTATATGAGATGGCACCATTTTTTTCATAGGTAAGCATGGGAAATAAACCCTTAACCTCAATGCTTTACGCTTGAGGGCATCTCCACTGGGCAAAGATCCAATGAAAATAGTCTCTGAAGTTTAATCTAGTGGCCTCCATTCCAAATTTGAGCTTAAAACTCAAAATGGATTGGTCTACACTAATTCGAGATTAGACCCCTGTCTAAGAGTTGGTATCAAATTGTCAAATTTTAGGACTCATACCTGAACTGAGAATGAAAATTGTGACAAATCCATAGGGTTCTGAGAGAAACTCCGGGCATGAAAATTTTAGAGGGCTACCTAAGCTTTCCAACAACATATAATATGCACTTTTTGGCTCAGTACTGTGAGAGATATCCTTAGATTGTTGAGGCTGATCTGAGATCTGCAGAATCAAAACTACAGAAATATGGGCCAAGTTGCACAACATGGTCTGACCAACCTAGACCTGATTAGTGATTCCACTTTTGAGATGTGCTCCAATGAGTCACCTATCACTTGTGTTTTCTCTCTCTTTCTCTCTCTTTAAAACTTCAATTTTTTTCCTTCATTGTTGTGATTTGGTGTTGTGGTATGCCCTTTTCCTTGCAGAATTTAAAATTGAGTTATATGTTTATTATTTTAAATTGAGTTATCTTTTTCGTTGATCTTTAGTTATATTATTTTTATTTTTATTTATTTTTCGATTCATTTAGTTTTGTAGAATATGTCTTCAACAATTCCAAGTAAGGAGTGGATGACGGCAAATCATACAACTGTGGAATATATCAAAGGTCTTCATTCATTTATCAAATTCGCAAAAGAAAATGTAGAAGATCCTGATTGGTGTTGTTGTCCTTGTGTCAACTGTCGAAATCTTAAAAAGCATAGCCTCGTGATTATTATGGAACATTTATTTTGTGATGATATAGAGTTTGCGCCTACTGGATTATTGAGGGGACCTACCTTCGAGAACCATTAACTGTTTTGAATTAGATGATGGAGATATTTTGTGACCCGAATTTTCCACACAATGAATCTTGAGACCATGAGTATTATTTTGGCACCAATCCCATTTCGATTTTGGTCGGTTCGATTTTCAGTTTTTCTTCATATTTTTCATTTTTTTTTTCGTGTTTTTCTCCGGTCAACCAGTTTTCTATTTTCAGGTATTAAAACAGAAATTTAACTGGGCCGAATTGGTTCGATTAGATTTTCAATCAGTTTCAATCCAGTTCAGGCCTGTTCGGTCCGATCGGCTTTCGCTTCAAATCTGTAGGAGCGCCAAGGAATTGCTCTTCCCTAGCAATCTAGTGCATGCTACCCTTACCTGCATGGGTGAAAAGATGCAATGCGATTTTTTTTTGTTCTGCTTTTCATTTTCAAGCACCTGGTCATGCAATTGGATGCCAAATTGCAATCAACGAGCATGAGAGTGGCTAAGTTAGCTGGTATACATCGAGTTCTATGGTAACTTTCCCAATATAGGGCTTTTAACGGGCCGGTTAAGTTGGGTCAAATTCTAGTGACCCGACTGAAAAACTGAGTCTGGTCTACCTGGTTCAATAGGCACTAAATCCCCTATAAAGTATAGATAATTTATTGGCTCGGCTTGAGTCAAATGCATCCGACCTGACCTGGTTCAAAATCTGGGCGGGAAATTAGCCGAACCAAACCCTTTGACAGCTCTATTTCTATATATTGTAATGAAGGGTTTTGAATTAAAAAGCTTGCAGAGGAAGAGGTTCTTTTTTTTGGGGGGTTGGGGTGTGTGTGTGTTGGGCTAGTAAATTGTTCCTGAGGCTTAACAATGGCAGAAGAGTAGAGAAAAGCTACTTAACTGATTCTAAGTTATGGGTGGTTCTACGAAAGCTCCTTAACTGGCCACAAGTACTCATGGTTGTTTTATCATCTTGAATCCTTGATAACTGGGTCTATTGACCATTTATTTTATCCACCATGGATATGTTGAGTTTTTTTGAAGCACAACTTGAAGATGCAAAATCCAGTACTACATGCTACGAAATCCATCATCATCATCATCATAGCCTTATCACATTTATTTGGTGAAATTTTGTTGCTAACTAGATACTGGAGTTCAAGTTTGTTAAATTTTTTGTTTATGCTGTATACTAGATAGGAATACTTTGACATCATAGTTTTTGCAGTTCAAATTTGATGTGTAGTAGTGTTGTAAACTAGGAGAAGAATCAGTTGCGGACGCATACACTAATTTAAGGGAATCTATTATATTTCAAACTGTGATCAGAGGGTGTTGGGACCCACCCAAGGTTCAAAATGTTCCATCAGTAGTTTAATTGATTCTATCTTATTCAGCATTTAGTGTTTTTGAGAGCACATGCTGTTTGTTAAGTTCTACAGCAACATTGAATACCGTTTTCTATAGAATTCAGTACTTGAGAATTATGTACATACTGAAAAGTAATGATAATTTTTATCCGAATTTTCCTAGTAAGCAAATTCTTGAGTTAAGCTACATTGTTCATTTTCATTGATATTTTCTCATGCTTTTTTTTTTCTCTTATTAATCTACTGCAGATGGAAGTTACTGGTACAGACATCCAAGTAGTCTCATTTTGGACATGGAACAGTAAGGTAAAGCATCTGCTCTGCCAATGGTAAGAGAAGGAAACAAGCTAAAAAAATAAAAATTAGTAAATGGTATAAGGTGTGCAGGCCCGTGCAGCACGTGTACAAGTCAAATCTTTTCACTTCGTGCAGTGTTTTGTAAATTCTGTACATGTGCACATGAGAAATCATTTATCATGTGGATTGAGTCCAAAATTGCCATCGGATGGCTTCTATTCTCTTATCCAAGAGCTTAGGCTACCTGAGCAATCAAGTAGATGGTTGAATAGCATGTGTGGAACTATATGCATGTTGAGGCAGAGGGTGCTTTTGATTGGATGGTTTATAAACGTGTGAAAAGATTGAATATTGGGGTGAGTCCCATCCACAAGTTGGCTGTCACCTGGACGTCCCAGTTAAATCACTAGGCGTTCAGCAGGGTAAAAATTTAGATGACTGCGGCCATATTTCTACCGCACACTAGCTTGTTATGTTCTTACCTTCTTGTTGTTTCATCTTTTGAAGATTGCTGAAGAACTCAGGAGTGCTGTTTATGAGGAGACTGGCCTTACCTGTTGTGCTGGTCTGGTACCAAATCGCTTGCTTGCAAAGGTTCTTCTTTCTTTAATATGATTGTTGTACCATGTTTTTTCTAATGACAAAAAATAAAATAGCACCCGTACTTTGTGATCTAATTTTGGAGTTGAAATTCACTAGTTAGTCCTTTTCTGGCTCACAAACTTTATATCACTGTGATAGAGCTAAGTAGGCTGAATGATAAATGAATTACATCCTTTTTATCGTTTGGTAAAAGTGATAATCTGATGGGTGCAGCCCAGATTTGGATCATGATACAATCACTTTTCTGATGTGTGATTACAAAACCTGCTTTGGTGGGAATGAAAGAGATGATGCTGTGTGGGGGTGTCATAGTTCTGATATGATGCTGCGGTTATTTATTTTGTCATAGCAAAAATTATGTTTTTGGCTCTTTATGTTTGAAAATGATTTGCATAATTTTTTTTTGTCTACATCAATTAAAACAACAGAAAGAATGAAAAGATTGGAACTAAATTTTTTTTAGTAGACATCCCATGATCTAAAGATCTTTGGCGTAAAAGATTGGAACTAATTTTTTTTTTCATCGTTTGATTCAAAGCAGTCAAACACCATCTAAAATTGATGTCTACCATGTAAATCTAATATTCCATTAATTTTATTTAGTGTTTGACCACATGGAATAGATGATGGAGATTGTTTTTCGTTCCAATCTTTTAGATTAGATCTTGAGATCACGAGCGTCAAATCACATTGACTCATGATGCTTCACATGGCACACACCCGAGTACCAAGAGCATGCTTAACTGCCTTTAGCCTAATTAGCCGTACCATAGCCTAACTATTTTAATAGGCCTTGTATAATTGGGCATTGACTAAAATCAAATCTTCTGGATTAAATCATATTTGTTCTTGTGTGTAGGAGACCAGCTTCTTAGTCCAACCACTGGACTATTATACTGAATGCTTCCATAATACATATGTTTCTCCAACAGTTATTGCTCTTAATGCTACCATAACACATGCTTTAATAACTGTTGTATGCGATTTGTTGCAGACAGAGAATGGAGATTTCATTGATTGCAAGGATATCAACAAACAACTTGCTTTGGATAATCCTTTACTTAAAGATTACAAAATCCAGGTAATTTTTTTTTCTCTTCATTGTTGAAGTAATAAGGACTATAGCTGTTTTGCTAGGAATTAATAAGTTGAGACGAATTTGATTAGCCTTTGTTTATAATATCCATTTTTTGTGATGTCTTTCATATGTTTAATATTACAGATCATGGAAGGATTAGATACTGTTACGAAAAAAGCTCATAATATAATGCAAGAAGTAGCAGTGAATTTAGCTGGACCATGTTTATTGACTCCTAGATGCATGGTGCCGACATTGCTGTTGAAGATGGAAGTGTTTGCTTGCTCAAATCGGTTGCATGTTTTCGAAGCTGTTTACCAAGTTTAATAGCTATAAAAAAGAATTAGTTTACATTTGATCTGTAAAATAATTTAGGAAAGTGCTGATTTTTTAACTGTCTGAATTTCTAAGGAACTATAAATTACTATATGTTTTTGTGCAATTACATTTCCCATTGCATCAATTGCAAGGAATATTCGCGCCACAGTTTTCTAATTTTAAATCAATTTTGTTTGACTTATTATTTTTTTATTCAGTTGAATAAAGTACGCTTTTTTTCCCTTCTAGGGTGATATGTGATTGATACAATAGTTATAACAGGTTCCAATTACAAAAACAAAAATGGAAGCTATGCATTTAAAATTTTTTTTTTTTTTAAGAAACACAATGGTCTGTGACCGTTGTTTTTATACTAAATTAACAACGGCTCAAAACCGTTGTACTTTTACAACGGATATATACCACTGACTTAGACTGTGGTTGTGGTAGAAAAATAACAACCCTTTTCTATAGAGAACAACGGCTATAAATCGTTGTACCTGTGCAACGGACATATACCACTGACGTAGGTCGTAGTTTCGACAGAAAAATAACAACTCTTTTCTACAAGAAATAATGGCTTCCAACTGTTGTACGTTTGCAACGGACATATACCACTGACTTAGACCGTGGTTTAGTAAAAAAAAATAACAACCCTTTTCTGTAAGGAACAACAGCTCATAATCGTTGTAATTTTGCAACTGATATGGGCCATTGTTTATGAGGTAAATATACCACGATTTTGGGCCGTTGTTTAAGAAAATCACTACTCTATACACAACGGTCGTTACCACGGCTCAAAACCGTTGTTTATGAAATTTACAACGGTTTTGGGCTGTTGTTTTTTTTCAATTTTCACGTAGTGACAAGCTAGTCTATTTTATCTCCATCAGGCAAGAGAAGAGTATATGAAGTTTGATGACTAATGGGAGTTTTTATAAAACGACAGTAAGACTTAGGTTACTGTATTGTGTATATTGTTGGCTAAGAAGATGCGACAAGATGTTAAGAGTTTATGTGGCTGAGACATGAATGATAAGGTGGATGCATCTGAGAAACAAGAAAAAGTAGAATTAGGAATGAGTAAATAACAGGAAGTTTAGAGGCTCCAATAAAAGAAAATTAAAAAATGTAGATTGAGATGGTTTAGGAATGTCCATCGGAGGCATGGAATAGCCCATGTACAAAGGATTGAAATGACGGAAGCACAAGGAGAAGAGGAAGGCAAATAAATACATGGAGATATTAAGATATTATTAATGTTGTGTTGTTGTTCTTCAGATACACTGCTGCCGTCATTTTGAACAATGTTGAGCATCAGTATTTTGAACAATAATAAACTGCTGAAACAGAAATCATAGGCAATACCCAATTTAATGAGAATTGACCGAGGCGAACTTGTTTTAGTAGGTTTGAGAAGAATTGGAAGGCCATCTCAACAAAAACCAATTTACAGAGAGCTGTTACTTCGATAACCACATATATTTGTTGCACACTTATTAGTCAAATTACTGATCACATGCCAATTGATTCTATGTGCACATCAAATAATGGAAAAAATCATATCCACGAAACAAAACACATGGAACCCTTTTTAAGATGATTATTAAAGGTTCATACCATTACTCATTTAGCGTTAAAGAATAGCAGTAAACAGGAGTCTACGTGACAATTAGAAAGTATAAGTGAAACTACTAATAACACAGCAACACACAACATAGAAGCCTTTTAAGGATGATTATTTAGGTATTTAGTATGTTTGAAGTTTGATATATCATTACTCATTTAGTTTAATAAGCAAGAATTTATTTTCTGAGCAAAAATGCCCATGGAATGGTCCCACACTCGCTCAATCTATACATCCCATTACTGGGAGCCGAGCTTGCAGACCTATCAATGAAGGAGAGTTGGGTCTTAGAAAATTTAAAGATTGGAATTTAACTAATATGGTCCGTTTGTTTTGGAATTTGACTTCAGACAACAGAAAACGTGGGCTGAAGCTCGTTATGTGGGTGATGGGGATTTATGGAGTTGTTGTGGACCTACAGATTGCTCATGGGTTTTATGAAGTATCTTCCAACTTCGAGAGGAAACTATGAATCATATCCGAGTCATCATTTGAGATGGATCGTCTATGTTTCTATGGTGGGACCCTTGGCTTGAGGGAGGTTCTATTATTTCCCATTATGGATATCAAACTATTTTTCAGTTTGATAGCGGGTCAGAAGAAAATGTTAATGATCTAATTAATGGAAACTCGTGCTCCAAACGGAGTTTTCTCGCTACAAAGATGCAAGAAGTTTGGAAGAAACAATTGGCTAATTATATTCCCCAAATATATTGTAAGGGATAAATCTGTTTGGACTCTCACAAATTCGGGTAACCTCACCTTCAAAAGCGCGTGAAATTAATGCTATCCGTTATAAGCATGAAAGGAGCAAATGAACGAATCGGATTTGGTGCAAAAGGAGAATCCCATGCCAATCTTTTATTTTGTGGCCTGCTATTAACCACAATCTACTCACTGCTGAAAATATGAACAAGAGGGGTGTGTTTGTACCCGCTAGGTGTGTTTTCTACTGGTTGGAGGCTGAAGATAGTCGTCACATTCTATTTCAGTGCTCCTATTCAAATTGGATTTGGCGGAGTGTGCTTATGATGCAATGAGTGAGTGACTAGGATTGGAAATGTCACCGAAGAAGCTGAGCTTATTAAAGAGATCAAAATCCCTTTAATTCTGCCGTTGCTATATGATAATACTGTCAACAATCATCCGAGTAAGGATGGGTAATGACCTATCGTTCACTCAAAATTCCGTGTTAGGACACAGAGGTTAGCAGCGATAGTCATCACTAAATCTATCCAAAGATCTCTTTAGAACAATCCCCACAAGTTTGATAAAACTGTGACTTATATACAAATTATAGTGTTTCAGGATTCCATAAATATAATCTAATGCATGGATCAAAAAATCGGATTTTTGATACGCATCGTCCAAACCTCCAGGACGATACGTATTGCGTATCGTCCGATACATTCAATGTATCGGCGATACATTGAATGTATCATCCTAGTACATATATATTTTTTTAAATCCCAAAAAAGTGGATTGACCGATAAATTGACCGATAATTTGGACGATACGGACGATAATTTGGCCAATAATTTGACTGTTTCTAAGGGGCCATAGAAAAACCCTAGCATTTTGAGACGAATAATAAATTGACCAATAATTTGGACGATATGAACGATAATTTGACTGTTTTTTAAGGGGGGCAATAAAAACCCATTTTACCGTATCGTTATGGTCCAAAACTGATATGTATCGGACGATACGTATCGATATCGGACGATATTTTGATCCATGATCTAATGATAGTGAATTACCTGATGTCAGACGTGCGAATTAAGCGTTGTAAATTGATAAGAGTCAGAGTATAAATACACCAGCAGTTTATATAATAATCAACGCATCATAAACAACAGTTCGAAATATAATGGCTAAACTCCTACTTAATAACAAAGCTATAAGGCTGATTAAAGGTTGTGTTGATAGCAGCAAAAGAGATGGAGATTGTTTCTAAATAGGAAGAGATTGTTTCTTATACCTCCTTACTTATAAGATATTCTCTGTTTTGGGCCCTGCTCCTAATCAGCATGCTAGCATTCAGCTACTATGTTGAGGTGATTTTTTTTATCTCCTTGTAAATTTCTTGTGGGCATTTGTAGAAAATGTTGCTCTGTTTTGGGCCCTGCTCCTATATATTTTGTAGATAATGTTGGTGTATATGCAAGCATTTCGGGTTCAGTGTCGGTTGAACTAAAACTGAACCTGAACCGAAAAGTTTCGGTTTCGCTTAACCAAACTTCCCGCCCAACTGAACCAAAACCGAACCTATCCTATTTTGCTTTCGGTCGGTTCGGTTTTGTTTTCGAATTTTTCCATGTTTTTTTGGTTAAAGAGAAATTTTAGGTTTTAAAATTTTTTCTGTTTTCCGATCGGTTTTCTCATCCTAGCCAACCATTTTTCTGCTCTTAGCCACCAAAACTAAAATAGAACTGAGCCGGACTGGTTCAGTTATGTGTCAGGTTTTAGTAAGTTTCGGTCAGGTTTGGGAGCATCGGTTTTCGGTTTTAATTTACAGCCTTACACCCTTGTCCTCAATATTATAGGATCAAGATAGTGGATGAGAATCCGCTTGAAGATTAAATTTAGTATATAAAAACACAACTAAGCTTATCCCGATTTTATAGTATCGAAATGCAGGTTTCTGCCCACAAATCCGTTAAAAGCACAATGATGAACCAACGAAAATAATCATTATCTCTGTTAAAAAATATTAAAGAACACAGTCCACTAACACAACAATATTGTATTTTTGATATATATATATATATATATAATGACTTGCATAAAAGTAAGTCTGAACAAACCTTATATCTGAACTGTCACTACAAATCTGTGGAGCTTTACCGGCAGTTTAAAACTACCGGTACCAACACTTGCGGGATGTTCAAACTGCCGAGAAAGTCAGTGAATGTATCGCGACAGTTTTGCCGGCGGTTTATAACTGCCGGTGCTTATTCTCAATATACCTTTGTTGGCGGTTTAAAACCGCCACAAAAAATTATATGCCTTTGCCGGCGGTTTAAAATCGCCGCAAACAATTATAACTAACTATCACATTCCCGGCAGTTCAAAACCACCGGCAATAATTATGTCGGCAAAAACAAACTTTTTTGTAGTGTGTATCTCATAAATCACACCTTGATCCGATGATTATCAGCAGCATAATTAGCAGATAACTAGAACAGTATGCGAGAAGACAACAGCAGAAAGTAGTAAACATGAGTTTTACCACAGAGCTGCAACACAAGTTGAGCATTGTGTTGATGTTGAACTTTTATACCTATGATGTGTGATCAGAGACAATATCTTTTAGAAAGTATAAACTAATTTTTGTTAAATATCATTTATGGTTTACGCAGTCATTGTGTGTATGTGTAGATACATTGCACATTCCTAGTAGCCTTATCATGTTTTTGGAGAGTTATATTTGGGGTCAAGTAACAACTTATAAATTAAAGTAACCATTCATATCAATTAATGGCAACAACTATGTTGGTCCCCAACTTCTCATTCTATGTTTACAAGGTCTTCATGTATGTCAAATGTCAAATACTCAACCTTATCCAACACGACTTTTTGGTCAAGCCAATCCGAAAATCGGGTTGGATGTCTATGTACGATTCGACCCGACAGGTCAAGTTTATCTGCCCGTCCCGATAAAATCTCGGGTGGATTCTACCCATTGAATAAGGTCTTAGGACTGTCAATGGGTCAAATTAACCTGAGACCACAGTCGGGCGAAAATGGTGGGGTCATCCAGACTCAATCGAATATTAGCTTGTCGAGAGCCAACCTTTTGGCCTCGACACAAAAGGAGCCAGCCCAACAACATGTTAAATTAGAGGTGAAGGGAGATGATTAGATATATTGGCACGTTGGCAAGCCTAATGCTTTCCTCATGTGCTTAGAAGTGTGGTTTGTGCCTCAAACCGGGTTTTATAGGTTATAAAATAAAAGCATATGCTTCTCTATTGTTCTTCTCTCACTTTAACATTTTTTCATGATTTTCTAAAAACTATTGTAAGCCTCTGGAAAAGGAGGTGGATTGTTCTTCTTTCACTTTAACATTTTTTTTTCCAGCTAATGGATAAGGAGCTTACCCTTTTTATTGAAAAAGAGAACATTACAATCGATAGTTATGACAAATCAAATCTTCTCTCATGCGCTCTCATGCGAGAGTCAAGAATAGAAGGAATATCGGTATCAAACCACATAATTACATCAAATTTCTCCATTCCAATCCTGGCAAGAAGGTCAACACTATAAATCATCTCCGTCCATATATGTTTGAAAGAATAACTTTGAAAACTATGAGAGTCTCCACCTTACAAATAGAAAACATATACTTCCAAGGAGTAGCTAGTGCAACAATCAGTAATGCATCAGATTGCGATAAGAGAATCTGATTCAACTGCAAGATTTGATAAATGAAGGTCAGCTGCAAGCATGAGACTGTTGAATTGCTATAATTTCGGATGGTTGATATCGCAAGCAAATGTAGGGCCATGAAAGCTGGTGATATGTTTTCCTGATTCATCTCTAAGAATCCCGCCAATACTATAATTATCCCCAACCATAGAGGCATCAGTACTAAGCTTAATGAAATCAGCCAAGGGAGGTTTCCATTGACAAATAGTAGGTGGTCGAGGAGCTTCAGGAGCACAAATTCATTGGCCGGTAGAGATGGTAGCTCTTTACGGTAATTTCTTCAACAATTTGATGGAGAATAATTTTTTTGTGGGAGGTAGAACCTTCAAAACTACGGCAATTCCGTTCATACCATATGTGCTAAATCGTCGTTGCAAAGGCAATCTTGATAAGAGAGGGTTGATTATCATTATGATTGCACTTGTCCACGCAGTAGTCAATTTCTTCAGAGAAGCTATTGATAGTTGATTTCCCTATTCTGAGCCTTTGCAGGATAGATCGCCAGATCCAACCTGAGAATGAGCATGAGAAGAAAAGGTGATTATGATCTTCAGAGTGAGCCCAATATAAAACACATCGTGAGGGAATAAGAAGACCTCTCTTGCAGATATTATCAATTGTGAGCAGCTTTCCTTGGATGGCTAGCCATGCACAAAATGCATGTTTCGGAATCAAAGAAGCAATGCATCAGGTATATTTGTTCCTCCAATTATAAAAATTAGCTTCATAGTAACCGCAAGGGTTAGGCGAGCTGGCCAGGTACCTACTTCCAAAAGCAGGAGACCTGAGTTCGAATCCCATCCCTCCCTTGAGGTCACCCTAGGGATTTATATCATGTGTTAACACGACATGTGTTGAATTTAGGGTGTACATGCGCCTATGGCACTACAAAAAATAAGACTATTAGCGATAGCCAAAAACTGTCACTATTAACAAAAAACTGCTGCTAATAGTCTTAATAGTTTTTTTATTAATAAAAGTCTATTTTTTTGTAGGGTGGGATTAGGCGGGTGCTCTAAGAGGCCCGGATACCTAGGTTATCAAAAAAAGAAAAAAATTAGCTTCATAGTCATAAAATAGAAAAACTGATATATTGTAAATTACTAGTAAAAAGTTAATATTTATTTTCAAAAAAGCCTAGGGTATAAAAACAAAAAAGCTAAAAATTTTAAACCTTTTTTCAAAAACAGAGAGGGAAACTCACTATACATAGACGCTTAAGCCCAAGCTTAACCTGTTTCAATTTTGGACTTCATAGAGTTGGTCTAACCCAGCCTGCGACCATATGGTCAGGCATGAATCCTCGTTAATTAAACTATTGAGCCTAACAAGGTGGGCCAAGCTTCTCAACCCATTGCAACCCTTATTTTGGGCAGTCGTTGCTTCTGTTGCTAGAGATAGCGATAAATTTCGTTTTTATCAATATTTTGGTGGGAATTATTTTGATTCAGTTCGGATAAAATAAGAAAAAATTCATAAAAAAAATTGAAAAAATTTCTCTATAGCATGCACCGTAGAATTAAGAAATCTACATAATTTACCGTTATAAGCAGGGGTGTATTCGGTTCGGTTTGATCAGTTTTGGACCAAAATCACAAATCAAATCGGTCCTAATCAGTTTCTAGATTTTCAAACCAAATCAAACCGCCCAACTCTTAAACCAAACCAACCCGATTCGATTCGGTTCGGTTTAGTTCGGTCGGTTTCGGTTTTCCTATAAGTTCTACTTGCACATCAAAATTTTCTCAACCGGTTTTCCTACAAGTTCTATTTTATCGCTTTAGGATTTAGGAATAGGCTAAAGACAAGGGTAGGGTTTTAGATAAAAATATGTATTTTACTAAAATGCCCTTTAAAATTAATCAAAACCCCCGCCTATATATATATATATACAAACTACATTCAGTTCGGTTTCGGCTTGGGGAGCCTTGGAACCGAAACCAAACCAAACGTTTCGGTTTTTCTTTTTTCTAAATCAAACCCAAACCGGTACTCGTCCAAACTGGACCAAACCCGGCGGTTCGGTTTGGTCTTATCGGTCCAAAAAATGCACAACCCTCATTATATGTTGAAGCAAAGGAATGTATTTCAATGTAGTAAAAAAATTTCTAACCATTTTGATTTAGTTGCGTTTTTTTATATAATATAGACATAGTCTAATCTGGGCATTGACATTTTGCACCATGTGGCACTACTTGATGAAAAATAGTGCCATATGTATATACGGCACTAGTTAGAATATATGATTTCGAGAAGTTGAAATCGGTAGAAAAGATTATTTACATGTAAAATGTTAGACATTTATAAATCTAAAATTCCCAAAGTTTTAAGAAATGTCAAATTTTTTAGAGGCAAGGAAACAATAAGTTGCATTGTATCACAATGGAAGGTTGGCAATATTGCCACCTCAAGGTCACAAGTTGGAGCCCTGACTTAACTATAAAAAATTGTATGGAAAGATCCAAGTGGTTGTAAAGGGGCTTTGAAATAGTGAGATCTGTTATTAAAATTTGACTAAATATTTTTAGAAAATACACTTGAAACATTTTAACAACTTCAGCTATTAAAATTTATGGAGATCTGCTATTAAAACTACCATCCAGGAAGCTCTCTTTAAAAATTCATCTTAGATCTACTACTAATATTAAAGCTATCATCTCAGTCATTAAAACTTCCATCTCAGCCTGTCATCTCCCATCAATTTCCCACACTACGACAGAGAGATTCCTAATGCTCCAGTCAAAGAAAAGAGGAAATGGTACATGGATGGAGCTAAAAAATGATAGAACCGTTAGTGATTTCTTTGTGGTGGAAACTATTATAAAAAAACGAAAACTGACGAAATCAAACTGAAACATATAGACCGAGTCTGAACCGAAATCGATCCAAAATTGAGAAATTGAAATTGATTTTGGATCGGTTCGGTTTCAATTACCCTAAAACTGGAAAAAAAAAAAAAAGTTTGAAAAATCGAAAACATAAAAACTCTCTAAAAAAAAAAAAAAAAATCAGAACCGAACTGACCTGATCCGACCGAAGTTCGGTTAATTAAAACTAAAACATTTCGGTTCGCGTTCAGATTTAGGTGAACTGACCCGAATTCGATATATCAGTTTCATTTCCAGTTTGGTTAACCGAACTTCCATCCCTACGTTATGCAAGATAAAATTAGTGCGGAAGAAGAAACTCTTTTAAAATATCAACATATGTTGTAGCATTAACAAACCACATTTTTTGGGTCCTTTATAAAATTTCTTTAAAGGAGTTTCAAAGTTCGAATCCCACCCCTTATTGGGGACTTACCCATATTTACCCCTATTGATCGGTACATGTGATATGCGGGTGTTGCAGGTACCCAGAGACTTAATTGGGTGCTCTAAGAAGCCGGACACCATTAAAAAAAAAAAAAAATCTACCTGATCACATCCAATCCCTGAACTGAAAGGTGTGAGATGTATGAACACTCACCTGCAAACAGGTCATAAAGACTTTGTCACGGGCCAGCACAACAGGCATGTCATGAGTGACTCCTGACGCAGCACCAACCAGTTGGTGACTTCATCTTTTTCTCTTCTTCCCAACACACTTTCTCAACTGCCCCAACATAACTTCTCCAAGCAATGTTCAATTACTCTCTTTTAAGTTAACTAAGAAAAAGACAAATATTTTACGGTTGGTATTAGGTATCCGACACAAACACCGCTAGTGGTGCGCCAGTCAATCAGGTCAATCTCCCTCCACCAACCTTCGAACCATAACGAATATTTTTGAGTGTTAAATTAGTGAAAGGTCAAAACTGCATTTACTTTGATTTGATCTTCGTGCTAAAAAAATAAGGAGATTGACCCAAGCACCGCGGGTAATGCTTGGTTAGTGTACCCAATACCAACTCAATATTTTAATGCAGCTCCTTTTAACTCATATATGGCTTTATCTAAATGCAAATACCTCCACTTAACATATGAAGTTCAATGCTAATTATAAGCAAAATATCTAATGTTAGGTTGTAAAGTTCCATCCATTCCCAGATGTACCAAATCTTTTCTATGATATGTCTTATGCCAAATGGGTACCTATATTTGGATTTTGGACTCACCAAAACTCTAAGGGCACCAACGCTGCAAACCATTGACTGCTTTGAATCAGACGATGAAGATCATTTTCAGTCCTAGTCTTCCACACAATGGATTGTGAGATCACAGGCTTACCATCATACGGTCAAATTTTGATTCCATGTGGCCGACATCCCAAAAATTGAACGTAATCATGGAATAAAAAATCTAATCATTTGATGGTACTCCTAAGATCTCAAGATCCCTTGTGGAAGATTGGGACCAAAAGCATTTTCCATCATCTGATTTCAAAGTAGTGAATGGTTTTCGGTATTGGTGCCGTTAAGAGTTTTGGTGGGTGCAACCCATAAAAGGTCAAAAACAAATCTCTCTCATATTACAAAAGAAAATCTTCTTCATCTCCCATGCAAGAACTAACAAGAACCATTTTTCATATACCACAAAAGAACTAACAAACCAGTATATAAGAAAGTTTTAAGTACCAATACACACAAATTTGACTTTTCATTTGTTCATGACCATGGAAAAGAAAGGAAAAAAGACCATCTTCACAGACAACATCTCATAATTTTTTTTTCAATCCAACTACAACGAAAAAAAATATCTCTAAAATTGAGAGCACAACAAATCTTTTCTTTAATTTCCCATTCAACCTTTCTATAACTACCTGATCCCTGCATTGTTCTCAGTATGAACACCAATGCTCTTTAGGGAGCCGATGTCCACTTTGGGAGGACCAGAATGCCGCCTCACTGAACCCGGAGAAATTCCATCACCCATCGGAAAAGAGAGCCTCTTCTTTGCCAATCCCATTGACCTCCTATCTGAAGTCTCGACCTTGTTCCCTGACGGGCTCTGGAACCGGGACTTCGCTCTCGCGGATTCCGTGGGCACCATGTAATTTGGCACTGCTGGTGAGCTCACCAGGCTCTCATCGTCCCTCACTGATGACCCGGCAAGGCTATGTCGTCTAAGCCTCTCCGACTGTAAGCTGAGGTTGCTCCTTGAGTCATCCTCTATGCCCCACCTGCCTCGTGGGCTTGCCATTTTCTTCCTCCCGGTGACGGATGGAGGCTTTGATGGGGGAGTCGAAGGTGACTGGTGGCTTGATTTTTGGGACAAGCGCTCTGCATTGGCTCGTCCTCCCGGTGCCGTTCCACCCCCGACACTGCAGCTTGCACTCTTTGTGCGCTTTATGAATGTGTGGGAATCATTGGGTTCTTTATCTATTGCACTTCGGCTTTCCCATGGACGGGTTGCCATCCATCTCTCTAACCAACTCCACCCCCAATGGGGATTGTTCGGGTCCGTGAACATCGGGTTTTCTGACCTCGAAGAATTCCTCCATAACTGCAGTGTCATTTTCTCATCAAGATTATTATTATTATTATTACTATTTATCCTTAATCAGGGACTCATTAAACCAATTCATTATGAAAATAGTGGAAAGCAGTTGAGCATCAAGTAGCCAAATAATTGGGAATATGGGGGTCCTGATTTTTTGGATTGATGAATATGAGGATCCATTCTTATAGATTGTAGATAATTTAAAGAAGTGCAGTTGTAACAGAAATTAATGAACAGAGAAACATGTGTAAATTACACTGAATTATCAAAAAAAGAAGTTTAAATTAGACTGCCTGTGAAATTGTGCATATGCGTTCTTTATTTTATGTAGTTCTCTTTTTTTTCAAACACAAGAAACGTAAAAGATGATCCATAGAAGATGCAAAAGCCAGATACAATCACCTGAAGAAGAGACTCCAAGGAATGCCAGATTAATAACCTATTACAGCTTTTAAAGGACAATCACCAAGATAAGTAGGTCCAAATGATGGCCCATAACAGTCTATAAGAACCAAGCACCAGGTTTTGGAGGGCACCACCTACCAACGAAGTCTATTACCAATTTTTTTTAAACAAAATTGGGCAAGTCAACTTGGAAATCTTGCTGACCAATTTCTGAGTTAAATTAGTCTTCCATTAATATAAAATAAATGGATATGGATTCATGTTTAGTGATTGATAGTGTTTCGTAATAATCAGAAGGTAATGGAGAGTAATTGAAGGGTGGAAGAAACAAATGAAATATGAATGGCTGTACCTGATGAGAAAATGCGTATGCCATTGCTCTTTCTCTCCTCATCGAAGCTTCTTGCTTGTTCTGTAGATTTGCTTCAAGTTTCTCTTTCGATTGAAGACTGGCATCCCAATCATCCCCCATCTGTAATAGAATTAAGAAAATCAATACCCTCCTGGTGCCGATAAGTTTTGCTATGGTTTAGTTTAAAGAAAAAGAAACACAAAACAAACAAATGAGCCAGAAAAATGTTGCTTAACCGAGAGAAGCTTGTATAGAGAAACATCCAGAGACAAGCTGACTTTTAATGGATTTTTTTTTTTTTCCTTTTTTGATCGGTAAAGATGTAAATTCATTGAGAAAATAAAAATACATCCGAAGCACTAAGCAACGAGCTTAGAGGGGGGGGAGGTGGAGGCGGGGAAGGAGAAAAAGGAAATGAAAAGGAACACGTGAGGGGAAAACTGGCGTACAGCCTACAAAAGCACTCCAATAGAACCCTGATCATTTCTATAATTTTTTATTTTTTATTTTGTACTTTCTTATTAAAAATTAATTTAAATAAGACTAGTTCTACTACAGATAGTACTATTCAACTCATTTTAAGGGCCGTTAAGAAAATTTTAGCATGTTTTTAATTTGTCTTGAAAATAGTCAACAATTAAAGTTATGAATCAAGTCAAAATGAACACGTACCATATTACAAAACATAGGAGTGAGATGTAGAGGTTTTTATTTGACCAGTTAATGTTGAAACACTTCAGAAAAGAAGCCAAATGCCCACCACAGAAGCAAGAGCTTGTAATGATAAAAAATTGAAAATAAAGTCCAAAGAAGTTTAATTTGGTAACTTAGGAGGTTGCTTGTTTTTTTCCCTAGAATCCACCCCTTTGCATCCTGTAAATTTTTTTACTGTAAACCACCTTACCAGCCATGAAATGAACATCACCAACACGTGTTTTATGTGGAATGGCTTCTATGAAACGGTTGAACATCTTCTAGTACACTGTCCTCAGGCTAAAATGGTGTCAATTTTTTCTGTTAGTGTTTGTTTTGTCCGGGTGGCTCCCCTGTACCCTTAGGGACCTTTGGCAGGTTGGGGACCTGGACCTTTCTCTCCCAAGGGACAGCTTTCTTGTGCATTTTTTTTTTTGTTTTCTAATATAATGCCTATGCAAGTGCTGTTTGGATGCCAAGTGGCACCTAATCCAAGATCAGGTGCCAAGGCAACATGCACTATCACATCCATTCAAAACATCTTATCCACCATTCAAAACGTGGTCAAAGTTGGCCAAAATTCGATGCACCAAGTATGTTGGGCGGAACCCAATATTTGACAACGTTTTTGAAGGCCAAAAAAGTTTTTTTTAAGATCACATGCCATGTGGCACATGATCCCAAAACGGGATTTTTTTTGGGATCATATGCCACATCACATGTGATCTCGGCACTTGCACAACGTTCAAACGCTGGAGGCCTGAGGCAGGGACTCTCTCTCCTATATATATATATATATATATATATATATATATATATATATATATATATAAAACTTGTTCCCTTGACCTCAGCAGAAAAACAATTTTAATTAACATAAACTCATATCTTCCCTATTAATTCTAAAATGACTGCATCAACTGAAATGTGCTTTGAAGTAATTCATATGGTCAAGGTGGCAAACAAACCTCAAACATGGTCATAAATGGAACAATTATCAGCAGATAGATAATAAATAAATGTAACCAAAATAAATAAAAATTTAATTGAATTATAGGACATACTGAGGCTTGCAAGTTTTCGAGCTCCTCGTGTTTCTGGAGCAACTGCAGCTGAAGAGCCTGGTTCTCCTCTGACATCCGGATCCTCCTCGAACGGATTTGTGACTGCACTCTAGCCAAAGTCTGCATGCAACGTAGTGTTGTCGTTGCTTGGCGCTTAACAGAGTGTCCATGGATTAGTGACTTCAATCTAACCAACCCTCTCAAAGCCCTCAATGCCCTTCTTGCCTAGCAAACAAATTACTAAATTGTGACTCAGGAGACCCAAATTTATATAGGATAAATGGCATTAGCCTGCCCTTTTTACAGATTGTGCCATGGCCGTCCCACTTGTAGTCCACGTGGCATAAGTGTTGAGCAATCCAAGTCATCAAAGTGGCAGCTCATATTGAGAGTTACCCTTAGCCCCAAAAAAGCACTGATTGGGAGATCTGAACGGTCTGATCTGTGAACTCTAACAGGGATGGTTGTGCGTTTTTTTTAACGGTTGATATTAAATTGCACTGGCCAGCTGGTTCTGCTCCTCTGTTGGCTGTGATTTTTTAACTAAGACATCGCCAGTGAAGGGCAGTCAAGTGGACTGCTTGGACAATACAAACCATATATACCACTTGGCATATAGAGCGGATTGTCAGGCCTCAAACATTTAACCACGTTTAACAGTCGGTCTCATTTATATATCAAGCAATTATTATTGGAGGATATTTGTTTAGTGATGTTTTGTTTGTTGTGGTTTTAGAGCCACATGGTTAGTAGTCTTTTGTTCTTGGTTGCTACTCTCCATAGGAGCTTATGACTGTCAGTGTCTCACACACAAGATGTAGTGTCATCTGTGCAACTGTGCATAGAAAATCTAAATTTTTAGAATGCTATAGCCTTCTAATGATAAAATATTTGTCACTTCTATAGTCAGCTTGAAATATGACAGAAAAATTACTTATGATGACGAAAAAGTTATCAATTAGCAATTGATGTCTCAAAGCAACACTTACCAATTTCCTCTTAAGTGAACCTTACTTCTTGTAGGGATGTAGGAGCAGGAGCTGGAGTAAAAGAGGGTAGGAACGGATTCATGTGCTGGATGAGAAAGCTAGTATCCATATATCATGTTTTTTTTAAAAAAAAAAGTGGCAGGACCACCGACCACCGGAAGCGCTGGTTAATATTTAAAAAACATGATATATGTATATGGTAAATAAAATAGAATACACCTTATTTAGTGGTCATCTCTATAGAAACTTTGAAATAGCTTGATTAAGAAATTGCAAAAACTAAAATTGCAAATATTATTTGTGTCAAATAGACGATCATAAAAACAGGGCTAAAATGAGCTTTGGAAGTGTGAGTGAGATGCAAAAGCAGCACCTTAGAAGAAATATTGTAAAGCTAAGAGACCAAACTCAGGTTCCTGTATTTTAACGAGCGATAGAACATTCTGCATCACAAACTTCCACAACCTTCTAGTTTCCCTTATCGAACCTCTGAAAGATGACAGCATTGGTGTACAAGAATAAACATGCAAGACAGTAATCATTCCAATATGTAGCAGTGTTTCAGAATTTGAAGATCGATTCTTTAAAAAACATATTTGCAAGATTTGTCTAATTTTTCCATAAAA
The DNA here is from genome assembly GCA_021018995.1 of Chloranthus sessilifolius. NCBI lineage: Eukaryota > Viridiplantae > Streptophyta > Magnoliopsida > Chloranthales > Chloranthaceae > Chloranthus > Chloranthus sessilifolius. The sequence continues at coordinate 74,560,580 of CM037589.1, forward strand.
CAAAAGATCATCTGTTTCTTAGCACTAATTTTATATAATCCCAGTACAGAGAAAAATATTTTTAACTTTTCAAGAGATTGCAAATAAAGAAACAGACTGTTGCTTTCTTAATCTATAGCTAATATTTTGCAGAACCTGTTAAGGGGACATCTTCCCACAATCATTCTTTGGCAACACTTAAGTCATGAACAACGAATGAGAAGAACTATCCATAGTCGTAAAGTATAAGAAATCCGTGTTGTGGTGATTGATTTATAGTGATTAATTGTGGTAGTTAATCTCCAACTGTTATCAGATTAATGAGGGTCGTTCTTCCTAGAGCATTGATGGGCATATCCAAGAAGTATTTTTCTTTTTATTTTCATTTCTTTGTTAAACTTATGACCTGGAAGTTGCAATATTGTAAACCTTGGAGTTGAGCTACAGAGCCCAAACTCGTATCTGAACAGTCTATATAATGGGCACTATGACCCCATTTGATTAGTGTGGTGAAAATACCTACATTGGTGAAAGATGCTCATGAAGAAAACCTCGACTCGGCCGACACTGATACATATGATTTCATCGAGAACCAATACTGATACCACCCTGATACAGGTATCACCAGCATCGCGGCACTTCCCTCATTGATCTAGTGATTTTAGGCAATTGATCAGTGATCCTTGACAATAGGACCCAACACATTAAAAGATAATTTTGATACTTAGTAACTTAGGGTAGAAATAATAGTAAAAAATACAGATGATAAATAACAACAAAATCCTTCAACAAATACTGTTTGAATCTTAATGGAACAAAAAGATTTATACCATGTATCCTCGAAATGCTGTTTGAATCCTAATTGCAGCAAGTTCTTCTCTTGATTTTCCGGGAAACTGAGGCAGAGCTGTAAGCCGAACAATCTCTGCAGCGGCTTGAGCAGCAGCAACAGCGGCCTCAGCGGCAGCAGCAGTTGCACGTGCCACGGAATAAGCATGCTTGCTTTGCTCATGCTCCGCCTCGGTCAGTTTCACCTCCTCAGAGGGAAGAGGAGGTGCCGTGACAGTTACCTCTGATGATGAACAGGGATCTGACTGTTTCGATCTTCCAAAACCCCATTTCTTCTTTGATTTACTGGTTTTCTAATCAAGAAAAATGAAAGATTCAATGAACAATATATTTAACACCGCAAATTTGCGAATCAGACAGAGCATTTTAAAAGTTCTAACCTGGTCATTCTTCTCCTTCGATTCAGAGCTAAGAGCTCTTTTTACTGCAACAAACCAGTTCCCTTTTTTCCCCATCTTCTAATCATTCCTCATTGTGATCTTGATGACATATAAACAAACTGAGGCAAAAAACCCATTGTTAGATTGAAAAAAACCTCTTTGGCACGGATATAATAACAAAAAATACCATAACAAGACACTATAGATCTATGAAGTCCTGAAAGAAGAAAAACCCATATTTACATTTCAAAGAAACAATACATACCAAACAAATAACCAAAATTTGACTTCTCAAACAAGAAATCTGTTTCTGAACCGCAATGTAGAGAAAAAAAACAAAAAGATACACAAAAAAAAACACCTTTTTCTCATCTAACAAGCACATAGGTCATACCCAAGTGCTGAAATTGTGAGATCTTGAAAAAGCTCAACTGCCAATACCCAAATTCTAAAGTTAGTTAACTTTTAAATATGAAAACAAAAAAGCACATTATTTTTTTCAACCAAAAACTGAAAAATGAAAGCATTCTGTGCGCGTGTTTATTAATTAATTCATAAAGACTACAACTCTCTTTCAGGCTAAAAGAGAAAAGCCAAAAAAACTAAAAGAAACCATTTTTTCCCTGTCAAACAAGCATAGAGAGATATACCTAATTGCCTAAATTGCAAAATTTTGAGGAAACCTCACCAACCCATACCCAATTTCTAACGTTAGGCAACTTTTCAAAGATGAAAGCAAAGGAAGTGTTCTCCAATCCCAAAAATAATAGCATTGCACCTTCTTTTTTAAGAAAAATTTAAAAATGCGCATCTCCTTCAGATTCAAAGCAAGAGACATGACCATACCATTATCAGGTGATGACATTTCCAAATCTTTAAGCAACTCTCTCTCTCTCTCTCTCTCTCTCTCTCTCTCTCTCTCTCTCCAACAGAAAAACAGATCACTTTGTAAGCTTATTGTTATTTCTCAAAGAAATCTTAAAATAACATAAGATGAGAAAATAACAGCTGGTGTTTTGAGGGACCACCGTTCGGTAAGAAAGTGGACCCCATGACTAAATATGCATCGACAATAAAACCAAGCTGCTTACTCCTAGGTAGGAGTCCTACCATTCTCTATACGTTTTCAAAGTGAATTAATAATAATATTAATAAGAGAGAGCTACATTGAATGTATAGAAATATACCTTTAATAGAGTTTCTGTTATTTGGATTAACTGTTACTTTAGGAGAAAAGTTTTCATGTGGTGCCGGCGAACATGATTTTAAATATTGGCCATATATATATATATATATATATATATATATATATATATCGGGTTAGGTCCCATCCAATACTGCTATATATCCCAATTTAATATTGGGTCAAATATATCGGATCATACTGGCCCATAAATGATGGCATTGGCCGATATGTATCGTATCATATATAACTCAGATACCAAATATGCCTTCTTAATTATCTATATATATATATATTTCTTTATTTAAAATAGAGGAAGAGCTTCGTATTCTTGAATGTTTCAGTTTCTACTTACTTGCAGACATAGGTGCGGCTTTTGCATAGAAAGTTGATCTTTAAACACAAACTTTTCCTTAAAAAAATGCTATTTTTTTAATAGGTAAGTTGGACTCAAACCTGCTGCTTGTGTTACAATATTGTCAACCTTTTATTGTGTTACACGCATGGATCAAAATTTTGGCCGATAGACCTAAACGAAACCGAAAACTCAAACTTTCGGTCTCATAATATATGTAAATAAAGTTTTCGGCCGAAATTTTAGTTTCGGTCCGGCTCGAAACTGAAATGAAATCCGAAAATTTTAACCTTGGTTACATGCCCCAAACCGCCTTCCCCCTTTAGACCATGCATGTACCAACAGACGATCAATTTTTTATTTCATGTGGCATAGATCCCCAAAAATGCCTGCTCTCCCCCTTTAGATCATTAAGGGCATTTTTGGGATTTGTGTCACATGGAATCAAAATCTGACCATCTAATGGTAAGATCATGATCTCATGATCTGTTGTGTGGAAGATTAGGGTAAAAATAATCTTCATCGTCTTATTCCAAGCAGCAATGGGTTTCACTAGGTTTGAGGCATTAGTGCTTTCAATAAACCTATAGGCGGGAAGAGAGAGGCACCTAATAACGACAATAAGGGAGCTACAACTTGCATACAAGATTTGTACCGTGACACATGATTAAAAAGAAAGATTGTTATTTTTGGGGTTTGTGTCACGTGGAACACCGTCTAAGCCGCCTGATTTGACACGAAACGCGATCTCTCTCATTCAATAGAGTCAAAGTTCATAATATAATTCAATAATTGACTATGACAAATCAGATGATAGAAATCATGATTTGCACCTCTTTTTAGCCTTAATGATTTGTACATCAAGGTCTTTAAATCAAAAGGCTTAGATGACGATCTATATGGCACAAATCCCAAAAATAAGAAAGTCCTTCATTTCAATTATGTGTCTTGGTATAAATCTCATGTGCAAGTTATAGCTCCTCCCTCGGTTGAGATTATACATCCGGGTGTAGCGTTGAGTGCAACACCCATACTGTTTGGGCACCACATGGTACCCCAATCACAAGGATTGGGTGGGTGCGGGTGCAACAACAACTTGGATAATAACAATTATAAATCACCCCATTTTTTTGGCTTTATCCGATGCATATCCACCGTTTAAAAATGTGTCAAAGAAACCTAAAATCAATGCAAAGTTGATTGGGCATTACCTTATCTTTGACCCATCAAGTGGAGGGCCAAAATGTCACTTGTTTATTTATATTTTTAATCACATGTCCCATGACTGATAAACCCAAAATGGGTATTATTTTGAGTTGATCATTCCACTTGGCATGTGATTTGGCATCTGGGTGGAGGGTTACATCCGATTGCATTTCCCCAATTTTCTAATAATAATACTAATAACAATATAATAATAGGAGAGCGCTTAATTATACTACAAAATTAGTCCAAACACACAATTTAAAAGAAAGACTTTATATTTTGAGGATGGTGTCATGTGGAAACACCAATTACGTCATTTGATTTGAAAGCTATATGATCTAAAGTTCTTAGAGGCAAAAGATTGACACTAAATACCATCCCTCTATCATATGATTCATTACAGGCTTTACAACCAACTGATGAATTAGACAATGGCATTTAATTGCTTTGAATCATGCGATAAAGATCATATTTTGTGCCAATCTTTCTCAGAAAGATCACGACCTTCAATTCAAAGACTTAGATGATGTTTTCATATGATACCTCTTTCTCCTTTAAATTTGTGTAAGGGTCAAACTTTGTGTGTGCAAGCAATGACTCACTAACAATAATAAGGGAGCAGCTACTTGCACAAAAAAACTAGGTCTTTGCACATGAGATGAAAATCTTCACTTGCAAAGGATCAATTCATGTGATTATTTTTTTTAAAAAAAGATAATAATATTAATAATCCTCGAGATGATTATTTCACAAAGGCCTCCTGATCAGACAGCCAAGCGCATCCAATTGGTAATGTTCTTGGCCGGGTCGTAACCGACATAGCGGCCCCACTACAACGCCAATTCGGATCTATAGCTATGTGTGCTACGTATACAATTTTGATGAATGGGGCACTAAGGATGGTGTTTGGTCTGAACACCTAATGCCCAAACCTCACGTAAATATTTTGCTCAACAATAAATAAATGTTACAGTGACCGAGAAAAGAGGTAACGAGCCCCATTTATTTCCCAACCTCCAAGCAGTTAAAGTAACCGATTTGCATAGGCGTTTAATATCGAGGCAAGTTGGCATGGCTACATTATCACATTAATGTGACCGCATGTTACTTACGCCCCTAGTTATTTATGATGGCATCTTAATCGAACGGACCAGAGCTCGTACTTTCGTCTTTAAATGATTCGACGCTACTAAAGGTGTAAGATGTACCTAATTCAAGCTATCATATCTCACCTACTGAACACTATGGCACTGGCTCGGAAATAACGCTATTTAAGACATTTGAACCATCTATGTAGTTGAATATCAACCATCCTTATTATTAAGGAAGCTACTAATGTGGAGTTCCCTGATCAGATGGATTGTAACAACATATCGGCTTGATTGGCTAAGACATATTCAATTAATCGAATGTCATTTTGACTAACAATGAAAGTGGAGGCTGCTGACGTGACTGACTGCATCGACCTGCATTAATTGAGTTCAATTGCACTTGCAATTAATTGCGTTGCACCACATCAGCCGCCTGCACTTTATTTATATAAAATCTGTCCTCCATATAATACAGTCCTCCAAATTTGCTTCCATAAAACCCCTCGGAAATACTTTGCCTTGAGTACTTTGAGGAGGTTTGTTAGATCAAAAGTGTATTTCAGGATGAGTTAAACATCATTTGGCATTTAAGAGTTGGTTAGAAGCAAGGTGTCAAATAAGATACGGGAATCGGGTATCGGTCGATGGACGACCGATACTGATACGTATCAATCAATTTTATTTTATTTTTAAAAAGAAAGAAAACAAAACAAAAAACTCGATTAAAACCGAGACGTATTGGCCGATACTCGATACGGGACCGATACGTATCGATTTTACCAAAAACCGATATGTATCGGTATCGGCCGATATTTGATACCCAAGTTAAAAGTTGTAACTCTTTATTCTTATCTTAGTAAATTGTTATATGTATTTTTTAATTTTTCGGGGGCTATGAGAATAACTTTCCTCACTTTTTGTTTTTTTGGTAACTTTCCTCACTTTACCGCTAGGGGTTGGTAGGGGACTTTGATTTGTTACGAATAGGTCATGGGATTGAATGTTAGCATCTTCTTTCTATGATAATCAAATACCCTGTAGGATGTGTAAATCGTGAAATACTCATAACACGGTGGGGTGAGGGTATTCCTTAGAGATTAGTCCAAGCATAAACTTGGGATTACCCTTTATAAAAAAATAAAAAAAAAGTTCCCCACTTTAGCGTTTTACTTCACTAATTATATGTATTTCGGGCTTATGGAGCATTAATTACATCAATAAAAGCTAAGTTAAAAGTACTGAATTACCCTCAAAAGCTTACAACTTATTTATGAAAATTTTCTTTTTGTTCATTCACTACAAAAAATAAGACTATTAGCAGCAACCAAAAACTGCCACTAATATTCTCAGTGGCAGTTGTAAAAACTGCCGCTATTAGTGCTGTCGCTACTTTATTTTAGTAGACAGCTTTTACAATTGCCGGTGAAGGTTTTAGCGGCAGTTTTTACAACTGCTGCCACTAAGTTGTCAATAATAGTGATAATCACTAAAAAACTGCCGCTGCCATATTTATACCGACATTATAAATAGGGAGATACGCACTAGAAGTTTTGCTGATGTAGAGGTTTTGATAAAAGTAAAATAGGAAAACTGAGTAGGAAACTTATTGGAAAAATATGGAACTCAATTGAGTCAAAAGTAAGAATTGCAATAGTACAAAAAATAAAATATATGTATGCTATAATTGGAACATCGGCAGTCTTTTTACAATAGTTCAAAAAGAAAAACATATGTTTGCTATAATTCGAACATCGACACCGTCTTTTTCAACCTAGTTGATGTCATCCCTTTCTAACTCTTGACACAACATACCTTTAGCGGGGACAGATCCAACGAGCAAGTGTGAGTGCTTCAGTAGTCCCAGGTGGCGGACGGGGACCAGAATGGGAACTAAGACAAGAGGGTGGCAGTGCCAGTGCAACCCTTTGAACAGATGATATAATGCTGCAAACATACTGCCGGGCCATGGATGCTACATTTTCTTGCTTGTGCTTCTCAAATGCAAATTGAAATGCTATTGTCATCACAGATCTCATGGTGCCACTGTTGCCAATTTAGATGAATCAGAGCTTTCAAGGTTTTGCTGCTTTGGTGAATCATTCGAAATCTGATACATTTGCAGTGCCATGGAATTCGACCAGTGAGTTATTACGATTCCTTCAAAGGATGGCTACCAAACACACCTCCTGCTCTTCATCGCCTGCTCACTTCCTAACGAAACCTGTTCAAAGCTGCTTGCTCACTTCCTAATGAAATCAGTTGAAGGCTGCTGTAGTGTTATTTTCTTTTCTGCTGCGCTCATCTGGAATACTATTTTAGCAGCTGGCATCACTAAAAACACAAGCACGATCAAAGGATGAGTGCAGCAATGAAAGGGATCTAAAAGAACCACCTGTAGTGCACGAACATGCAGAACTTATGGTATATGGCCCAGAGAAAGTTGATAGAAAAGAAAGCAAAAAAGTCATCATTCAAAGAATTAGAGACAGTCATATACGAACTGATGTCCACCCAAAATACAAGCCCCATCAGAGGATTCACACCATTTGATCCTGGCACTTTAAAATAGACCATTGTTCATATCAAGTGTCGGGTCTATATTGAACTTCTCAGATTGGAGGGTACAGGTCCTTGATGGGCTTTTTTTGGGGCCACAAATCTTACGATATCAATGACCAGAGTTAAATCTTGTATTATTATTCGTGAGGGTGATACGTTCACCTTGCAGCCCTTCATAACGGAATCTATTAATTCACATAAATTAATATAGATGTAGCATTTATTACTTGATTTGCAATCAGCTACAATGAATCATATTGCAAGGGATTACCCTGTAAAAATACAAACAGGAATTGAATTTGCTTCTTGACATGCATAAGCTGTGCACCCCTCGAACTGAGCAGGTTGAAAGTTACATATAGGTTCTGGTTGGTCACCCCACGCTGCTGCTTGTTCAACAATCCTCATTGCCAAAGGAGTGGGGCCATTTAGGCAAAAAGGAGCAAAGAAGATTTCTGAAACATAACATTCATTAGTAAGTAAAATAACTCAAATGTGCATAACCATATTGATACTTGGAGAGAGAGAGAGAGATTAATGTCTTATTTTTTGGTAAAAGGCTCTGAAGCCTTTCTTCAGTAAATAGAGTTTTTTTTTTTTAAGATTTTGAAACAGATGATTGGCCTTTCTCATTTAAAACAAAAAATTAAATCACTTCGTCCCCCCAACTGTTAAACCCTTAGGTGCACCTTGCTGGACCAGGTAAGGTAGAGTATAAATAGCATGTAGCTATTTCCTTTTTTATTCTCAGAACCATATATTACGAGTGTCAGTTCACTGTTTCTGTAGTCATTTTTACATTAAACCATCATCATCATATATCCATTAATACCCGACCCAACCGATATTTTACATATGAAAACATGAAAAACAGATATTTTTTACGTGGTCGAGTCGGGTTTTCGGGTTGAGTGAACCATCTTGTCAGATCGGGTCGGGTGCACCATCAAGTCGGGTCAGATTGGGTCGAATATATCATAAGGTCGGATTGGGTCGGGCATATGCCATTTTCCTATTGGGCAGCCAAAATTTTGGCCCCGACCCAACCTGTTGACAGCCCGAACCAGTATGATACATACCGGTAATGTACCAGCTGGTATAAAAGTAACCTAACATAAAAATTATATTGTGTACCAGCCATGCCCTGTTCCAGATCCAAGATCTGAAAATTAATCCATAGATGAAAACCATACCAATTCAGCCATGTGATGGGATGAAAAAAAAATCTAATTAAATTAGAGGTGATTGATTGCCCAGGGAATCTGCAAGTATTGTAGTGAGCCTTGAGTTATCATATGGTATAATCTCCTTCTTCGAACTCAGCGATGACAAAATATCTCCCAACCTAGACATGAAAAGGCAAAAGTAAGAACATTTTGAGCTATTGAGCTATGGAAACTGGTCGGTTATTGGTAAAATTAATTAGCATATATATATATATATATATATATATATATAGGATTGAAAAGCCCCCTTTTCGATATTCCTGAAAAAAAATAATAATTCCAATTAACAATGATCTATTAGCTAAAAATCAAGAAACTTATTTACATAAAATACAAAAGAAAACCAGGACTATGAAATGATCCACTAAAGTAAAAATGTTTTCTTCCTCACGATTTCTTTCAGAAAAGTTCAGGTTATAGCCGTTATACAAATCAGTATGATAATAATAGGTGTGATAGATGTGTGCATATTAGTGCATGGTCGAACAGTGTCACGGAAGCACAAGCTGAGTTGCCAGGTAGTGAAACATGAAGGTGGGAGGTTGGATGGTTGAGGCGGACAAGTGAGCAAGTTGCGCAGTCATGGTGCACAGATGTGCTCAGCTGCATGTTGAGAGAGGAGATGGAGGAGCCTTAGAATTCGATTTTTGGAATAAAAAAATTTCTACTCCATTGAAAATTGGAAGCCTAATTTGTATTAAACTTAAACTCCATACCTCTAGATCTATCCTATAATTTCTGGGCGCTTTTGCGAAGTCGATTTGCAGCACTAGATAAATATAAAACTTAAGTCTGCATGTACAACAATTATTTCCATATTTGCATATCCATATCTGCATAGAAACTTTTTCGAAATTCTCTAAGGACTTATGTGACCCCAAGAGTAATCCCATAAATAAACTGGTTCATAATTCTTCCAGAAGTTGAACCTTGGAAAATCATTCTATGTAGATATATAAGTGACTGGACAGGACAATCATGTTCTAAGATTAAAAGTTAAGAAATTAATCAAGGAAAAACAAGAACCAAAGAGGAAACAGCATGTTCTCCAAGGGAATTAAAAAATTGATACATATGGGCATATTAGTATGAAGTACCAAATATGGCCAAATTTTAAAAAAGAGACGTCCTCCAACCATCCTTACAAACACTTACGCAGAAAGTGATTTCATCACATGTAGCAAATCTGTTACATGCTCACCACTAGCATCCTCCATGAGCAACCCTTCACTTCCAGCTAAATCCACAAGAGAAATCTTACTGTACATGTTTTCCCTAGTGACCCAATTGCTATTATGTATATGAATCATAATGACCCTGAAAATGTAACAAACAAAAAGAAGCTGATAAGATAAAAATTTGAAAGTAGCTAGTGCAGAAAGATCAAAAAGCATGCTACTGCAGTTTGGACTTTGGAATTAACCATATATTTACAAATAAAAAACTAAGTGTATCATAGGATTGTAATAATGCAGTGTGGTATATTAGACAAATAACTAAAGTGTACCTCTGTTCGCGCCTATGAGTTTGTTGAAACCGCCACTGTCCAAAACCCCTTCAAATCCATTGACTGCTTTGGATCAGATGATGGAGCTTGTTTTTCACCCTTATCTTCCACCCAATGGATCTTGAGACCATAAGCGTACCATCCAACAGTCCGTTTTCGATTCCACGAGGCACAAACCCAAAAATTAGCCCTAAATCATATAACAGACATCACACTCAAACTTGATTTTAGGGCCTTTTTTATCTCTGACACGTGGAATTAGAAACGGACAGTCTGATTGTAAGATCATGGTCTCAAGATCCATTGGGTGAAAGATTGGTGTTAAAAATGACCACCATCATTGATCTGAAGCAGTCAATGGTTTCGAGGGGTTTTGGACGTAGGCGCTTTCAGTAAACCCACAGGTGCGAACACGGGTTACCATAACTAAATTAAATAGTGATGTTTGACTGTCAAATATGTAGCCACAAATAAAAAAGTTATTCTCAGAAATTAAATTTGGACAGATCCAACAAGCAAGTGTGAGTACTTCAGGAGCAAGTGTGCTAGTGCAAGGATAACCTGACCCCCAAATCCTCCAATGAGAGATCTAGGTAAGCATTGGAGGATTTGGGGGATTTCAGAAATTAAATTTGGACAGGTAAGCACTGTCAAATATGCTTTAACAGCTGCAGCTGAGTAAGCATCAATATTGGTGTCTGCCCATTCCGATCGGTGCTCACGCAAAAATCTGAGGAGCAATGCTGGGGGTACATTCTGAAAGATAGGAACGCGTCATTAAGAAAATGAAAAGCCATGCAGACCATTATATAGGAATGGAAAATTAATGGACAACAAAAAAAACTGAACCAAAATTTAAAGCTGATCCTTTTCGCAGGAAAATTGAAGAATTAAAGAAGATTCTTAGCCAAAAAGAAGTGAAAGTTTTCAAAAATGGTTGATCACATTTATTTCACTCGTAGAATGATTAGAATGACCATTCAACACAAGACTACCATCTTCCAACACAGAAGTATAGCGCAACAGCCACAAGTCACAAGCAGATGCAAAAGTTGTTGGAGCATATAGCTAAAATCCAGTCATCAACAAGCAAAAGACTCATTAAACTATCGAATTAAAGCCCCTTTTATAGGCAACGTGGCACATGTTAGATTAGTCAAATCACGAAACTTGATAGCTTATATATATTGAATTGAAGTGGGCTAAATAAACCACACCTTATAAGTAATTTGAACGGTTTCATCTATGTACTCTAATATAAAGGATTTCCCATATATTTTGTCACTGGGATCGGATGGTTCCAATTCTATCATAAGCATTGATTCTTGGGATTATATATGACCTAATGATAGCCAACTTGGTACACAGAAGGAGCCATGACTGCTCAGTTTCAGGCCATTTGATGCACATCTCTATCAATCCATTGCAGATACTATTATTTATGGTACAGAAATTTGGGCAGTCACGCCCTATCTGTGTGCCAAGTTGGCAGCAGAGTCGTTTTCCATTAAAACTCAGCAATTTTGTTATTATATCCGATTCATGTAGGATATATACGACCTGATATGAACTAATATTGACCGATAGTTGATCTGTTTGACCTGATATTTGACCCCATATCAAATTAGGGTATATATCTTATCGGATGAGGCCTAACCTGATACATATCGGCCAATATGTATCGGATATGACCGATATTTCAAACTATAGTCTAATATGAATCATTACCATGGCCTATGCCAAAAGGATACCAAGCCTCTTGGTTGGTCGTCTTCAAAGTTACTTAGTTCGGTTTGAACTTTTGCAACTTGCAATTGATTAGAGTCAAACAAACCGTATTGGTCAGTGGTAAATAGGTTTTAAAAGTATTTATTAATTTTGTAATATAAATGTGCACTTTTTAACAAAGAAATTGCAAATAACTACTTAACTATAAAACTTTAAAACCATAAAGACTTAGGTTCAAATCCCTTGTTTATGCTTCTAAAATTTTCTTTAAAATAAAATAGTTTGCAATAACGCTTGTCATGCTAAATCCAATCAAATTGAGTCGCAAACTGATTCGTTGTACCCAATTTGTTTTCGCCAGCCGAATGATCAGCAAATTAAGTAACATAGGTTTACACTAATCGAAAATATCAGCTGACACGTGCTGGCCAATATCTACTATTGAATTCCGGGGAATGGTCAGGTCCTACTAGGTAGAACCGGAATTCCAGTCCTACCCCATCTATTACCCTTGAAGAGGTCCAAGTGATTCTTAATTTTGATATTAAATATGCATATAATTCTTGTGCTTTGAATCTTTAATTCTAAACTTCCTCTGTTTTTATGAGGGATTGGTGGCATAACTGTTCCAGATTCTTTAGAAATGTGAGTGTGAGCATAGTTAAGGTAGTTAACAAATTGGTGGCATAATCTGTTGAACTCCAAATAAGCTAAGGCAGTTAACAAATTTGATAGATCAATATCTCATACCTGCAGCATGTGTCCCATGTAACAGTTTCAATACTTGAAAACAGAACCCCAAGAACCAAAAGCTAAAAATCTCATATAAATGTCATACACAAAAAGAAAAAGTCTTGACAGAAAAAGAATTGCATAGATTACCTGCTCAATCTTTGGCTAAAAGTATGCAGAACAACAGGCTGTCTGCCCAAGCCATACACCACCTCACCACTCGTCTCAAGGGCTATTTGTCTAATGTGACGCATTGCCTATAAGAAAATGATTAAGCAGTTCAATTCTTGTTTTGGTTTTAAAAAAAATCAACTAGTTGCCAGTGTCAGTTTAAGTTTTATGGTGTCGGTGTTGACCGAGGAGATTAAGAGATAATGCAAAATCATATTATAGGCAATGTGGTTTCACTAGGCTAGATTGCCTTTTTGACTGCCTTTTAGCATTGCCAAAGCTATAATATTTGCCTTTATGAAAGCCATCATAAGCATATCTAAAATTATCATTGAAAAGTTCAGAATCTGTGGCTACTTTTGGGTGTTTGGGTAGATTGCAATCCAACAATGGTATTATATTGCCATTGCATTTGGAGGTGTTTGCTGATGCAATATAATCGTTTCCATTTTTAACTCAGTTCTCCTAAAAGTTTGCGACTTTGGGCACACTTGAATGCCAGTATGGGGGCAATCTTATGCCTCAAGTGTCCCGTTTCGTAGGATGAGTTGTTTGATGAAGTTTACTCCAAACATGTTAAGCCCCTTTTCACACGAGGCGTAAGACTTTTTGGCTTAAGAGGTTGGGCCCCCGTAGGGTCATCCAAGATGTGTTGCCTCCTTTTTTGTCATTTTCTCAGGCTGCAACACTTATAAGCACTGATTCAAACAACCTAGAGAAATTAACAAAATGGAAACATATATAAAATATGATACTGATATAGCCTAATGGAAACATATAAAGTGCACATTGAATTCTATGACCGATTTTAAACAGCCTAGATCAATTTGAACTTTTTGAAATATGGCCTAAGATAATTCAACTACTATATCTGGTGTTAGAATTTGAAATTTTCTGTATAGATTTATGGAGTATTCATTATAGTTTTCATTCTTTTCTCTAGTGCTGAACTTGAAATGGGAATTTTGCTGATGGATTTTTGAAAAGTTATATGCAGGAGGAGTAACTTCTATGAACCATCAAGTTCCACAAATTCATCATATGAATGAAGAAAAAACTGAACATTAGTAAATAATCAGGGAAAAAACGAAGCAAAAAAATAGAACATTATAGGCAACATATCGAACAACTGATGGACAATTTTAATACTACTAATTGAAAACAACCAAAGAGGAGAGGGATCTAACCGGAGAGGTGTTTAATAGCAAAAATTTATTGTTCTCGTTGTCGTTATTTAGATCATTCAAACCAGATCTGCAAACAAAATAAAAGATTCAGGGAAAATATCACAGATAAGAACACTAACAAATCGAGAACTTATACAGAAAAACCATCATGAAAATCGACGACTTCTGTTAAAATTATAAAATACAAAAGAAAATAAGAAAAAGATGAAAAAGAGAAGAAGAAGACCAATGTCCACAATCAATTATATTGTTTACGGTTTGTTACATTATTCTAAATGTGAGAAAAGACATCCACGTAATAGAAGGCTAAGATAAAATGTTACATTATTCTTATACGAAAAGTATATAAATAAGATTACAAAAGCATTTGTGTCTCTGCAACCTTGAAAGAAATATGGAGAAAGGGGAGCCTATAGGAGTCTCTCCAGATAACTTCAAACAAAATAAAAAAAGGATAAAACTTCAAACGGATTAGCATTTTCAAAAACTCTAAACTTCAAACAAAATAAAAAAAAGGATAAAACTTCAAAAGGATTAGCATTTTCAAAAACCCTAGGTGATTCCATCTCAAATCCTCCGCTCCACAAGATCAAAGCCATAAAACATACCTGGATCAGTATTCACGGGCTCCCGATGTCGTGCAACTTGAATCGAAATCTACCTGTAACTTGAATCGATATCGAACCGCAGCTTGAATCACGAGTTTGAGACTTTGTAAACGTATCGAATCACCTTTTTAGGGTTCATTTCTAGGGTTTGACAGAAAATGGAAATGCCACCATCAACCACAATGATCGTTTATTCATATCATAGCTTGAATCAGGTTTCGTTTCTAGGGTTTCCAGCTTGAATCGATATCGTGGACTTGCTATAATAGCCTGGATTGAGTTTTGTTTCTAGGGTTTATAGCCTGGACAATGATTTAGGGAGAGTGGGAGAGAGCGTACGAGAGAGGGAAAATGAAATGAGACTAATTTAAGCATTTTGTTTTACTAAGTTCTGCGGTTTACGAAAACTGGCTGCCAGTATTTCTATGAGAGAGCAGCAGCTAAAACCTTTTTTTTTTTTTTCAGTGATTTTTTAAAGATAAAAGTTTTCTTTGATGGAGATTTTCATTTAAAATTTTTTTTTTTTTTTTTTTTTTTGCACTTTACTATTTTAATGGATAAATTGGGATTTAACTTGATACCTCAAGGTTATACTTTTATTTATTAATTATCATATGATTATAATAGGGAATCCCTTATCATATTGTTTGGACTTCTGCATTGTGTTGGAGCTATTGTTCGACAATTTGGACTGTACACATAAAACCAAAGCTCCCCAAATTATGTTTTTTCGAGGTTACAAAATAAATATTTAAAATAATACAAACAAAAAATTGTCAATAAGAAAAGTAAAAAGAAAATATCATAAATAACTTCAAAAAAATAAAAATTATTAAATTTTCACAATACCTTAATGGGTCACTAAGATGGGGTAATTGCGCTACGATCCGCGCTACAATATATAAATGCTTGCTACAATATCGTATCACTGTTATCGATTATATTGAACAATTAGGGTATCATACAATTTGTTACAATATTGTAGTGAGCGTTACAATATATTGTAACATTGTTATTATAGTGCAACGTAAGATATATAGTATCCCTATCGTAGCATGAGAGCACTGTTATGGTATATTATAGGAAATGCCAGAGTTCAAGATTCAAGAATCCATCGAGCAACCAGCGTATAATGGTGAGCCGCAGTACGGGTATGGACTTTGAGAGTTTGAGACACATTTAGATCTCCACTGTGCATAGCTCGCATATGCATTTGTCATTTCTTAGATAGACATTTATCTCAATGTTACCCAACACATGATAAGGCTCTGATCGTGTCTGCCACAATATTGTTCGATCCTAGGCTTAAGTCTCTGCCCCGATTTTATTTTGGGTATAAGCTTATGTCCCTACCTAAAACGTGTCATGACATGCAACATCCGCAATCATATGTAGTCTCGGCTAAGGACATTTTTCTGTGAAACTATCATAATCCCCCACCTTAGAGAAGAGTCGTACGTCCTCGACTCTAATACCATACCATTCTATGATAACGTTACATGAGCTTAAGCCTAGACTATATGCGATTGTGGATACTACATGTTATGATGTATTTTGGGTATGGACTTAAGTCATATTATGAATAAAATCGAGGAGGGAATTTAAGCTCAGAATCAAACAATATCTTTTGTTGTACGCTCTGATATACGGATGACGCATTTTGCACTATAAAAAAAATAAGACTATTAGCGGTAATTTTTTTAACAAAAAAATTGCTGCTAAAAGTCTTGTCGCTATCAAAAATAGCCGTTATTAGTCTTATCGCTATAAAAAATTGCCTTAACAGCAAATGTCGCTAAAACACCTTAATTTTGTAGTGTTGGGTGGGATCTTAAGCCCATGCCAGAAACAAAATCGGGGTGAGGATTTAAGCCCATAACAAAACAATATCATATCGGGTTGAGTTAGGGTTGTCACAGTATAGCTGGTGCCAGTGGCAGACCCATTCATGGACGAGTGTGAGCCAGCGCCTGCACTCAATCAAAACCATATTTTATTTTATTTTGTAATTCCTAAAATCCTCGACTACTTTATCTCTGGTGCAGTGTCGCCATCTCTCTGGCCCGATGCCCCCCCTCTCTCTCCTCTCACCCGCCGCCACCCAACCTAAGCTTGATGCCTCTCCTTACCGCCGGCGATCCCTCCGCTTGACACCCGCCTAGTTAGGTGAGAAAATCTCTCTCTCTCTCTCTCTCTCTAGACTACCCACTGCCCAAGATACTCCTCAGAGGCTCAACTCCTCTCCCTCTCTATTTCTCGCTCAGCCACCCCTTTCTCTCTCTAAGTTGCTTGCAGCCCGCCCACTCACGCCCCTCCTCTCTATTTCTCTCTAGTCACTCCTTTCTCTCTCCATGTCACGCCTACACCAGCTTGCCAAGCGCTCCTCTCGGCTCTCCTTGTTCTTTCTCCTCTATCTCTCTCCTCTCTTTATTTCTCTCTCTCTCTCTCTCTATTTCCCATAGTGACAAATTTCTAACCCTCAAATTTCTCCAAAATTTACCGAAATAGGGTTAGATAAACTTTTGGTGAAATTTCGATAATTTCTTCGAAATCACCAATATTTCAATAATTTATGTGAAATTTCACTGAAATTAATAATTTTTTTTTAGGGATAATGACTCTTGACCGACACTTAATCACCAAATAGTGTTTAAATGATCTTACACTATTAAAATGTCACTTTTATCTAACACCATTAAACTTGATTTATCATTGTGCCATGTTGCATACATCTATGATCAATCTAAATTGCCCAAATGGCAATCCATTATTAGAATATGTCCCATCCAAAGGATCATGCTTATAAGTGGATGTAAACCATCTAATCCATGAACTTTAATATCAGCCATCAAAATTAAGAACAACAGTTGATATTAGATTGCACAGATTGAATGGTTCAAATCCCTTAAGAAGTGTGATTTTTTGACCCATAGCCCTTCAATTGATAATATATCACTTTGACATTATGGATTTCCAAGATCATAAGCCAATAAATGGTATAAGATCGTTTAAACACAATATGATGTTTAAGCGGCATTCGGGAGAATCGGTCCATTTTTTTTAATGTTAGCCATTTATAAAAAATAGATAGATTTTTTTATAAATACTAAATATAATTTATATATAAATATTTTTTGTGCAACGTAAGATATATAGTATCCCTATCGTAGCATGAGAGCACTGTTATGGTATATTATAGGAAATGCCAGAGTTCAAGATTCAAGAATCCATCGAGCAACCAGCGTATAATGGTGAGCCGCAGTACGGGTATGGACTTTGAGAGTTTGAGACACATTTAGATCTCCACTGTGCATAGCTCGCATATGCATTTGTCATTTCTTAGATAGACATTTATCTCAATGTTACCCAACACATGATAAGACTCTGATCGTGTCTGCCACAATATTGTTCGATCCTAGGCTTAAGTCTCTGCCCCGATTTTATTTTGGGTATAAGCTTATGTCCCTACCTAAAACGTGTCATGACATGCAACATCCGCAATCATATGTAGTCTCGGCTAAGGACATTTTTCTGTGAAACTATCATAATCCCCCACCTTAGAGAAGAGTCGTACGTCCTCGACTCTAATACCATACCATTCTATGATAACGTTACATGAGCTTAAGCCTAGACTATATGCGATTGTGGATACTACATGTTATGATGTATTTTGGGTATGGACTTAAGTCATATTATGAATAAAAACGAGGAGGAATTTAAGCTCGTAATCAAACAATATCTTTTGTTGTACGCTCGATATACTGACGATTTTGCACTATAAAAAAAATAAGACTATTAGCGGTAATTTTTTTAACAAAAAAATTGCTGCTAAAAGTCTTGTCGCTATCAAAAATAGCCGTTATTAGTCTTATCGCTATAAAAAATTGCCTTAACAGCAAATGTCGCTAAAACACCTTAATTTTGTAGTGTTGGGTGGGATCTTAAGCCCATGCCAGAAACAAAATCGGGGTGAGGATTTAAGCCCATAACAAAACAATATCATATCGGGTTGAGTTAGGGTTGTCACAGATAGCGGTGCCGAGACCCATTCATGGACGAGTGTGAGCCTCAAAACCATATTTTATTTTATTTTGTAATTCCTAAAATCCTCGACTACTTTATCTCTGGTGCAGTGTCGCCATCTCTCTGGCCCGATGCCCCCCCTCTCTCTCCTCTCACCCGCCGCCACCCCACCTAAGCTTGGTGCCTCTCCATCACGGGCGATCCCTCCGCTTGACACCCGCCTAGTTAGGTGAGAAAATCTCTCTCTCTCTCTCTCTCTCTACCCACTGCCCAAGATACTCCTCAGAGGCTCAACTCCTCTCCCTCTCTATTTCTCGCTCAGCCACCCCTTTCTCTCTCTAAGTTGCTTGCAGCCCGCCCACTCCAGCGCCCCTCCCTCTCTATTTCTCTCTAGTCACTCCTTTCTCTCTCCATGCTGCCTACCTGTAGCTTGCCAAGCGCTCCTCTCCGGCTCTCCCTTGTTCTTTCTCCCTCTATCTCTCTCCCTCTCTTTATTTCTGTCTCTCTCTCTCTCTATTTCCCATAGTGACAAATTTCTCGGAACCCTCCGAAATTTCTCCAAAATTTACCGAAATAGGGGTTAGATAAACTTTTGGTGAAATTTCGATAATTTCTTCGAAATCACCAATATTTCAATAATTTATGTGAAATTTCACTGAAATTAATAATTTTTTTTTAGGGATAATGACTCTTGACCGACACTTAATCACCAAATAGTGTTTAAATGATCTTACACTATTAAAATGTCACTTTTTATCTAACACCATTAAACTTGATTTATCATTGTGCCATGTTGCATACATCTATGATCAATCTAAATTGCCCAAATGGCAATCCATTATTAGAATATGTCCCATCCAAAGGATCATGCTTATAAGTGGATGTAAACCATCTAATCCATGAACTTTAATATCAGCCATCAAAATTAAGAACAACAGTTGATATTAGATTGCACAGATTGAATGGTTCAAATCCCTTAAGAAGTGTGATTTTTTGACCCATAGCCCTTCAATTGATAATATATCACTTTGACATTATGGATTTCCAAGATCATAAGCCAATAAATGGTATAAGATCGTTTAAACACAATATGATGTTTAATCGGCATCGGAGAATCGGTCCATTTTTTTTAATGTTAGCCATTTATAAAAAATAGATAGATTTTTTTATAAATACTAAATATAATTTATATATAAATATTTTTTGTGCAACGTAAGATATATAGTATCCCTATCGTAGCATGAGAGCACTGTTATGGTATATTATAGGAAATGCCAGAGTTCAAGATTCAAGAATCCATCGAGCAACCAGCGTATAATGGTGAGCCGCAGTACGGGTATGGACTTTGAGAGTTTGAGACACATTTAGATCTCCACTGTGCATAGCTCGCATATGCATTTGTCATTTCTTAGATAGACATTTATCTCAATGTTACCCAACACATGATAAGACTCTGATCGTGTCTGCCACAATATTGTTCGATCCTAGGCTTAAGTCTCTGCCCCGATTTTATTTTGGGTATAAGCTTATGTCCCTACCTAAAACGTGTCATGACATGCAACATCCGCAATCATATGTAGTCTCGGCTAAGGACATTTTTCTGTGAAACTATCATAATCCCCCACCTTAGAGAAGAGTCGTACGTCCTCGACTCTAATACCATACCATTCTATGATAACGTTACATGAGCTTAAGCCTAGACTATATGCGATTGTGGATACTACATGTTATGATGTATTTTGGGTATGGACTTAAGTCATATTATGAATAAAATCGAGGAGGGAATTTAAGCTCAGAATCAAACAATATCTTTTGTTGTACGCTCTGATATACGGATGGACGATTTTGCACTATGAAAAATAAGACTATTAGCGGTAATTTTTTAACAAAAAATTGTCGCTAAAAGTCTTGTCGCTATCAAAATAGCCGTTATTAGTCTTATCGCTATAAAAATTGCCTTAACAAAGAAATGTCGCTAAAACACCTTAATTTTGTAGTGTTGGGTGGGATCTTAAGCCCATGCCAGTAACAAAATCGGGGTGAGGATTTAAGCCCATAACAAAACAATATCATATCGGGTTGAGTTAGGGTTGTCACAGTATAGCTGGTGCCAGTGGCAGACCCATTCATGGACGAGTGTGAGCCAGCGCCTGCACTCAATCAAAACCATATTTTATTTTATTTTGTAATTCCTAAAATCCTCGACTACTTTATCTCTGGTGCAGTGTCGCCATCTCTCTGGCCCGATGCCCCCCCTCTCTCTCCTCTCACCCGCCGCCACCCAACCTAAGCTTGATGCCTCTCCTTACCGCCGGCGATCCCTCCGCTTGACACCCGCCTAGTTAGGTGAGAAAATCTCTCTCTCTCTCTCTCTCTCTAGACTACCCACTGCCCAAGATACTCCTCAGAGGCTCAACTCCTCTCCCTCTCTATTTCTCGCTCAGCCACCCCTTTCTCTCTCTAAGTTGCTTGCAGCCCGCCCACTCCAGCGCCCCTCCCTCTCTATTTCTCTCTAGTCACTCCTTTCTCTCTCCATGCTGCCTACCTGTAGCTTGCCAAGCGCTCCTCTCCGGCTCTCCCTTGTTCTTTCTCCCTCTATCTCTCTCCCTCTCTTTATTTCTGTCTCTCTCTCTCTCTCTCTCTCTATTTCCCATAGTGACAAATTTCTAACCTCCAAATTTCTCCAAAATTTACGAAATAGGGGTTAGATAAACTTTTGGTGAAATTTCGATAATTTCTTGAAATCACCAATATTTCAATAATTTATGTGAAATTTCAAATTAATAATTTTTTTAGGGATAATGACTCTTGACCGACACTTAATCACCAAATAGTGTTTAAATGATCTTACACTATTAAAATGTCACTTTTTATCTAACACCATTAAACTTGATTTATCATTGTGCCATGTTGCATACATCTATGATCAATCTAAATTGCCCAAATGGCAATCCATTATTAGAATATGTCCCATCCAAAGGATCATGCTTATAAGTGGATGTAAACCATCTAATCCATGAACTTTAATATCAGCCATCAAAATTAAGAACAACAGTTGATATTAGATTGCACAGATTGAATGGTTCAAATCCCTTAAGAAGTGTGATTTTTTGACCCATAGCCCTTCAATTGATAATATATCACTTTGACATTATGGATTTCCAAGATCATAAGCCAATAAATGGTATAAGATCGTTTAAACACAATATGATGTTTAACTGACGGTCAGGAGAATCGGTCCATTTTTTTTAATGTTAGCCATTTATAAAAAATAGATAGATTTTTTTATAAATACTAAATATAATTTATATATAAATATTTTTTGTGCAACGTAAGATATATAGTATCCCTATCGTAGCATGAGAACCTTTATTATGGTATATTATAGGAAATGCCAGAGTTCAAGATTCAAGAATCCATCGAGCAACCAGCGTATAATGGTGAGCCGCAGTACGGGTATGGACTTTGAGAGTTTGAGACACATTTAGATCTCCACTGTGCATAGCTCGCATATGCATTTGTCATTTCTTAGATAGACATTTATCTCAATGTTACCCAACACATGATAAGACTCTGATCGTGTCTGCCACAATATTGTTCGATCCTAGGCTTAAGTCTCTGCCCCGATTTTATTTTGGGTATAAGCTTATGTCCCTACCTAAAACGTGTCATGACATGCAACATCCGCAATCATATGTAGTCTCGGCTAAGGACATTTTTCTGTGAAACTATCATAATCCCCCACCTTAGAGAAGAGTCGTACGTCCTCGACTCTAATACCATACCATTCTATGATAACGTTACATGAGCTTAAGCCTAGACTATATGCGATTG
Source organism: Chloranthus sessilifolius (assembly GCA_021018995.1). Lineage (NCBI taxonomy): Eukaryota > Viridiplantae > Streptophyta > Magnoliopsida > Chloranthales > Chloranthaceae > Chloranthus > Chloranthus sessilifolius. Next base: position 74,583,198 of record CM037589.1, read on the forward strand.
TGGATACTACATGTTATGATGTATTTTGGGTATGGACTTAAGTCATATTATGAATAAAATCGAGGAGGGAATTTAAGCTCAGAATCAAACAATATCTTTTGTTGTACGCTCTGATATACGGATGACGCATTTTGCACTATAAAAAAAATAAGACTATTAGCGGTAATTTTTTTAACAAAAAAATTGCTGCTAAAAGTCTTGTCGCTATCAAAAATAGCCGTTATTAGTCTTATCGCTATAAAAAATTGCCTTAACAGCAAATGTCGCTAAAACACCTTAATTTTGTAGTGTTGGGTGGGATCTTAAGCCCATGCCAGAAACAAAATCGGGGTGAGGATTTAAGCCCATAACAAAACAATATCATATCGGGTTGAGTTAGGGTTGTCACAGTATAGCTGGTGCCAGTGGCAGACCCATTCATGGACGAGTGTGAGCCAGCGCCTGCACTCAATCAAAACCATATTTTATTTTATTTTGTAATTCCTAAAATCCTCGACTACTTTATCTCTGGTGCAGTGTCGCCATCTCTCTGGCCCGATGCCCCCCCTCTCTCTCCTCTCACCCGCCGCCACCCAACCTAAGCTTGATGCCTCTCCTTACCGCCGGCGATCCCTCCGCTTGACACCCGCCTAGTTAGGTGAGAAAATCTCTCTCTCTCTCTCTCTCTAGACTACCCACTGCCCAAGATACTCCTCAGAGGCTCAACTCCTCTCCCTCTCTATTTCTCGCTCAGCCACCCCTTTCTCTCTCTAAGTTGCTTGCAGCCCACTCCGGCCCTCCTCTCTATTTCTCTCTAGTCACTCCTTTCTCTCTCCATCTTTGCCTACACCTTAGCTTGCTTGCCAAGCGCTCCTCTCTTCTTTCTCCCTCTATCTCTCTCCCTCTCATTATTTCTGTCTCTCTCTCTCTCTCTCTCTCTATCTCCCATAGTGACAAATTTCTCGGAACCCTCCGAAATTTCTCCAAAATTCAACGAAATAGGGGTTAGATAAACTTTTGGGGGAATTTCGATTATTTCTTCAAATCACCAATATTTCAATAATTTATGTGAAATTTCACCAAATTAATAATTTTTTTTTAGGGATAATGACTCTTGACCGACACTTAATCACCAAATAGTGTTTAAATGATCTTACACTATTAAAATGTCACTTTTTATCTAACACCATTAAACTTGATTTATCATTGTGCCATGTTGCATACATCTATGATCAATCTAAATTGCCCAAATGGCAATCCATTATTAGAATATGTCCCATCCAAAGGATCATGCTTATAAGTGGATGTAAACCATCTAATCCATGAACTTTAATATCAGCCATCAAAATTAAGAACAACAGTTGATATTAGATTGCACAGATTGAATGGTTCAAATCCCTTAAGAAGTGTGATTTTTTGACCCATAGCCCTTCAATTGATAATATATCACTTTGACATTATGGATTTCCAAGATCATAAGCCAATAAATGGTATAAGATCGTTTAAACACAATATGATGTTTAACTGACGGTCAGGAGAATCGGTCCATTTTTTTTAATGTTAGCCATTTATAAAAAATAGATAGATTTTTTTATAAATACTAAATATAATTTATATATAAATATTTTTTGTGCAACGTAAGATATATAGTATCCCTATCGTAGCATGAGAGCACTGTTATGGTATATTATAGGAAATGCCAGAGTTCAAGATTCAAGAATCCATCGAGCAACCAGCGTATAATGGTGAGCCGCAGTACGGGTATGGACTTTGAGAGTTTGAGACACATTTAGATCTCCACTGTGCATAGCTCGCATATGCATTTGTCATTTCTTAGATAGACATTTATCTCAATGTTACCCAACACATGATAAGACTCTGATCGTGTCTGCCACAATATTGTTCGATCCTAGGCTTAAGTCTCTGCCCCGATTTTATTTTGGGTATAAGCTTATGTCCCTACCTAAAACGTGTCATGACATGCAACATCCGCAATCATATGTAGTCTCGGCTAAGGACATTTTTCTGTGAAACTATCATAATCCCCCACCTTAGAGAACAGTCAAATGCGTCCTCGACTCTAATACCATACCATTCTATGATAACGTTACATGAGCTTAAGCCTAGACTATATGCGATTGTGGATACTACATGTTATGATGTATTTTGGGTATGGACTTAAGTCATATTATGAATAAAATCGAGGAGGGAATTTAAGCTCAGAATCAAACAATATCTTTTGTTGTACGCTCTGATATACGGATGACGCATTTTGCACTATAAAAAAAATAAGACTATTAGCGGTAATTTTTTTAACAAAAAAATTGCTGCTAAAAGTCTTGTCGCTATCAAAAATAGCCGTTATTAGTCTTATCGCTATAAAAATTGCCTTAACAGCAAATGTCGCTAAAACACCTTAATTTTGTAGTGTTGGGTGGGATCTTAAGCCCATGCCAGAAACAAAATCGGGGTGAGGATTTAAGCCCATAACAAAACAATATCATATCGGGTTGAGTTAGGGTTGTCACAGTATAGCTGGTGCCAGTGGCAGACCCATTCATGGACGAGTGTGAGCCAGCGCCTGCACTCAATCAAAACCATATTTTATTTTATTTTGTAATTCCTAAAATCCTCGACTACTTTATCTCCGTGCAAGGTCGCCATCTCTCTGGCCCGATGCCCCCCCTCTCTCTCCTCTCACCCGCCGCCACCCAACCTAAGCTTGATGCCTCTCCTTACCGCCGGCGATCCCTCCGCTTGACACCCGCCTAGTTAGGTGAGAAAATCTCTCTCTCTCTCTCTCTCTAGACTACCCACTGCCCAAGATACTCCTCAGAGGCTCAACTCCTCTCCCTCTCTATTTCTCGCTCAGCCACCCCTTTCTCTCTCTAAGTTGCTTGCAGCCCGCCCACTCCAGCGCCCCTCCCTCTCTATTTCTCTCTAGTCACTCCTTTCTCTCTCCATGCTGCCTACCTGTAGCTTGCCAAGCGCTCCTCTCCGGCTCTCCCTTGTTCTTTCTCCCTCTATCTCTCTCCCTCTCTTTATTTCTGTCTCTCTCTCTCTCTCTCTCTATTTCCCATAGTGACAAATTTCTCGGAACCCTCCGAAATTTCTCCAAAATTTACCGAAATAGGGGTTAGATAAACTTTTGGTGAAATTTCGATAATTTCTTCGAAATCACCAATATTTCAATAATTTATGTGAAATTTCACTGAAATTAATAATTTTTTTTTAGGGATAATGACTCTTGACCGACACTTAATCACCAAATAGTGTTTAAATGATCTTACACTATTAAAATGTCACTTTTTATCTAACACCATTAAACTTGATTTATCATTGTGCCATGTTGCATACATCTATGATCAATCTAAATTGCCCAAATGGCAATCCATTATTAGAATATGTCCCATCCAAAGGATCATGCTTATAAGTGGATGTAAACCATCTAATCCATGAACTTTAATATCGTCAAAATTAAGAACAACAGTTGATATTAGATTGCACAGATTGAATGGTTCAAATCCCTTAAGAAGTGTGATTTTTTGACCCATAGCCCTTCAATTGATAATATATCACTTTGACATTATGGATTTCCAAGATCATAAGCCAATAAATGGTATAAGATCGTTTAAACACAATATGATGTTTAACTGACGGTCAGGAGAATCGGTCCATTTTTTTTAATGTTAGCCATTTATAAAAAATAGATAGATTTTTTTATAAATACTAAATATAATTTATATATAAATATTTTTTGTGCAACGTAAGATATATAGTATCCCTATCGTAGCATGAGAGCACTGTTATGGTATATTATAGGAAATGCCAGAGTTCAAGATTCAAGAATCCATCGAGCAACCAGCGTATAATGGTGAGCCGCAGTACGGGTATGGACTTTGAGAGTTTGAGACACATTTAGATCTCCACTGTGCATAGCTCGCATATGCATTTGTCATTTCTTAGATAGACATTTATCTCAATGTTACCCAACACATGATAAGACTCTGATCGTGTCTGCCACAATATTGTTCGATCCTAGGCTTAAGTCTCTGCCCCGATTTTATTTTGGGTATAAGCTTATGTCCCTACCTAAAAGCGTGTCATGACATGCAACATCCGCAATCATATGTAGTCTCTGCTAAGGACATTTTTTGAAACTATCATAATCCCCCACCTTAGAGAAGAGTCGTACGTCCTCGACTCTAATACCATACCATTCTATGATAACGTTACATGAGCTTAAGCCTAGACTATATGCGATTGTGGATACTACATGTTATGATGTATTTTGGGTATGGACTTAAGTCATATTATGAATAAAATCGAGGAGGGAATTTAAGCTCAGAATCAAACAATATCTTTTGTTGTACGCTCTGATATACGGATGACGCATTTTGCACTATAAAAAAAATAAGACTATTAGCGGTAATTTTTTTAACAAAAAAATTGCTGCTAAAAGTCTTGTCGCTATCAAAAATAGCCGTTATTAGTCTTATCGCTATAAAAAATTGCCTTAACAGCAAATGTCGCTAAAACACCTTAATTTTGTAGTGTTGGGTGGGATCTTAAGCCCATGCCAGAAACAAAATCGGGGTGAGGATTTAAGCCCATAACAAAACAATATCATATCGGGTTGAGTTAGGGTTGTCACAGTATAGCTAGTGCCAGTGGCAGACCCATTCATGGACGAGTGTGAGCCACATACAAAACCATATTTTATTTTATTTTGTAATTCCTAAAATCCTCGACTACTTTATCTCTGGTGCAGTGTCGCCATCTCTCTGGCCCGATGCCCCCCCTCTCTCTCCTCTCACCCGCCACCCAACCTAAGCTTGATGCCTCTCCTTACCGCCGGCGATCCCTCCGCTTGACACCCGCCTAGTTAGGTGAGAAAATCTCTCTCTCTCTCTCTCTCTCTCTAGACTACCCACTGCCCAAGATACTCCTCAGAGGCTCAACTCCTCTCCCTCTCTATTTCTCGCTCAGCCACCCCTTTCTCTCTCTAAGTTGCTTGCCGCCCACTCCACGCCCTCCTCTCTATTTCTCTCTAGTCACTCCTTTCTCTCTCCATGCTGCCTACCTGTAGCTTGCCAAGCGCTCCTCTCCGGCTCTCCCTTGTTCTTTCTCCCTCTATCTCTCTCCCTCTCTTTATTTCTGTCTCTCTCTCTCTCTCTCTCTATTTCCCATAGTGACAAATTTCTCGGAACCCTCCGAAATTTCTCCAAAATTTACCGAAATAGGGGTTAGATAAACTTTTGGTGAAATTTCGATAATTTCTTCGAAATCACCAATATTTCAATAATTTATGTGAAATTTCACTGAAATTAATAATTTTTTTTTAGGGATAATGACTCTTGACCCACTTAATCACCAAATAGTGTTTAAATGATCTTACACTATTAAAATGTCACTTTTTATCTAACACCATTAAACTTGATTTATCATTGTGCCATGTTGCATACATCTATGATCAATCTAAATTGCCCAAATGGCAATCCATTATTAGAATATGTCCCATCCAAAGGATCATGCTTATAAGTGGATGTAAACCATCTAATCCATGAACTTTAATATCAGCCATCAAAATTAAGAACAACAGTTGATATTAGATTGCATGATTGAATGGTTCAAATCCTTAAGAAGTGTGATTTTTTGACCCATAGCCCTTCAATTGATAATATATCACTTTGACATTATGGATTTCCAAGATCATAAGCCAATAAATGGTATAAGATCGTTTAAACACAATATGATGTTTAACTGACGGTCAGGAGAATCGGTCCATTTTTTTTAATGTTAGCCATTTATAAAAAATAGATAGATTTTTTTATAAATACTAAATATAATTTATATATAAATATTTTTTGTGCAACGTAAGATATATAGTATCCCTATCGTAGCATGAGAGCACTGTTATGGTATATTATAGGAAATGCCAGAGTTCAAGATTCAAGAATCCATCGAGCAACCAAATATAATGGTGAGCCTTGATGCGGGTATGGACTTTGAGAGTTTGAGACACATTTAGATCTCCACTGTGCATAGCTCGCATATGCATTTGTCATTTCTTAGATAGACATTTATCTCAATGTTACCCAACACATGATAAGACTCTGATCGTGTCTGCCACAATATTGTTCGATCCTAGGCTTAAGTCTCTGCCCCGATTTTATTTTGGGTATAAGCTTATGTCCCTACCTAAAACGTGTCATGACATGCAACATCCGCAATCATATGTAGTCTCGGCTAAGGACATTTTTCTGTGAAACTATCATAATCCCCCACCTTAGAGAAGAGTCGTACGTCCTCGACTCTAATACCATACCATTCTATGTTAACGTTACATGAGCTTAAGCCTACACTATATGCCATTGTGGATACTACATGTTATGATGTATTTTGGGTATGGACTTAAGTCATATTATGAATAAAATCGAGGAGGGAATTTAAGCTCGTAATCAAACAATATCTTTTGTATGCCTCGATATCTGGATGACGATTTTGCACTTTAAAAAAAATAAGACTATTAGCGGTAATTTTTTTAACAAAAAAATTGCTGCTAAAAGTCTTGTCGCTATCAAAAATAGCCGTTATTAGTCTTATCGCTATAAAAAATTGCCTTAACAGCAAATGTCGCTAAAACACCTTAATTTTGTAGTGTTGGGTGGGATCTTAAGCCCATGCCAGAAACAAAATCGGGGTGAGGATTTAAGCCCATAACAAAACAATATCATATCGGGTTGAGTTAGGGTTGTCACAAAGATAGGCCGGTGCAAGGCACCCATTCATGGACGAGTGTGAGCCAGCGCCTGCACTCAATCAAAACCATATTTTATTTTATTTTGTAATTCCTAAAATCCTCGACTACTTTATCTCTGGTGCAGTGTCGCCATCTCTCTGGCCCGATGCCCCCCCTCTCTCTCCTCTCACCCGCCGCCACCCAACCTAAGCTTGATGCCTCTCCTTACCGCCGGCGATCCCTCCGCTTGACACCCGCCTAGTTAGGTGAGGAAATCTCTCTCTCTCCCTCTCTCTAGACTACCTTGCCCTAAGATACTCCTCGAGGCTCAACTCCTCCCTCTCTATTTCTCGTCACCACCCTTTCTCTCTCTTTGCGCCCCACCCTCAGCGCCTCCTCTCTATTTCTCTCTAGTCACTCCTTTCTCTCTCCATGCTGCCTACCTGTAGCTTGCCAAGCGCTCCTCTCCGGCTCTCCCTTGTTCTTTCTCCCTCTATCTCTCTCCCTCTCTTTATTTCTGTCTCTCTCTCTCTCTCTCTCTATTTCCCATAGTGACAAATTTCTCGGAACCCTCCGAAATTTCTCCAAAATTTACCGAAATAGGGGTTAGATAAACTTTTGGTGAAATTTCGATAATTTCTTCGAAATCACCAATATTTCAATAATTTATGTGAAATTTCACTGAAATTAATAATTTTTTTTTAGGGATAATGACTCTTGACCGACACTTAATCACCAAATAGTGTTTAAATGATCTTACACTATTAAAATGTCACTTTTTATCTAACACCATTAAACTTGATTTATCATTGTGCCATGTTGCATACATCTATGATCAATCTAAATTGCCCAAATGGCAATCCATTATTAGAATATGTCCCATCCAAAGGATCATGCTTATAAGTGGATGTAAACCATCTAATCCATGAACTTTAATATCAGCCATCAAAATTAAGAACAACAGTTGATATTAGATTGCACAGATTGAATGGTTCAAATCCCTTAAGAAGTGTGATTTTTTGACCCATAGCCCTTCAATTGATAATATATCACTTTGACATTATGGATTTCCAAGATCATAAGCCAATAAATGGTATAAGATCGTTTAAACACAATATGATGTTTAACTGACGGTCAGGAGAATCGGTCCATTTTTTTTAATGTTAGCCATTTATAAAAAATAGATAGATTTTTTTATAAATACTAAATATAATTTATATATAAATATTTTTTGTACTCTCTGAAAATTTTCCGAAACTTTTTAGATATTTCTCGAAATTTATTTGAAATGAAATTTGTCTTGATGATAATTCTCGAATTTAAGGCTTTAGGAAATAATCACCAATTAAAAATTCGTGTTTTTTTTTTAAATCACTAACTTCGCGAATAAACCACTAACAATTCACAATTTTTTCATTATATCTTGATTTTTAATATTCTTTATAATTTTATGTACTTTTTAATCTTATTTTTAATTTTTTCTCCAAAATTTTCCCCGAACTTGCCACATTTTGCCATATTTTTCTCCGATTTTTTCCTCAAATTTGTGCCATCGTGACAAATTTCGCTTTCGGCAATATTTGGCTAGGGGGTCGTTTTGGTTCATTCCAAATAAATTTTGTGAAAAAATTAAAAAAGCTTGGGGAAAATTTTGGGGAGTACAAAAGATATATATATATATATATATATATATATATATATATATTAATAAAAGTCTTTCTTATTATTTAAAAATGGCTAGAATTAATAAATTTTCATTAATTTTGAGTTTTTGACGAAAATTCGTTAATTTCAGTGAAATTTTGCAAGTTCAGAGAAATAACCGAAATTTCGTTAAAAGTACCGACCGAACCCTGTTTCAACGAATTTAACAGAATTTCATTGAAAATTGTCACTGTGACTTGCACCCCAGCTGAATGAAAATCCTGACTCCACTACTGGCTGGTGCACCATATTCCAAATCATATTGACAAAAAAATTTTGTTTTAGTTTTTACAAAGTTTGCGTCTAATATGTTGTGTATTATTGGTACAATGTATTAAACTCATATTACACTCGTTTTTTTTTTAAATGTGCATCTCGTCTAAAACATATATTTTGCATTCTAAATGCAAAAATATGCCTATTAAACTCATTTTCTTTATTTTTTTTTTCATCTATTTTTTCAATTTTCTCAACTTTTTCAAAATTTTCCAACATATGTTTCATAATTTTTAAGCTTCCAAATAATTTGTTTTTGTTCGGACTTTTCATATTTTTGTTGTTTTTATTGACTTTTCTTATTTTTTTACTGACTGCACTTTCGTAGCCCATAGTAGAATTTTACATTTTTATTGTATTTATGGAACCTACTCTAATATTTATTGTAAAATTATTATAAAGTATCGGCCATGCTTCCATTGTGCATAGGTTGTTGAATGGTCAAATTTATCCATGTCCAAATTCTCCATTAGCCTTTGGGACCCACTAAAAATGGCTCGTGACCGAAACTTAAACACCAAAAATAATATTTAAATAATCTTATACATTACATCACACAATTGAAGTGTTATTTATCATCATGCCATGTGGTGAGCATCTGGGACCAATCTAAATTGTGAATTAGCAATCCAGATATTTCACCCCAAAGAAACATGCCCATTAGTGGATATCAATCTGCTGATTGAGAATCTCCTTAAAATACCATTTTTGTGCCCTTTGTACTTCAATCTCTGATTGGTCATTAAAGGTATGGATCACCCGCATGTTAAACCATTAATAGTGTAATCATTTAAACATCATTTTGGTGTTTAAATGACGGTTATGAGAATAAGGTTAGGAGAATGTTATATGGCGGATAGGTTTTATGTAGGTGGCTGAAGTGATGGGAGGCAGTTGGTTGTAAGCATGGTTTGAAATCTCGCCCTAGAAGAAATGTCTTGGGCGAGACGTCTTGCATCTCGCGCCTCAACGAGACGAGATGATGGTGTGATTCGTTCACAAGAAGCAACATAAAAAATATTAGTTTTATATTTTAATTTATATAAGGTGTTAGGCTTGTACACTATTGAAAGTGTACTTGACGCAGGACGGTACCCTAAACTACGTGAATGATATGATTGATTTTGCCGAAATTAAATTGGAATTAAATTAAACAATGAAACTTGCAAAATACAACGAATACCTCAAAGTTTCGTAGTATTCCTTGAGAGAATCGCGTATAATTCAGGCAGGGTTCAGTCCGAGCGCTAGATCCGTTAGGTTGCAGCGCAGATCGATCCTAGAGATAGAACTCTAGGTTTCTTTCCAGATTATGGTGCTCACGATTCAATGATGAGATCACTGATTTTCTCTGAATATCAGGTGCGGAAGGTTTAATAACTCTACTGGGCTCTATGGTTGTTAAATCGGATCGATTCAATGATTTAGAGAAATTTAGGGTTTAGGATTTCACAAGAAGATGATCGATTTAGGGTTGTAGAATCACGCAAACAAAGATAAAAGAGGTAGATAGAATTGTAGGCTTCATACCCTTGGCCTCGCACCAAACCTTTCTCGGGAAGAAGATTCACTCTTCGTAGAGGCTCATCTCAAGCACACATAAGCAAAAGCTCTTTTCATTCATAATCAATAATTTCCTTAATAGAGTGTTTACAAGGCCTTTATATAGGCTAAGAAAACCCAAAACGAAATAAAACTCACACTAAAAGAGTTCTAAAATAATAAAAGACTAAAAAAAAAAAAAAATCACATGGGCCGCTGAGCGAGGATTATAACCGCCGGCGAGGGCTTGTCATGCACTTCTCCTTCTCGGTTTCTGTAATGTCCTTTCTCGCCTAGTTTTAATTTCCATTCCGCTTTTTCCGACATCGGTACACGCGAAAAGGTCCATATCCGATGTCTACGATGTCGGCGTCCCCGTCAATTCTCCCGGGCCGAAAAGGTTTCATCACCGATGAAGCGGCGTCGTGATAGCGCTTTAGCATGTCGGGGTCCAAACGTCGCACTTCGTCTTCAGCTACCCATGAGTTCTCGGAGTCTGGCTTTCCCAACCACTTGACCAAGTACTTTTGAATTCCACCGTCATGGGTGGATATTGCCATATCATCTAGTATCCCTTCGATCTCATCTCTGCGTTGCTTGTGTGGGGAAGGGAAGGGTAGGGGTTGCTGGGTGGGGCTGAAATTGGGGCTCGGGGCTGCTTGGAAGGGGTTGTGAGGGGATGGGGCTGGGGCCAATGAAGGAATCAGGTCCTTCACATTGAATGTAGAACTGACCCCTATATCAGGTGGAAGCTAGAGAACATATGCATTAGGGCCGCTCCTTGCCATAATTCTAAAAGGCCCAGCGCCACGGGCTTAAAGTTTCTTTGCGGCTCCCAATGGGAACCGCTCAGGCCTAACCCGAACCATGACGTAATCTCCAACCTGGAATTCCTTGAAGCGCCTATGCGCATCCGCAGATATTTTGTATTGTTCATTGCTAGCATTAATTCTTTTTCTAATTTCGGCATGCAACTCATGTATATGCTGTGCAAATGAATCGGCTGACTCGGAAACTCGATGGGATGCAAACATAGGAAGTAAATCAATAGGTGTTTTAGGCCTATGACTAAGGACGACCTCAAAAGGACTCATACCTAGGGACCTATTGACTGAATTATTATATGCAAACTCGGCTAAAAGCAAAATAGAATCCCAAGTCCTAGGGTGATCACCAACAAGACAACGGAGAAGATTACCTAAGCTCCTATTGGTGGACTCCGTTTGGCCATCTGTTTGAGGATGATAGGCCGACGAAAATTGGAGCATGACACCCATCATATGCCATAAAGTTTTCCAGAAGTAACTGGTAAATCTCACATCTCGATCCGACACAATCGTCTGGGGTAAACCATGTAGACGCACAACCTCCCCGAAAAATAATTTGGCTATGTGAGCCGCATCGAAGGTTTTAAAACAGGGTATGAAGTGGGTCATCTTGGAAAAGCGGTCCACTACCACAAAAATGGAATCGTGCTTTCGTTGAGTCTTTGGAAGTCTTAGCACGAAATCCATGGAGACGTCTTGCCACGGGGTGTGCAGCACGGGTAAAGGGGTGTACAAGCCCATATTTTGTTTTATATGTTTTGTAACTTGGCAGGTACGACATTGTTTTACGACCCTAGAGACATCCCTTCCAAGGCTAGGCCAATAGAACCTATCCTCAACAAGCGCACTGGTTTTATCGCACCCAAAATGTTCGGCAATCCCTCCGGCATGTAACTCCCAGATGAGGAAGTCACGCAATGAAGTGCGAGGGATGCACAAACGATTCCCTTTGAACAAATACCCATCCAGCAGGGAATGTTCGGAGTTATTGTTGTTCGAATTTTCAAAGAAAGCAGTGTATTCTGCCCCGAAATCTGGGCAATCAGGATAATCTTGCTTCAACTACTCAAATCCGATAACCTCGGTGCTCATAGACTGCAAAGTCATGACTCTACGACTAAGTGCATCAGCAACCTTGTTCTCAGCACCAGTCTTATGCTTCAAAATAAATGTGAACCCTTGAAGGTACTCGACCCACTTCGTGTGCCTCGGGTTTAACTTTTTTTGGGAAGCAAGGAAACGTAAGGCTTCATGGTTAGAAAACAACACAAATTCTTGCGGTCTCAGGTAATGTTTCTAATACCGCAGAGATCGGACGACCGCATAAAACTCCTTATCATAGGTGGAGTATTTTTGCTTTGCCTCATTGAGTTTCTCACTAAAATAGGCCACAAGGTGGCCTTCTTGGCTCAGCACTCCGCTTATGCTTACACCCGATGCATCACATGCTACTTCGAAGACTTTAGAAAAGTTTGGTAGGCACATGACGGGTGCAGTAACCATTTTCTCTTTTATCTCGGCAAAGGCCCTCGTCGCGGCTTTGCTCCATAGGAACTCCCCTTTTCTCATGCAATTGGTAATTTGAGCCATGATGGTGCTAAAATTCCGGATGAAGCGACGATAAAACGTGCCCAACCCGTGGAAGCTACGGACTTCATGAATATTTCGAGGTTCGGGCCACTCCACAATGGCCTTAACCTTCGTAGGGTCCGCAACCATCCCGTCTACCGAGATAATGAATCCCAATAATACAATAGAATGCTGCATGAAGGTGCACTTTTTGAGATTCGTGTATAACTTCTCTCCCCTCAAGGTTTCGCAAACCAACCTTAGGTGGATGATGTGTTGTTCCTTGTCTGGGCTGTAAATCAGGATGTCATCAAAGTATACGACAAGGAATTTGCCAAGGAATGACCTCAACACTTGGGTCATGAGCCTCATAAATGTGCTCGGGGCATTGGAAAGCCCAAATGGCATGACCATCCACTCATAAAGGCCGTCTTTGGTCTTGAAGGCGGTTTTCCATTCATCGCCAGAGCGAATACGCACCTGAAGGTAGCCACTTTTAAGGTCTATCTTGGAAAAGATAGTGGCTCCAACCATCATGTCAAGCATGTCATCGAGCCACGGTATGGGAAACCGATATTTAACAGTGATTTTATTAATCGCTCGACTATCCACACACATGCACCATGTACCATCTTTCTTAGGCGTGAGTAATGCTGGTACAACACATGGGCTCAGACTCTCTTGTATGAACCCCTTTTGTAGGAGCTCACTAACTTGCCGAGTCAACTCGGCATGTTCAATCGAATTCAACCTGTAGTGGGGTAGGTTTGGTAATGTCGATCCGAGAACTAAGTCAATTGCGTGTTGAATGTCACTCATGGGAGGGAGCTCATTAGGTAAGTCTTCGGGGAAGACATCCGCAAATTCATTCAAGATGGGCTCTACCTCCTCGGGGTACTCACAGACTGACTCAGAAGTGCTCTCAATAGTAACAACAACATACACGACACTCTCATCTTTCGACGCTCTCTTAAACTCTGAAGGGGTCACAATATTGATGGCCTTGGATTGACCTCCCTTCTTCTCAACTCTGTTGACTGATGGTGCTTTGGGAGCTAAAGGGTTAAGAGTGATTTTCTTGCCCTTGTAATTGAACGCACAAACGTTAGATCGCCCAAAAATAGTCACGTTCAAATCATAGAGCCATGGCCTCCCTAAGATAATGTGACCCACATCCATCGGTACCACATCGCACCATCAGGTGTCACTGTATGAACCCAACTGTATGGGTACACGACACCTCTGAGATACGGGAATGGATGAGGAGTCAACCAATGCGACTTTGTAAGGTCTTGGATGGGCTTCAGGTATAAGCCCTAAGTTGGTGACAGTATGTTCTGATATCACATTGGTGCAGCTGCTGCTATCCACGATTATCCTACAACTCTTTGTTCCACATGTGGCAAAGGTGTGGAAGATGTTCTCCCTTCGCCAATCCTCCTTTTCATCCCGTTGAGGCTGTGCAAAGGCACACCTCACAACTAGAGCGTGACCCATGCTATTACCTTCCTCGTCACTAGGTGTGGCATTCGGCTCAAAGACCTCTTCCTCATAAACTCCTTCACTCTCTTCTCCTTCCCCGTCAATGAAGAAATTCCTTTGTGAGTCTCTTGTAGGACATTGGGCGGCAAAGTGTCCCAACCCTTGACATTTATAGCATTTGACATGAGACCTACTCTTCGAGGATTCTCCGGCTACACCCTTACCTTTGTCAAACCTCACATTGGTAGATGTAGGTTGCGTGAGTTTGGCAGGCGGGTTTCCAGCACTAGATTTCACTTCGCCGGTACGAAATTGACCAGTGTGAAAATCAGATCGCCTAGTCACCGTCATTTTCAACTATCGTTCAAGGTCTTGAACGATGGTATAACACTCGGCGAGAGTCTCAACATGGTGGGAGACTAACTCTTTTTGCAAGTCAAGTCTCAATCCGGTACGAAATCTGGATAGAGTGACTTGGGGGTCTTCGGATACCTTGGCTCTCATCATGAACTCTTCAAATTTGCCAATGTACTCCGATACGGGCATACTACCTTGGTGCAAATTTTGTCATTGGTCAAGGAGACGGTGGTAGTATGAAGAAGGGACGTACTTCTCTGTAAGTTGTTCCTTCATGTCCTCCCAATGGGTAATGGGAGTACAACCCGCATTCGTTCTGATGCGTTTAACGTTGACCCAAAAGAGTCGGGCTTGGCCTATGAGCTTCATCTTAGCAAGTCTAACACACCTTTCATCGCTTATGCCAAACCACTCAAAGTGTTGGTCCATATCGGATAACCAATCGAGGAAGACCTGAGGGTCTAGTCTTCCATCGAAAGTCGGGAACTCAACTCCGACATTTTTGAGGAGCCTCCCTTCCGGGTCGTAGTCATCTCCATGATGATCAAACCTATGATTCCGGTTCCGATTATGTTGGTAGCCATTTCGTTCAAAACATGGACCATTACGCTCACGGTGTGGTTCAAAGTACTCATCACCCTCGTCTAATCGATTGGCTCGGTCTAACAATCTCTCATTGGATGTTTCGAGAGTCCTTTGGGCTGCCTCTAAGGTAGTCATTCGATCATTGATCGATTTTAGGTAAGCCCTCAGGCTGTTAAGAGCTTCGGTAATCCCACTCATGTCCATGGTGATACAGTTTACTACTGACGGGCTCTAGAATGGAATGTAAGATGAACACTTCCGCCAAAACTGAAATAATATGTGATGGAAATAAAGTGCAATGAATGCAATGTCACACAATATGCCCTAACCTAAAACCTAGGTCTCTGATACCAAAACTAACGCTGGACGGTATCCTAAACTACGTGAATGATATGATTGATTTTACCGAAATTAAATTGGAATTAAATTAAATAATGAAACTTGAAAAATAAAACGAATACCTCAGGGTTTCGTAGTATTCCTTGGGAGAATCACGTATAATTTAGGCAGGGTTCAGTCTGAGCGCTAGATCCGTTAGGTTGCAACGTAGATCGATCATATAAATAAAACTATAGGTTTCTTTCCAGATTAGGGTGCTCACGATTCAATGATGGGATCACTGATTTTCTCTGAATATTAGGTGCGGAAGGTTTAATAACTCTATTGGGCTCTATGGTTGTTGAATCGTATCGATTCAAGGATTTAGAGAAATTTAGGGTTTAGGATTTCACAAGAAAATGGTCGATTTAGGGTTGTAGAATCACGCAAACAAAGATAAAAGAGGTAGATAGAATTGTAGGCTTCACACCCTTAGCTTCGCACCAAACCCTTCTCGGGAAGAAGATTCACTCTTCGTAGAGGCTCATCTCAAGCACACATAAGCAAAAACTTTTTTCATTCATAATCAATAATCTCCTTAATAGAGTGTTTACAAGGCCTTTATATAAGCTAAAAAAACCCTAAACGAAATAAAACTCGCACTAAAAGAGTTCTAAAATAATAAAAGACTAAAAAAAAATAAATAAAAGAAAATTTTCGTCACTGGGCCCGCTCGAGCGAGGATTATAACCGCTCGAGCGAGGGCTTGCTGCGACACTTCTCCTTACGGTTTCCAGAATGTCCTCTCTAGCCTAGTTTTGATTTCCATTCCGCTTCTTCCGACGTCGGTACACGCGAAAAGATCCATATCCGATGTCTACGATGTCGGCGTCCCCGCCAGTACTATTCATTCTATTTGTATACATGACACTATTGTATCTTACCACATCCTATCTATGTGATGATCTCGTGATTGGCTGTCATGGTATACCCAAATCTATGCACTATTTTTGTTACTTTTAAACTGCTAATATTAAAAATCCTTGTTTGGTAGATATACAATTGATTAAGAAGTGTGATTCTTTTACTAAGATGTTTTTCAATCATGAACAATCATTTGGACTAAATTGATCAAAAGTGTTGGTAACATGGCATGATACTAAGGTACTCTTTGATGGTGTAAGACTAAACGCCAATTTTATCATTCAAAGGTTATTTTCGTTTGACGCCATCTCACCTAGCCGTCTCTCGGTCTTGGAATTGTCCAGTCCGAGATTTTAAACCATGGCTGCAAGTAAGGATCCAAATTTCGGCTGAAGTGATCGAAATTTCAGCCGAAATGATCGAAATTTCGGTTTCGGTCCCCTCCGAGACCGAAATGAAAACGGAAATTTTGATATTTGGCTGCCTGCAAGTGCAATGGAGCCAAGCAATGCAGGGCAGCCAGTCACGTCGCCTCACACCCTACTGATATTCTCTCTCTTCTTTCTCTCTCTTGTGCACACGCCGCCCGGTAGTTCGGTACAGAAGTAATAGAGATCATTGTATCTTAACTGAAGGAATAGAGGTTAGAGGCAACAGGTAACTATTTTTAAAAGATAAAATGCTGCCATTCTGTGTGGTTTGATGTCTAGCGTTGTGATTGTAGTTGTTGACGTTGTTTTAGGATTTGTGATTTGTGGTTGGTTTGAGCTTTGAGGTATGTGTTTTTATGATTGGCTTGCTGCTTCTGTTTCTATGATTTCTTTCCTATTATGATCAGGTGGGTTATGTTGCTTTTTCTGACATCTGGGTTTGGTTTCAATCACTCATTTGTAGTGTACCTCGTGGGTTTATCTTGCTCCTTAGCCTAATACCCAGATGGATGAATATGCCTAGCGATTGATTTCCTTATATGAATTTCTGCCCTGGTGTTTGTTGTAGAGATGGGAATTTAGTTGTTTGAGTTTTCTGATTCCAAAGTTGACAAATTTCTGGTTAATTAGCCTTTGTATTTTGTTCACCCTAAATGTTTTTGAAAAACCCTCGTCCTTACTCTTGAGATAATACCCTTGAGACGGCTTGGCCCCCTCCTTATTTTAAGCCCTTAAACCAGCCCAAAACCTCTAGCTCCCCCCCATCCTTTATCCCTTTTCCTTCTCCTGCTGTTTTGATGAAATGAGCTTCTGTGGGCGCTTGGGTGCACCAGCTCCCGGGGATGCAAGGTTCTAGTCTCTTATTTCTTCTTCTGTTTTTTCACTTTGGTATTTACTCACTGCCGCTAAGGTATTATTTTTTACCATTTTTTTCAATATTTTTTTTCTTTACCGATAAAAAAAAAATAGTCCTATCATATCAGCTTTATTCATCTTTAAATTCAACCCATACATTGGGTATCTCGTGGTTTAAATCTTAATTCAATAGACAAAGTGACCACTAGAGATTGTTACATAAGATCTTATAGTTAGTTCATGGATACGACTCAATACACTTGGAAGACCAATCAAAATTCTAATCCTCCTTTCCATATCTATAAATGAACGATTCATAATGTCAAGAAATTTTCAGCATTGTCGAATTTTCCATGTTAGACGGTACCAAACATAGAAAAATGCTTCCCAGGAAAAATCTTAGGTCGGGGCCCAATGTGGGAATCCTACAAAAGAGGATAGGAAATTCGGAAATTAGGAATACTATAACATTTCTTTTTAATTCATGAAAGTATTTTCCTTGTTTGGAGCCAAGCGTGCCGCTAAGTGACAACATCTTGCTTCTTTCTAACTGAAAATGTAAATTTGCAACATTTGAGTAGATATATTATTAAATTCTAAAGTAATTGAAGATCGTAATCTTGTAATTCTGTTTGATTAGGGTTTTCATACATACTCTCCCACTCCTTTCGATTTTATAATCGCTTCAACTAACTAAGCTTCATCACAATGTCTGAGCCTATTAACTCATATTTCAGTGGCAGTAAGCGCCAAGGTTATTTTCATTCCAAACTTATCTATAACCTTCACCTTAAAAGGGAGATCGTTGTCGCATATAAAGCTTCTTCCGTTCTTCTTTGGTCCGTTGAACATTTTTGTTTGGTTGAAAGGATATTTCTCTCTCTATTTCCCCTCATATATTGCCAATCATAAGTGAGGGAGATGACCACATACAACTACAACCCAAAGCATCTTCCCTTAGGTCTGCATTTTAAGGGGCTCTGCATCTTTCGTCGCTGATGCTGAAGATGTACTCCCACAACAACTTCACCATCTCATCATGCCTTTGTCATCCTTATCATCTCTCAATCACCTTCAGTTCCTGATCGATTTTCATCCCCATCATCCTGTAACTACCAATCCAGTAAGTCTTTTTCCTTTTTTAATTAATTCTTTGAAGGTTTTTAAATTTTAATCAAGAATGGAGGTTCACAGTATGATTTCCATTCTGAAATTGGCTATTTGATGGTATGATTTCCATGAAGAAATAGGGTTTTAGGCCTAGAGTTTATTGTCGGTGTGTTTTTTTTAATATTTATTTATTTATTTAATAAATGGTTTTTATGGCTATCTTTTTGGGACATTTTTGAGTGTTTTCATAAAAATCGAGCTTTAGAGTTTTGTGCCTTTTCTTTTCTCGGTTTCATAGGGTTTTGTTCTTCTCTTTTGAGGCATTTTTGGGTTTGTGCAAGTGAATTGAAAAAGTGTGTTCAAATATTCATCTTTGAATGGGCATGATTTTTTTTTTTTATGTTTTGGAGATGATGAACAGATTGATTGATAGTTGTAAGTTGGTGGATGAGGAGGCTAGATTCATTATTTCAAAGCTTAGGTCATATGCAAGTTTTTGATTACTGAGTTTTGTAGGGTGGGTGGTTTGATTGAGGCTTCAAAGGTTTGTAATTCGATGGTGGATGATGGGTTTGAGCTAGATTTTGATTCTATGGCCATTCTCAACAATAACGTTGATGAAGCTATGAAGGTTTTTGAATCAATGAAAATGGAAGAGAAGATTCATGACATGGATCTTTCTAACTTACACGTTTATGGTCACCTGCATATGTGAACATAGGAGGATCTTTATGTACATGGGATGTTCGATGAAATGCTTGGGAGGACTTAATATTATTAACTAAACAATTTCAGCTTCGGTTCCTATGCTGATGGGTCAAGGGAGGGTTAGAGAGGTTTTAGAGGGGATTAAAGACCCAAATGTATGAGGGATAGTGAATCAGTGGCGCATATCCTTCTGCATTGCTCTTTTGCGTGTAGAATTTGGTGTAAGATCTTTGGCTTCTTCAATGTTGATTGGGTTATTCCAGGTGGGCCTGCCCAAATGATGGAAATGTGGAAGGAAACTGAGGTGGAGGAGCAACAGAAGGAGTTGTGGGCCTTGATCGTGTATGCTGTGTTTTGGGCAATCTGGGGCGAGGGAAATAAGAGAGTGTTCAGAAGAAGGGCCAAACCAATTGGATGGTTATTCGCGATATCCGGAACTTGGTTGTTAGTTGGAATGCTATAAAGATGGCTGATTTTGAGGAGGGGCTTCAGCATTTTCTCCTGCTCTGGGACTGCTGTACTGGCTAGTGTTTTTGTGGGTTGTGATGCTGTGATGTTGCGGTGGCCTTTGGGGGATAGGCTTCGTCATGGCATTGCTCGGGTTCCCAGATGAGCTTTTTTAGGGGACTTTCTGTTTGGGTAGTTTCTTACTACCCACTAACGTATGTTCTCTCCTTTATTTTAATACATTAGCTTTGTTATCGTCGCAAAAAAAAAAGACCCAAATGTCAGTGTTTATCATGGGCCCATCAAGGTCTTCTTAAAGAGAATGTGAGCACACCATGCACGCTCTTACAGAGACACTTATGGAAGTGGTTTTGTTTTGGGGGTTGGGGGGGGGGAGCAAACCAAATTGTTAATTTTGGTAGCGTATTTATTAGAAGTTTGGTAAAAGGTGTGAAAGTTCGGGTATTCATGTTTGAGGGGACAGGGAGGAGTTTGAGTTCGTTGATCTTACTAATAGTCCTATAGAGATATGGGAAAAGATCACCACTATAGATAGGAGAATTAACATAATAGATCTTAATTGAGCCATATTTGTCTACATGGTAATACTCCTATATAGTTTATGGGTCTGATTCCATTTAATATCTTGATATTGTGTGTGAATATAGTTGCAAAAATGGGTGCTCTTTAATCTCAATTCATCTTTTGCTTTTGTTTTCTTAGGCTGTGTGTGTTCATGTATATCTAACACGTTGGATTTGATATATATATATATATATATATATATATGAAGGTCTTTGTCTTTTGAATGTAGAAGGTACATTAAGTTTTATGCCTCTTTTACATTGCCCCTATTTACCCCAGCCTTTATATGAGTCTCTTCCCTTTTGTATATAGCATTGCCATGCCCTTTGGCAGCAGCCACTATTTCAGAACGTAATTTGAAAGCCATCTTTTGTATATAGGATGCCCCTAATTTCCGGCTGTCACCTGATCAACAAAAGCATCAAAATCCCTTATCTTTCATCTTAAGGTAATCTTCATAGATGCAACTGAGTGTGGAGTTGATTAGTGCAAGTGCGTGAGGGGTAAGAAAGGGGGATTCAATGCGAAATCCTTTTATAAATTTCTGACAAGGATTGGAATGAGACAGGTATTGGAAAGTTCTAGCTCCTCCTAGAAGCTTGTTGTTTGGGTGGATGGTGGCTTGGGAGGGGATTCTGATAGTGGACCAACTAAATAAAAGTGGTATGAACTAGGGGTGTTATCGGGTCGGTTTTCATGCAAAACCGAAACCGAACCGATAACTATCGGTTTCTATTTTATGAAACCGAAACCGAACCGATAAGTTATCGGTTCGGTCGGTTTTCGATTTCTAAACCTCATTTCTTTAACTTTTTTTTATTTGTAGCATTTAACCGAATTGAATCGATTTTTTCGGTTTCGGCTTAGAGTTTTCAAAATTTATACAAACCGAACCGATTTATACAAACTGTTTTTGCAAACTCCTATGATTCAACTGATTTTAGAACTTTTGGTGATTAACAAACTAAAGCAGCAACAGTTAGCTTTTTACAATAAGCCTCGCACACCATCAAACTCAAACATAGACATACTATAATCCATATATACACCACTATCGGTTTCTTATCGGTTCGGTTTCGGTTTTTTAACTTTAAAACCGAAACCGAACTGATAACTATCGGTTTCTATTTTTTGAAACCGAAACCGAACCGATATGTCCCAAAACCGAAACCGAACCGAAATTTTGGTCAGTTTGGTCAGTTCGGTCGGTTTTTTGCACAACCCTAGTATGAACCAAAGAGCTGTTGTGTCATGTGTGGCGATGCAAGAGTGTGCAATCCATCCATTTTTGCATTGTCTATGTGTGTGTTTTGATCGATAAAAGGAATTCATTAGAAGAGGAAAGAAAAATACAAAGCGACAACACAAGGAGGAGTTAGGCCACCAAAACAAAAAGCAAAGAGAAACAAAAAGGAAGAACAAAAACCAACCCCAAGGCCAAACCCTCTACTAGAAGGCCAAACCTCCAAAAAGCTCCTTTGATTCTATCAAATTTAACACCACACCATGCTGCCACCAACTAACCACATGACTATGGCAGGTCCCAACTCGAAGCAATATGCCCCATAAATCTCTTGCCAACCAACAATGCTGATGAAGATGGCTGGCCGACTCCTCCATATGCAAGCACATCAGACAAAAAATTTGAATTTGCTTCCTCTTAATTAGTTGATCTGCTGTCAATATACAATCCCAAGCCAAGCTTCAACAAAAAATCTTACCTTGGGGGAACGAGATCCTTCTAAAGGTTAGTTGATGCGGGACAAGAACCCTAAACTACGTGAATGTTTATGAGATGATGATTTACCGAAATTAAACTAAATTAATTAAACAATAAACCTGAAAATAATGCGAGTACCTTAGGATTTCATCATTTTTCATTGGAGAATCGCGCGTGATTCGAGTAGGGTCCGATCTGAGCACTAGGTTCGTTAGTCTTGCGGTGCAGATTGATCCTAGAGGTAGAGCTCTAGCTTTTCCATATTAGGGCGCCGCTTGGGGTTCAATGATGGAATCACGAGTCCTCTAAGGGTTCTGATTCGGGTTGATTTAACAACTCGGATGAA
The DNA here is from genome assembly GCA_021018995.1 of Chloranthus sessilifolius. Taxonomy (NCBI): domain Eukaryota; kingdom Viridiplantae; phylum Streptophyta; class Magnoliopsida; order Chloranthales; family Chloranthaceae; genus Chloranthus; species Chloranthus sessilifolius. The sequence goes on from CM037589.1 coordinate 74,605,705, forward strand.
ATCATGGTTTCGAATCAGATTGATTCGATGGTTTTGATGGGATCTATGGTTTATGAATTTCGGGGTATTTCTGGTTGGGTGGCTGAATTAGGGATTTATGGGATTGGTTTGAATCAAGGTTCTGATTTTGGAAAAGGTAACGGCTAGATTTAAGGTTTATGGGATCAAAATGAAGCAGAGAAAGAAAATAAAAGATGAAGAGAGAGATATAAGATAGATTTTGGGCTTCACACCAAACCCTTCTCGGGAAGCGAAGAATCACTCTTCAACAATGGCTCATCTCAAGCACACAAGCAATAGTTTTCATTCATAATAAATTACTAATTACAATGTTTATTTAGAGACCTTATATAGGAAACCCAAAAACAAAAATAAGCAAAAAAGAAAGACAAGTTTGCCCTTAAAAACTCAAATTCTAATTCTGAAAGATCACATTCTCGCGAAAATCGATCGATCGACGAAAGGTCTCGATCGATCGACATATATATATATATATATATATATATATATATATATATATATATATATATGGTCTCTGGTCACAATTCAATCGATCAATCGACACCTGGTACTCGATCGATCGACTTATATATATGTCATCAGAATTGAATCCCTCACTGGTTGCAGTTGATCGATTGATTCCAGGTGTCGATCGATACTGTGCATTGCTCCAGCATGCAGATTCTGATCTTTTATGCCCGGTTCTGGTTTTTGTTTTCGTTCCGCTTCTTTCGATGTCTACAATGTCAGTGTCCCCGTCATTAGTCCAAACATGTCTAAACAGTGGTTGTTGGACTAAGAAGGTATAGAAGAATTTAACGGCAAATATTTCTTTGGACTTCCCCTCCCAGATTCTCACTTCCGCCCCTATCCAATTTCTGTTTTTTGCACAGTGTTTTTGCCTATAAAGTTTGATCGTGCCTTACAGTTTGACTTGCTGGGGATTGGCATATGCCAAAAGATTTTGGCCTTTTTTTTTAATGGGAGGGAATTTCGAAGGTGCTCGAAAAGTGGCTCTTATGGCTGCCTTTTGGATGAGATGGCTGGAAACACTTCATTTGTTAGTAGTAAATATTAAGACTTTACTTAACTGGCTTACCAATGGAACCTTCTGAGTACCTGTGCCCGTAAAGACTCTTATCTCTGTAGTTGCCCCAAGCCTCTGATCTCAAAGTCACCATGAGAAGTTGTTCAAGGGGTCGACTAGATTAGGACTGTTGGTTCTAAATTTTACTAAAGACTGCATCATTCAGTAGATAGGGGTCGATGGAAGTAACCCCCGTAAGTGTTCAATGAGCTTGTTTTCCTAGTCTCTTGGGGTTGGGGCTGGGTTTGTTGTTGGCGCTAGCCTGATATATGGATTGTGTAATTAGCATCGATCACCTTATAGCTATTTTTTATTTTATTTATTGAAAACATTATTTCTAGTGTTTTTCATATTTTATTTTCCCAAATTTTGCCGTGTTATATCAAATTTTTACATATTTGTATAAATTTTCTCCAGTTAAGTGCTTGCCAAATTATTGTCGAACCTCAACTTTTGTGACTGTGCGTCTCGCTGAGCACAGGTATTACTTGTTTTTTTTTTTGCTTTTAATTAAAATAAAACTGCTTATTTATCGACAATAAAAAAAGTTTATAGAAGCAACTCCATCTGTTTGATGAAATTACTTAAGCAAGACTTAACAAAGTTGTATAATTGAATTTTTGGAAATTAAAATTTTATTTGTGAAAACAAGGTGTGAAATATTGCTATGAGGTTTTCAGAGTAGTTATATGATGGAGTTGGGCATGCTCTCCCCTTTGCCATTGTAAAATTTCGATTAATTTTTTTCTCTTACTTCGCAGAATAGGAACTAAAAGATTTTTATTTATTGCTGTTTTCTAGGTAAATCCAAGAGTTGTACGTTTGACGACAGATTCTTGGGTTATTAAATTAATGAATTTTTGGTGAGATGAATCATTTGATTCATTGGCAAAATAAGTTCATATGATTTCTAGATAACAAATGTCTTGGACTTTGAAATTATGTGTCATGTACTTCCATCGTCTGATTCTTTAACATAAAATTGATTTAGTTGTTGGTTTATCTTTCCCACTTGATTTCTTTGATCACCAACAAGACAACGGAGAAAATTACCTAAGCTCTTATTGGTGGACTCCGTTTGGCCATCTGTTTGAGGATGATAGGTCGACGAAAATTGGAGCATGGTACCCATCATGTGCCATAAAGTTTTCCAGAAATAACTGGTAAATTTCACATCTCCATCCGACACAATCGTCTGGGGTAAACCATGTAGACGCACAACCTCCTCGAAAAATAATTTGGCTATGTGAGCCGCATCGGAGGTTTTAGAGTAGGGTATGAAGTGGGCCATCTTGGAAAAGCGGTCCACTACCACAAAAATAGATTCGTGTTTCCGTTGGGTCTTTGGAAGTCCAAGCACGAAATCCATAGAGACGTCTTGCCACGGGATGTGCGGCACAGGTAAAGGGGTGTACAAGCCAGTATTCTGTTTGATATACTTCACAACTTGGCATGTATAACATTGTTTTACTACCCTAGAGACATCTCTCACAAGGCTAGGCCAATAGAACCTATCCTCAACTAGCGCACTGGTTTTATCGCCCCCAAAATGTCCAGCAATCCCTCCGCCATGTAACTCCCAGATGAGGAAATCACACAATGAAGTACAAGGGATGCACAAACGATTCCCTTTGAACAAATACCCATCCAGCAGGGTATATTCGGAGTTAATATTGTTCGAATTTTTAAGGAAAGCAGTGTATTCTGCCCCGAAATCTAGGCAATCAGGATAATCTCGCTTCAAGTGCTCAAATCCGACGACCTCAGTGCTCATAGACTGCAAAGTCGCCACTCGACGACTAAGTGCATCAGCAGCCTTGTTCTCGGCACCAGCCTTATGCTTCAAGACAAATGTGAACCCTTGAAGGTACTCGACCCACTTCGCGTGCCTCGGGTTCAACTTTTTCTGGGAAGCAAGGAAACGTAACCTCGTGGTCAGAAAACAACACAAATTTCTGCAGTCTTAGGTAATGTTTCCAATACCACAGAGATCGGACGACCACATAAAACTCCTTGTCATAGGTGGAGTATTTCTGCTTTGCTCCATTGAGTTTCTCACTAAAATAGGCTGTAGGGTGGCCTTCTTGGCTCAGCACTCCGCCTATGCCTACACTCGACGCGTCACATACTACTTCAAAGACTTTAGAAAAGTCTGGTAGGCGCATGACGGGTGCAGTAACCATTTTCTCTTTTATCTCGACAAAGGCCCTCGTCGCTGCTTTGCTCCATAGGAACTCCCTTTTTTTCATGCAATCGGTAATGGGAGTCATGATAGTGCTAAAATTCCGAATTAAGCGACGATAAAACGTGGCCAAACCGTGAAAGCTACGGACTTCATGAATATTTCGAGGTTCGGACCACTCCACAATGGCCTTAACCTCTGTAGGGTCCGCAACGATCCCGTCTACCGAGACAATGAATCTCAAGAATACTACAGAGTGCTGCATGAAGGTGCACTTCTTGAGATTCGCGTATAACCTTTCTCCCCTTAAGGTTTCGCAAACCAACCTTAAGTGGACAATGTGTTGATCCTTGTTTGGGCTATAAATTAAGATGTCATCAAAGTATACGACAAGGAATTTGTCAAGGAATGACCTCAACACTTGGGTCATGAGCCTCATAAATGTGCTCGGGGCATTGGAAAGCTCAAAAGGCATGACCATCCACTCATAAAGACCGTCTTTAGTCTTGAAGGCGGTTTTCCATTCATCGTCAGGGCGAATGTGCACCTTATGGTAGCCACTTTTAAGGTCTATTTTGGAAAAGATAGTGGCTCCAATCATTATGTCAAGCATGTCATCAAGTCGCGGTAAGGGAAACCGATATTTAACAGTGATCTTATTAATTGCACGGTTATCTACACATATGCGCCTTGTACCATCTTTCTTAGGCGTGAGTAATACTGGTACGTCACACGGGCTCAGACTCTCTTGTATGAATCCCTTTTGAAGGAGCTCATTGACTTGCCGAGTCAACTCGGCGTGCTCAACCAGTTCAACTTTGTAACTCAGTGGCAATTCGTGTTGAATGTCACGCATGGGAGGAAGCTCATTAGGTAAGTCTTCGGGGAAGACATCCGCAAATTCATTCAGGATGGGTTCTACCTCCTTGGGGTACTCACAGACCGACTCAGAAGTACTCTCAACAGTGACAACGACATACACGACACTCTCATCTAACGATGCCCTCTCGAACTCTGAAGGGCTCACAATATTGATGGCCTTGGATTGGCCTCCCTTCTTCTCAACTCTATTGACCGATGGTGCTTTGGGGAGCCAAAGGGTTAAGAGTGATTTTCTTGCCCTTGTAATTGAACGCGCAAATGTTAGATCGACCAAAAATGGTCACGTTTAAATCATAGAGTCATGACCTCCCTAAGATATGTGGCCCACATCCATCGGCACCACATCGCACCACATCGCACCACAAGGTGTCTGAATATGAACCCAACTGTATGGGTACACGACACCTCTGAGATACGGGAATGGATGAGGAGTCAACCCATGCGACTTTTTAAGGTCTCGGGTGGGCTTCAGGTGTAAGCCCTAAGCAGGTGACGGTATGTTTTGCCCCCACATTGGTGTAGCTTTCGCTATCCACGATTACCCTACAACTCTTTGTCCCACATGTGGCAAAGGTGTGGAAGATATTCTCCCTTCGTCAATCCTTCTTTTCATCCCGTTGAGGTTGTACAAAGACACACCTCACAACTAGAGCGTGACCCATGTCATCACCTTCCTCGTCACTAGGTGTGGCATTCGGCTTAAAGACCTCTTCCTCATAAACTCCTTCGCTTTCTTCTCCTTCTCTATCGATGAAGAGATTCCTTTGTGGGTTTCTTGTAGGGCATTGGGCAGCAAAGTGACCAAATCCTTAACATTTATAACATTTGACATGAGACCCACTCTTCGAGGATTCTCCGGCTACACCGTTACCTTTGTCAAACCTCACATTGGTAGATGTGGGTTGCGTGAGTTTGGCAGGCAGGTTCCCAGCACTAGATTTCACTTCACAGGTATGAAATTGACCGTGGTGGAAATCAGATCGCCTAGTCACCGTTATTTTTAAATATCGTTCAAAGTCTTAAACGACGGTGTAACACTCGACGAGAGTCTCTACAGGGTGGGAGACTAACTCTTTTTGCAAGTCAAGTCTCAATCCGGTCTCTGAGAAATCTGACTTGAGGGTCTTCGGATACCTTGGCTCTCATCATGAACTCTTCAAATTTGCCAATGTAATCCGATACGGGCATACTACCTTGGCGCAGATTTTGTCATTGGTTGAGGAGACGATGGTAGTATGAAGAAGGAACATACTTCTCTGTAAGTCGTTCCTTCATGTCCTCCCAATGCGTAATGGGAGTACAACCCGCATTCGTTCTGATGCGTTCAACGTTGACCCAAAAGAGTCGAGCTTGGCCTATGAGCTTCATTTTAGCAAGTCGGACACATCTTTCATCGCTTATGCCAAACCACTCGAAGTGCTGGTACATATCGGATAACCAATCGAGGAAGACCTGAGGGTCTAGTCGCTCATCGAAAGTCGGGAATTCAACTCGGACATTTTTGAGGAATCTCCCTTCCGGGTCGTAGTCATCCCCATGAATTTCAATCCTATAGTTCCGATTCCGATTATGTTGGTAGCCATTTCGTTCGAATCGAGGATCATTACGCTCACGGTGTGGTTCAAAGTACTCATCACCCTCGTCCAACTGATTGACTCGGTCTAACAACCTCTCATTAGATGTTTCGAGAGTCCTTTGGGCTGTCTCCAAGGCAGTCATTCGATCATTGATCGATTTGAGATCAGTCCTCATGCCGTTAAGAGCCTCGGCAATTTCACTCATGTCCATGGTGATACGGGTCACTATTGACGGGTTCTAGAATGGAATGCAAGATGAACACTTTGACCAAAACAGAAATAATATGCGATGAAATTAAAGTACAATGAATGCAATGTCACACAGTATGCCCTAACCTAGAACTTAGAGCTTTGATACCAAAACTGACGCAGGACGGTACCCTAAACTACGTGCATGCGATAATTGATTTTGCCAAAATTAAATTGAATTAAATTAAGCCATAAAACTCACAAAATATAACCAATACCTTGACGTTCGCAGTATTCCATTGGAGGCTCATGTATAATTCGAGTTGGGTTCAATCCGGGCATTAGATCCGTTCGGTTGCAGCGCGGATCGATCCTAGAGATAGAACTTTAGGTTTTTCCAGATTAGGATGCTCACAATTCAATGATGGGATCACTGATCTTCTTTGAGTATTTGGTGCGGAAGGGTTTAATAACTCTGCTGAGATCTACGGTTGTTGAATCAAATCGATTCAATGGATTAGGGAAAAGCTAGGATCTCGGGAGTCGGGTATTTGGGTGGGAGATGGCCGATTTAGGTTGTTTGAATTAAAGCAAGGATGAGAGATTAAAAGGATAACGTAACCAAGGATAAATTGTGGGCTTCACACCCTTGGATTCACACCAAACTGGGAAGAAGAATCACTCTTCGTAGAGACTCATCTCAAGCACACAAGCAAAAGCTCTTTTCATTAATCATCAACTCACTACATTGTTTAACTTAAGGACCTTATATAGGAGTCCTTTCATTAAAAGAAAACCCTAAAATAAATAATAAATAAAAGACAAATAAACCCTTAAAACATAAGTTCGATTGTAGACTTCAAAATTAACTAAACAACCCGGCACGATTTTGATCGATCGAATTGAAATTCGACCGATCGAAATTGGAATTCGATCGATCGAAAGTGAAAATTCATCGATCGAAATTTATACATGTAAAATATCGCTGTCAACATTCGATCGATCGAATTGAATTTTCGATCGATCGAATATTCCATTCGATCGGTCGAAATATCACTCTAGAACTATATAATTCTGTCGATGTCATTCGATCGATCGAAATGGGACTTCGACCGATCGAAATTTCAATTCGATCGATCGAATTGATTGATTCCTCCAAATTTTCCATCTTTCGCCAATTTTTGCCTCTTTTGCCTATTTCTGATTTCCATTCCGCTTCTTCCGACGTCGGTACACGCGAAATGATTCATATCCGATGTCTACGATGTCGGCGTCCCCGTCACTCTTGCTCTCTCCTTTGCTAAAGTGTTCCCCAATTGACTATATATCTATGAAAGTTTATACAAAGTTTTTTCGCCAAATCAATTTGTTGTGATATAAATATGGTTAACCTTTTATTTCCTCCTCTCTCTTGCCCTCTCTCTCTTTCCAAAGTGTTTGCAAAGGAGTTGGCTTCTCTTTGATTAAAGTGGAAAGAGAAGGGGCACTCACTTCATGACTCCAATGGTTCATCTACACAATTGAGTAGTCTTTATGAACAAGATGACCCTTGCTAACTAAACCTGCATTAGTTTTTATATTGTTAATCAATTTATCACATCATGATATATATATATAGCAGGAGCATGCACTTGAGTTGTAGAGTTGGACTCTAAACATGAGTCATTTGGGTGCCACGTGGCCCCCAATCCAAGGATCAGGTGCCACATGCACTTGCACAAGGTTGATCAATGCCCATCCAAAAAAAGAAAAGAAAACTAAACTGTTTTTAAACTATTGATATTTTGGTAAAAGGTTGAAACTTTTCAAGGGCAAATTTTTGGGTGAAAAATTTGTTCTTTGATATGTGAAATGAAGGGGAGTCTCTCTCTCTCTCTCTCTCTCTCTCCCCTATATCTATATTGTCAATTGGGACGAGATGGTGAGGCAACAGTATCTTTTATATATATATATATATATATATATATATATATATGTTGTCAATTGGCACGAGATGGTGAGGCAAGGGTATGTTATGACCAACCAAAAAAGGGATTTGTAGAGATATTCTATGCATGGAAGAGGATCTACCTCTTCCAGACCTTGTGTTAATGCTTCCGTTTTGTTAACATTGTTATTGTAAAAAAACACTAGATATTTATCTTGTCTTCTCTTCATTATATGGCAGATTAGCAATGCCAGGAGTGATAAACAAGTTTTTCATTACATCTGTGCTTATGTGGATAGCTCCAATTGCAATTTTGTATGGGTTTAACCATCACATATTTCCTGGTGAGCCTGCTCATTCTCCTAATAGTTACTGATGTCATTTACTTCATTGATAATAACTTGTAGTCAAATTTCTTTTATAAGATGAATGCATCTAAGTGGAGTGAAGTGCATATATTCTTTCAACTTGTATAATTACTTCACATACATCATCAATTCCTGTTAAGCTTGAGACCGTCGATGCGCATTTGGTGGAGAAACTGTTCAAATCACAGTGTTCTTCAATGAGACATCAATGAACAGATTTTTTTTTTTTGATTAGTGATGAGGATTATATAAAAAACCAGCAAGGCGCTGAAGCCATATACAATCACCACACAAAAACAAAAACAGCGGACCTGTACCAAAGAACACAAGGACTAAAAACAAAAAAGAAACCCCCTAAAAATCCCCTCGGGTCACTCCCCTTAACCCGGATCCCAACGGAAACTGGATCTACTATTCCCACTCCCTCCATGCATACCCCATAAAGTGATGAACTCCGAGACCCCCTTGAGAACCATGCCGACAGGTTTGGACTTGTGTTTGAAAATTCTGCGGTTCATCTCGCACCATAAACACCACAACACCGCGAACATCGCCGCCCTCCAAGCTGCCCTATCCCCCTCTTTCACCGTCACCGCTTCCCAGCTGATCAAGAGCGAGTAAGGAGACCGAGGCATCGTCCAAGACAGGGCGAAAGCTTTAAAAATGGCTCCCCACACGGCAGTGAAGTAAGAGATGCGCCGCGGACTCCTCCCCTGTCGAGCACATAACGCACAACATGGGACTTCCTTTCCCCTACGAATCAGCTGGTCCCTGGTAAGTATTTTATTCTTACACACCGTCCAAACGAAGAGCCTGATCTTGAGCGGAATAGGTTCCTTCCACAGCCATCTACCATCAAACTCGATAAGCGGTCGGCGCGAATACCACCGGTATAAAGCTTTGACGCTGAACTCCCCCTCTCAATTCAAGTCCCACAACCGTTGATCAGTCCTAAAATTGTTCCTCTGCACTGCATAAAGCACACTCAGCAAGTCCACATAACTCCCCACCTCGCTGTCCCTGAGGTGCCTTCTGACGACTATCTCCCAAATACTCCTATTGCTGACGAAGGAAACGAACTCATCAATCCTACCACCCGGATTGGGGGAGAGGGCATAGATATCCGGGAACAAAAGTTTAAGCGGACCCCCATCCAACCACGGATCTTCCCAAAATCGAATACGAGACCCACATCCCCAGCTGTATCTCGCCCCTTTAACCAGCACCTCCCAAGTACGGGAAATGTCTCTCCACCACGGTGAGATATGCCTCAAGGTTGACAGACCTATCCCCCAACTCCTCCAAGATAATCCATATTTGTTGCGCAGAACCAACCACCACAAGCTGCCCCTCTCTTCCTCCCTTTCCGCTCTCCAAATCCACTTTCCAAGCATCGCCAAATTGGTTCGCTTGAGACTCCGGATTCCCAGCTCCCCATACTCTAAAGGCAGCTGGCAAGTGTCCCAATTTACGGGTGGTACCGCCTGTTCTGACCAGCCCCCTCCCACAAAAATGACCTTTGAATACGTTCCAATCGATCAATAATTTTAGCGGGGCACCTAAACATGGACAAGAAGAAGATGGGGATCACCAAGAGTACGGCTTTGACCAATACCAACCTACCCCCACTACTCAACAACTTGTCTTTTCATGACGACAATCTCTACTCGAATTTCTGCACCACTGGTAACCAGCCTCGACTCGTGAGCCTTCTGATCCCAAAAGGCATACCCAGGTATCTGATGGGCAGCCCCTCAATGCGACACCCAACCGAACCAGCCATGGATACCAGCGACTCCTCCACCCTAATTCCCGATACCGAGGACTTAAGGAGATTAACCCGTTGGCCTGACACCGCCTTGTAGACCGAGAAACATTAGCCATAGCACAGATTTTCGACGTCCCAGCCTTCCCAAATAAAATCGTATCATCCGCATACTGAAGGTGCGTAATACATCTCCCCTGGTGTCCAACTCTGATGCCAGTAAGAATACCCAATGCCCTAGCGCGGTCGATTAACCTAGATAACGCCTCCCCCACAATATTAAAAAGGAAAGGGGATAGAGGATCACCCTACCTGAGACCCCTAAAGCTTTTAAAGTACCCCGCCGCTGTCCTATTAATCAACACCGAGAACCATGGGGAAGAATAGCACCTGCGCATCCACTTCCTCCAATTGACTCTAAACCCCAACCTTCCCGTCATTTACTCTAAGTTCTCCCACTTGACCCGATCATAAGCCTTCTCCATGTCCACCTTCCAGACCATAGCCGGCGTACGAAGAGCATAGGCCGAGTGAATGGTCTCATTCGCAACTGCCACAAGGTCCAAGAGCTGCCTACTACGGACGAAAGCCCCTTGATTACCAGAAATAATGGTGTCCATTACCCACTTTAACCTGTTGGCCAATTATCTTGTAGACGCAGTTAATCAGACTGATTGGTCGGTATTCAGAGATATCCTCAGCCCCGTGTGACTTGGGAATGAGGGTAATAAAGGTAGAGTTAAGTGCTCTCCCGATAAAACCAGTGGAGTGAAACTTGTGGAAAACCTCCATCAGATCCGCTTTAATACTCTCCCAGAACTCGCGGTAGAAATCCATGGTAAACCCATCCGGCCCCGGCGATTTATTGCTCCCACCAAATCTGATCGCAGTCCACACCTCATCCTCTGTAAATGGACCCTCCAGCCCCCTGCTAGCCTCGTCCGACAAGGAAGAGAATTGCAGGTCATCCAAAGCCGGTTTCAGGAGACCCTCATCCGTGTACAAACGATGGTAAAAATTGACGAAATTATCCCTCACCTCATCGTGCCCCGAGTACGCCACCCCATCCACTATGATGTTCCCTAGGTACTTCGCCTTATTACGGACATTTGTGACTGCATGGAAAAGCTTCATGTTGGCATCCCCTTCTTTGAACCACCGAGCTTTCGCTTTCTGCCTTCACATAAGCTCCTCAGCCCTACAAGTCTCCCTGAACTCCGCCTTTACTTGCACTCTAGTCTCTCTCTCATTCGCGGAAAGGACCTTGGTTTCCTCCAAATTATCTAAAGCTTCCAGTCTAGAGAGCAAATCCTCCTTTTTAACATGCACCTTTCCATACACCTCCTTGTTCCATGCCTTAATTTTTTCTTTAGACCGACGCAGCTTATTGATGAAACGATAGGCCGCCGTCCCATTCGATACTGGTTCCGCCTACCACCCCCGAACCTTCTCCCGAAAAGCGTCGTCCAATAACCACATGTATTCAAAACGGAAAGGGGCCAGACCCCTTCCCCTGGACTCGCAAGTAAGCACAATAGGCCGATGATCGGAGATAGCGCGAGCATGAGCTTCCAAACGGGCTCCCGGGAAAACATCCATCCACTCGGTAGTACAGAGAAATCTGTCAAGCCGGCTGAGAGACGGCGACTCTTGCAAACTAGACCATGTAAACCTGGCCCCCAGCAACGGGATATCAACTAATCCCTAGTCCGCGATGAAGGAATTGAAGTCCCGCATGACCCGAACGTTGGCCGGGCCACCCAGTTTCTCGAAGTCCCATCGGATAGCGTTAAAATCCTCGGCCAAGCATAGAGGAAACTCCCATCGAGCAGCCAACACATTCAACTCAAACCAGAAGTCCCCATTCTCTCGGTCCGACGCCGGTCCATAAATTCCCGCAAAACTCCAAACTTTCCCTGACGCTTTATCCCGCAGCACCACAGAGGCCGAGAAAGCTCCCAATTCCTCATCAATCTTATCAAACATGACCGACGACCAGGCCGCCAAAATACCTCCGGAGGCGCCGATCAAATCGACTCCGATCCAGTCTCAACTGCCCCCCCCCCCCCAAGATTGAAGCCAGTTTCCTTCCATCACAGCTTCCCCACTTGGTTTCTTGGAGTGTAACCACTACAGGCTTGAATGTCTTGATCGCCTGCTAAACCTCCGACCGTTTCCGCCAATCACTAATACCTCTAACATTCCAAGATAACATCCTCATAATCCCGCCCGTAATACAGCTACCCATCATAGGGCCCCCTCCCTTCTCCCATCTGACATTCCCAACTGCAGCCGTGCGAGCTCTCGCGATCCACCCCGCTGCTTTCGCTGACTAATCTGCCGGCACGTGATGATTGATCCGTAGCTCCGCCTGGGAACCCTTAAACGTCATCCCGAGGTTTCGCCCGACTTCGATCAGCCTGTTAATTTCCCGCACCAGTCCAGGGTCTAGATCCTCACCATACTTGGCATGATTCATATACGATCGCATCTACAGATCCTCATTCTCCATTTCGGGCCCGACCCCCCTATGTAGCACCAATTCAGTCCCAGCAAACCCCGTCAGTCCCTTAGCACGATCAATCATATCGTCCTCCCCGGGGGAAGCTTGGCCCTTCATTGCGTCCTCCAGCTCGCTACTGAAGTTCCTACCCTGCCGTCTGGTCTTATTGCAAGAACAGGTCTCCTCTGTGTCGAAATGGGATAAAAGCCTAGCGCCCGAAATTGAAGTGGGTCCAATAGAGTAAGCAGTAAAACCCATCGAGCCGGGTCCACTAGGTATAGTCGCTCGGCTCGATAAACACGGGCCGAGAGACCCCCACCGAGTCTTCATAGCACCTAGGAGCCCACCTGACCAGACCATCTTCCCCATTATAAATTCCGGACCCACTAGCTGACGAAGGAGGCCACATTAGTGTGCCACGTGTCCCTTCCCCCTTATTGGGTATAAAACCCCTCTAGTCCGCTTTCCCGCAAATAGAACCCAACGAGGCTCTCATAGACCTTCCAGAGGCTTCCGATGCCAGGCTACGTGTCGCCTCCTCACTTCGTCCCACTCCCCGAGGTAGCAGCATAAACCTTCTTCTCAAGTAAAACCTGATCGGCTTTTTGCATCGAAGAGAAGCAGTCGACGCAGAGGAGCCGACCACCTCGAGCTCCATTGGGTCTCAGGTACTGCCCTCTACCTCGTCTGACACATCCATCTGCCACCTGATCTCACCTACTTCCTGTCGTTGCAGGTGTACGAGATCCGGATCAAAGTGCAAACTGATCAGGGCCGTCGATTGTGTGGAGTTCTCAGAAGAACCAGTCGGAGCTACAACCGATGTCAAATCACCGACACCTTTGTCTAGACCTTCACCCGATACAGAATGACCACTGAGGACGACGCCATCCCCCGCCGGTGGGGCCGGAGAGATGAGTGGGCCCAAGTTGTTCAGCGAGTCCGAGGCCGAGCACCCCTCCGCGCCTCCCGCAAATATCCCATCCGGCGTAGCCCTTCCATGTCGGGCTGGATCCGTCAACGCCTGAACTATCAATATCAGAGCCTCTACGATGCCAATGCCAGAGGTTAGAGCCCCTGACGCCCTTTCGACCGTCTGATGCTTGACGATAACCCTCTCCCGTCAAGCGAGTTCTTCCAAGAGCTGACAGCGGTGGCCATCAACCAAGACGTCGATGATCCGAGGGATCCGGTCGATCCTCTCGATAGCCACGAGAAAACGAATATGGGACGTGGTCCAGAGGTCCGCCGAGCTCCGATCCACCTGGATGAAGCGACCACATCGACTCCCGATCCCACGGAACACCTCCGGGGACCACGTGTGGATCGGGAGGCCAAAAATATGTAACCAAACACCCTCCTCCTCCTTGTGAACCTGAGCCTCTCCCACGAGAGGTTCCCATCGCCGAAAAACCACCGGGCATCCCTCAATGAAGCATTGTTTTTTGAGGCAACAAGCCGAGGCCTCCACCTCAGACCCAAAACGCAGAAGGAACGAAGAGGAGGAGATTGTAGATACTCTAGGCCTTTCTGACATTTTCCAAATGTAATTTGCCCACCTATGAACAGAGAATAGAGATAATATATCGCTATAAGCTTCTATAACCACCCAGTAATGTCTCAAATTAGCAGCTAGAGAGCGAATGTGAGTAAGGTCGACTCCGAGAGACCCCAAGCAGGCCGGTTCATCTCGAACCACTGGTCTCCATGGAGGCGACAGAAGCTGGTCGTGATTCCCACCGCTGATAATCGGCTCGCCGGGCCTGTGGTCGGGAATTATCGAGGACGTATTAACCAGTCTGTTATTCTTAGCAACAATAGACCACCCCCGACGAATATCTCGAACCTGAGACTCATTCAAAAAAATCTGCGTCTTCCTACCAGGAACCGGAAATCACTCAATACCGGAAGTAACGGTTTTGCCCTGAGATCGGGTGGCGTCACATCCGTGTCGGTGGCAAACCGAGCGCCGCCAGAAGTTGACGTTACGACAACTGCCACAAAGCCAGTCCCCGGCCCTGAGCACTAGGCACATACCCGCCATTGATATTGAATATTTATCGGACTGCATGATGTGACCTTTTTTTTTTGATGTTTTGATTTAGCTAATTAGCAAAACAATAGACACCATATAATATCATCGTGTAGTATGTTGTCAATCCCATAACCAACCACTTCGCCAAGTCAAGATTTCTCTAGGATGATGCAGCCAAGGCTTTTTGAACTTGTTTTGTTTTCAAATGAGAATAGTTCAAAACCGGTCACATGGCACTATATTTTCATCGAAGTGTGCCTATCAATGGACAGATCATCAAGTAAAATATGTTGTCTCATGGTAATGACTGTATGGGTAATAGCCTCATCACACATTGAACTTGAATCCTTATAACATTTGTTTATCCAATGGGGAGTTTGAGATACGCAATCAAAGCTACAAACCACAGTTGAAAAATGAAAATAAAGAATAAAAAGTAGAACTGCTCATTGGGAAAGCAGACCTAATAGCAAAGGAAGAAGTTTTTTACTTTAGTGATATAAGGATGTAATGCTGTTTGTTTATGGTTTTTGCTATTTCTTGTTTTTTCGGTGGGCTTAAGCAGCTCGCTACACCCCTCTTGTATGTTTCTTTAGTAACAATAGTTAAATACCATTATTTATAATAAAAACAATGATCATGTCAAAAAAAATAAAAATGATAATCCTATTCAAAAGAAGAAAATATTATATTGAGGTGGCAGGTTCAATCCCAGCTTTTCCATTTCAAAAAGAACAAATTATTTTAAAATTTTACTGGGAAAAAGTCTGGAAACAAACAAGAATTTTGACAAGTGTGCCGCTTCCGCTTTAGAACCTCACTTTTGCATCACACAATAAAATAGCTTGATTTCAAGCTTCTGATTACGCTCCCCCTCCCAACATATTACGCGCTTTCTGCCACTTTAAGTAACTCCCACGTTATATGTTGGTTTCTATGGTGTGTCCAAGTTTCACATGCTGGCCATGTTACTCTAATTACGCGCTTCCAAATTGTTTTTCCAAGCAGGTTAGTTGAAGCTTACATGCACTTTGTGGGTTTTGACAAATAAGCATCAATCTTGTGGTACAGGTTCTAGTCAATTGTCATCTTCTTCACAGACACTACTGAGCGGATTTCTTGCTGTTATAGCTGTAAACTTGGTTATTGCATTCTACATTGTTATGGCACTGAAGGAGCCTACACATACTGAGCATCAGCCAGATCCAGCCTTTCTGGCCGATGCCAAAGCCAGTATTAGCCAATCTGCAACAGAGAAGAAAGATGATTCTGTCCAAGCCCATGGCAAAGAAGAATAGACTTGTCATATTGTTCTCATCAATGCTTCCTTGTAACAACCTTAAGTGGCATCATTTCTTGTTAGTGTGTTAAACCTGCATCTCATTGTTTATTTTAATCATAAGTTATCATTTGATTTCATCATTGTAGAGATTGTGTGTAGTAATTAAGCATGAAATCTGTATCGGTTTATGACTGATTGTGCCTGTGTGATTTCAAAACCATGATCTAAAGATCGATCGTGTCGAAGATTAGGATGAAAAAAATCTCTCTATCAAAATGATTCTAAAGGAGTCAATGCCTTCTACAATTACCAGTGTTGGTGATTTACATAGGTGCCGTTAGTTGTAAATGGCGTTAACTGCTTTGTGAACTAGATGATGGATATATTTTTTTCACCTCGATTTCTTAAACTGTGAGAGCACACATGAAGAAACCACAGACATATGACCCAAACTGACCCTCAAACCAAGTCACCTGGCGCTGCTGTTTACTTGATACTAATTTGTTTCAAAATGCTCCTTTCCAAAAATAATTTTATGATGCATCATTTGATTTATTTTTAATTTTTTTGGGCATAATGGTTGGTGTAAAATATAGTGAGTTTGAAAATTTTGGCAAAATTCTCCACGGCACATGGTCCACAGATTATCAATAGTATAGTGTGCTTTATATGGATTGTGCTGAATCCCATCTAGTTCATAACCACCACTACTTGGACATTTGGATTCTGCACCTCTACAAATATCGTGTGACCTAAGGTGTTGGATCAGCTCATCCAATATTGTAAGTTGAGAGGAGCTGCAGCTTGCACACGAGCTTTGTACCATGGCACATTGGCTACAAACAAAGACTTGATATTGTTTAGATCAGTGCCATATGGAACACCATCTAAGCCCTTTGATTTGAAGGCCATGATGTAAAGATCTTTGTTGCCCATGATTGGCATGAAATATTTATATATACAGTCTGTCTGCTTCACTTAACCATTGAATCAAATGATGGTCTTTTGCTGTATTGACTCCTTTGGCTGAAAAGATCTTTACATTACAACCCTCAAATCAAAGGGCACACAACCATTGGATCAGTATTGGAAAACTATGCACAACTGTCTATATTAAGAGTGCAGAAGAGTGTGATCTTTGCGTCTACCGTAAATTCCACTATGAGCTACTACTTTTATGAATTGGATTTAAATGGTACCTGATAAATTAGCATTATGGTTTAGAATTTTTAAGGCTGTCGATGGGCCAAGTTAGGGCTGGGCCACCACAAAACCTAGCCCAGTCCTAAGGGGCCAAGGCTAGGCCCTGCCTTGGTCCTACCTTAGAAGGAAGGGTTTCGATATGCCCAGCCTTAGCCTACCCTAGGCAGGTCGAGGCGAACTTGAGCCAAGTTCTAGGCTATGTTATTTAAAACTGTTATTTTCTGTTAATATAAACACTATTTTAATAATTGATTGCTAGAATTTTAACACGTCGTCATTTTAAATTAAAATTTCACTTGAAAAATATAGATAACACATTATCATATATAACCATTATGATGGCCTTTTTGAATATCACATTGTAAAGGTTGGAAAAAAAACCCTTTTGAAGGCTTTACAATTTATAAAGGTAGAGGACGCAGATGCCAAATAACACTTCGCACAAGGTATTCCCATAGGCTACATGTGAATGTAAAATGATCTTTCAGATATAATAATTAAGGAAAATAAAAATTTAGACATTTAAAAGCCTATAAGATAGTTGAGCATATATGTAATTTATTAATGAGTTACTCTACAATGAGTGTCCATCCATCATAAAAGTCCGTGCACATCAAACAGTCACACAGATATGTGGACTCCAGTGTCCACCAATGATCAGTGGACACCCACGTATACTATCTCTTTATCAATTTAATAGAGATGCAGGCAGTAGGCCGAGCTTATGAGCTGCACTTTACTAAGTCCTTAACATGGCCCAACTGATATCAGGTTTTTGTTTTTCATGCCATAGCTGGCTTTCTTGCTAATATTTCGAATCTTGGCCCTACTATTTTAGGCCTGGGCCAAGCAGGCTGATGGGCCAAGCCAGACCTATTTGATCGACATCTGCATGGTAAGCCTCAGATGAGACATGTCGGCGGGGCTGATATCTGGGAGGCACAAGCCTATATAATATGGGTTTAAAATCATGAAAACCTAGCCTGACACAAGTTTGTATCAGGCCCGAAATGATATAAAATATCTGGATTTTAGGATTACCCCAGGAAAAAAAAAAAAAAAAACCCTAGGCTACCAATTACATTAGTGGACAAGGCGAGTGGCATCTATAAAGAAGAAAATTACAAAACACTGCTTGAGATGGTTTGGACATGTCAATGGAAGACCAAAAACAGACCTGTATGAACAGTTGAGATGCTATAAGCACAAGGAAGTAAAAGAGGAAGAAGGCCAATAAAAACTTGGAGAGAAGCAGTAAGGGATGATATGAAGGATTGTGAAGTTATTAAGAGCTTAACGCTGATTAGAAACAAGTGGAGAAATATGACTCACAAAACCAACTCCAAAGAGAAAGGCTGTGATGATGATGATTGGACAAGGCGTTGATGACAATTGATTATTGATGATGACGAGGACGATGATGGCAATGCATTAGGACTGACTTTGAGCAGTTGGCTAATGGAGATATTATAAGCTAATTGTGTATTATCTGAAAGATGAAGCAATGCAGGCGGGCTTGGGCCTCTAGTACAATGGAAGGTTGGCAATATTACAACCTCAAGGTCGCAGGTTCGGGCCCAACTTACCTACCAAAAAAAATAGGAATGTAATGTAGGTATTTCTTCAAGTGGTCAGTGATGAACCTTCACATTAAACAAAAAAAAAGGAAAAAGGGATTTGACTCTACACCTCAAATTGAAGCAACTGTGGCAAACGAATAATAATGAAAATAATTTTCTATTATTTGATAAAAGAGCAACTAATCTACAAAATCTTTCACAACACAACTCTCAGCTCAGAAGAAATTGGGATATTTGAAAATTTTCTACTTTGCCAATCAATCAAATTGGAAGACTCTCTCTTCCCCGAATTTAATAGAAAATCCACATAGCAATCAATAGAAATCCAATATGCCTGATATCGTGATGGGTGGGTCAATATTGATGCAAGTTGCCTTACCCTCGGAATGCAGCTGGGGCAGAATATTGGCTTCTTTTGCTGCAACTCCAGCCCCAGTCCAGATGGTCACGTGGGGCCACTCGTTCTTCGAATTTATCTTTTCACCTTCGATCGACCGAGGACAAGCTTCAAGTGCAGCCAAGTTATCAGAGAACAAGAGGGCAGTTATGTCAACAGGAACCTTTTGATGAAGGAACACACCATAACTAGCAACAGCTGTGACACCATGACTTTTTTTGTGAGCTAGAGTGACATGAGCTCTTTTGAGGCTGTTCTCCATGTGCTTGTCCTTAAGGAACTCGCTTGCTTTGGGATCTTTCTCGGCCAACTGTTTTCACAGATGAGATATAGTTTGAGTACTTCCATTTATGTTTATGGATTTGTCGAATAGGAAAAATTTCGCACATTTGAAAAACCAAACCTTGATTAGAAAGTATAATCTAAGTTGGAAAAAAAATCTAAGTATCATCACAATGTTTGTCAATGATGTCAAAGAGCGAAGCTGCAAATTAAATCATTACCTTATCCAAGAGGCTCCTGATTTCTATAACAGGTAGAGTGACAGCAGCAAAAACAATGGTTCCAAACTTCCTCTTCTCGGTACTGGGGCTGGGAGTGGTGAAGTTGCCTTCTGCAATAGCTCTTAATTGCTCTAGCACTTGTTTCACTACTGAATCGAATGGAACCTGGAAAAGGTACATAGCATGGTAAAGATAAATTTGCAAACTGTTGGTGCTCAATAACTAATGTTCTAGAGCAGCTTTTCACTAAAACCCCATCTATTGCAAGCAAAACAAATTTCAACTACCCTGTATAACTGTAAATTACTACAGCCAACAATGTTTTCTCTAGTGGGGATTAAACTCATCATAAACATTCATCGTGAACTATTTCTCGAGATTTTTTGGGCCAATGACCACACAAATGGGGATTGAATGTATCAATTTTTTTTTGGTCCACAACTCAGAAATCACACTTCCAATGAAGATGTCCCCTTACATGAACAATAAATATAAAAAACTTCTTTCATTAGATGGTTAGGAACTTTGGATCATTAGCTTGAGGAATTTTTAAGATTCAGGACCACATATGTGAAGGTTAACCAACTTATGTGTGATGAAGATCACTGCAACGAGAAGAAATTATGAAGTCTAGGAGATGTTCCAAATGGGCTCTAAACAGATAACAAATCCTACTTTTAAAGTCAAACTAGTTATCTCAGTCAAAGAAGTACAGTAATTTGTCTTTGTTTTTCTCATTAATTCCAAATCATGTCTTTCTATAATTTCTTTTTCCAATCAGTTCTCCAAACCTATAAAAATACCTAAGTAGGACTCTTATTAGAAATAGAAGTCACACAATTCAGCTTTTAAATAAAAATAATCTAATTAAATCTGAACTCCCACATAAATGCCGTGAAAGAGAAAATGATGGAGACATCACACAAAGCAAGGCAGGTGAAAGTGTAAAGAGAAAACAAGAAAGAAAGGAGAAAAGGAGGCTGAAACCGTCTTCAGGAGAAGTACCACAGCATGTTGTGGAGGACTCCGCCCATCGACAAAATTTCTATTTTTGTTACAAAAATGATCTTTTTTAGTCTTTTATTAATTTAGGACTCTTTTAGTTCGAGTTTAGGTTTTCTTAGCCTATATAAAGACATTGTAAACACTTTCTTAGTTAGTTGATTGATCATTGAATAAAAGAGAGTTACTTTTGTGCAAACCCTAGAAAACTTGAGAAGAGCTTTCAATCGAGGGAGAGAATCCTTCAAACCTTGAAGAATGAGCAATCGTTTCTCGTGCGACTTGATGCGAAGCCGACGTACAGCCGTGGTGTAAAGCTTCGAAAAATTCTTAGTGTGAAGCCTTGAAAATCTATCCCTTTTATTTTCGTCTTTCTAGATTATTGTTAGGTGGTATCTTCCTTATTTCCATTGATAAAAAGATAAAAAATCTCAAAACGGCAAAACTTTATTCCTTAATATCTTTAATTTTCCCTTTTATTGAGTTATTTCTTCAAGTTTTATATAGTCAAAGATCCCCAAAGAGTCAAGAGACGATATTGTAATTATTGCTTGATGCCCTAAACTAGAACGAAACTCGAGTTCCTTCATCAGAGCCATTTTTATAGATCGGGAGATCGTCGTGCATGCGAACGCTAAAACGGATTAATCGAATTGTTTTATTGAATTCATCGAATTAATTTTATGTGTTGCATGATTTTGAATATTTCCGCTATTCAATTCACTCTAAAGTTAATCCCAAATTCGCATATTAGGGTTTTAGCGTTTTGTCCCGCGCTAGAAAAATAATAACAGCAAAAGGAAATAAAACTAGAGTCAACCCACCCACCCCAAGGGATCACTTAATGTCTCACGTGTTGGGCCCCATTAGACCCATTTAATCCTTCGTATCAGGCCACTAATGAGGCCTAAATAAGGTGGCCCTCTCTAGTCTCTAGGCCCAAATCTGGCCTTTTCTCTTTCTCGTCAATTTCTTGTTCGTTGTGCTGTTCATGAGCACAACAATGTGTGCACGATGTAAGATTCAAGCCAACAAACATGCTGATTGGACTATTCATATCATCCCAAATAAACTTCTTGGACAGTCTTCTCTTGCGAATGCTCGAGACATCTTATGTTTTAGCCATGATTGTGAGATAGTTGTTGGACAATACCAGACAAGTATCGGACCTGGTATTGCTATCAAACTCGATATGTATCGACGTAAGGAGAATACTACCAACCCGATCCAACAGACCAAAAGTAGTATAGTACAGCTTAAATCAATCTTATCTATTACAAAGATTTAGCCCAACATGCTCAGCTAAGGAAGGAGAGAGAAAACAAAAAGATGACCTAACCCTAAAAATGACCTAAGGCAAGAATATCCCATAGGGCTCCCTTGCTCTAGATGCCCTTTTCTGCATGCTTTTACATGGCTTATATACAACCCATAAACTAGCTTTTTGCCTTGGCCAATCAGAGAAGAGGAGAATCAAATTAGTTATGATTCTGCTGATGTGGCTCATTTGCAGCCAAGTGTTGCCCCGGGTTGTGAGGAACAGCTCAACACATTGGGACATGTGCCCCAGGTGCTGTGGAAGTCCCAAAATGCCCTTGAAGTTCAAATAGAATGGCTGGAATCCGAGCTTCGAGTGGTTGGAGCTTCAGAATATAAATCTCGAGAGGTTCCCGACAGGTTTAAATGTTGCAGAAGACAGCTCGTGAGGTTGTAGTGTGAAGCTGTTTTCAGCTGCTCGATAGGTTCATTGCAGCTGCTATAAAGTGCTCGAGATCTGCTTGAGAGTGAAGTGCTGAAGGTGTTAAACTGCTTGAGCTGCATGTGATTGAACTGTTGTAGCTGATGTTCCACTCGAGCTGCTCGAGTGGATGCCTTGCTGTTTTCTTCAACTGCTCGACAGCTGCTCGAGCTTGCAGTTCTGAGTGTGCAAAATCAGCTCCATTAAGGAGAAGCACCAAGAATTGTGCGTAAACGCCCACACAATATATGTATCCAAACAAAGGAAGCATTAGGCTTCGTGTTATTGCTAGGCACCCAAACAGACCCAACTTCAAACAAGTTTTCTATTTAATGAGCAACTAGTGCTGCCCGTTAAAAACCCACAAAAAATTATAAGGAGGACAATACTCTAACCAGCCCGAAGTCACATGTAAGAGATTGAGGTCAATGTCTGTTGTGTCGGCTGCAGAAAAAGACACCTAATAGGGAACAATAAGGTATGTACTTAAATCAAGGGTTGTTATATTATGAAGCAATATACCATGCTATGAAACAATCTTCTTCAAGCAAACGATAGAGGAACCATCAAAGGCGACAAATCCTACAGCCTTACAAGGCGGCCACAACCCTTGGAATAATCCCCTCTTCTTGGATGTTCTGGAGGGAGCTGCAAACCCCACTGCACCTTCCATCTCTGCCACCATTCGGATTGAACATCTTTTCGCTTTGGCGAAGCTGCAAGTTCTTTCGATAATGAGAGTCCAATATACGCTAGTTGGCAAATTCTTGCACCCAAGACCTGGAACAAATTGGTTTCGACTTGATATCAATGTGATATGGGCCTTTATGAAAGAATCTTGGCGCATTACCTCACCTTGCGTAACCTTTGTTCTTGATCATCGTCATGTGCTTTTCAATTTCTCCATAAGAAGATACGGTGAAAATCTGGTTGCGAGACCAATGGGATTTCAATGGTTACTCTGAAGATCTCTTTACGCTGAACCCTATGTTTCGAACGAAGGATGAGGACTCACCGCTAGTGACGGGGACGTCACACAGAGACAAAACAGAGGAAAGCGCAAAGAGAAAGAAAGAAAGAATCAGTGCCGTCAGCATACGAAGGACATCCGTGAACCATTGAAGGACAGCCGTGACCCATTGACGGACATCCGTGTAAAGAGCCACTCACTGGTTTAGTGCGCAACGTAGGCAACGGATGTCCGTGACATGGACGGTCATCTGTGAGATAAGTATGATATTTGACGGAATAACGGATTCTGTGGCGAAAACTTGTCATTTTGAGTTTTATTTGTTTTAGGGCTCTTCTATTTCGAGTTTTATGTTTGTTTAGGGTTTTCTTAACCTACATAAAGGCTTGCAAAGACATTATTAAATTAATTAATTGATTGAATGAAAAAGAGAGCTTGCTTTTGTGCAAACCCTAGAAGACTTGCGAAGAGTTTTCAACCGAGGGAGTGAATCCTTCAAACTTGAGGAGTGGATCTTCATTTCTCGTATGACTTGGTGCGAAGCCGACGAACAGCCTTGGAACTCTATCCTTTTATTTCTGTCTTTTCTATAATTATTGTCAAGTAATATCTTCCTTTTTTTCTATTGATAAAATCACTAAAAAAAAAAGAAAAAATCCCAAAACCCTATTTCTTGATATCTTTTGACTTTCCCTCTTTCATAGGCTATTTCTTCAAGTCTTTTTTTTATTTAAAATCCCCGAGGAGTCAAGAGACGATATTGTACTTATAGCTTGGTGTCCTAAACTAGAACGAAACTCGAGTTCCCTCATCGGAGCCGTTTTTCTAAATCGGGAATCTTCATGCATGCGAATGCTAAAATGGATTAATCTAATTGTTTTATTGAATTCATTGAATTAATTTTTATACGTTGGGTGATTTCGAATATTTCCGCAATTCAATTCAATCTAAAGTTAATCCCAAATTCGCATATTAGGGTTTTAGTGTCTCGTCCTGCGTCAGTTTTTGGTATTAGAGCCAGGTTGTTTAGTTTAGGATTAGCCATATAGGATTACCCATATAAAGTATTAGGTTTTCATTACATACGAGTGTTAGGCTTTCTTGGTGTTACGATGAATCCAGACCAATTAGCTGTTTTCATGAAAAATTTCAATACCCAAACGGCTGCCATAAAAGGTCAATTGCAAGACCAGCAAACCCAACAGGTGAAATTATCGGCACAATTCCAAGAGTTGTCTAGAGTGACTCATGGTGAACATCATAGGGTTAATCTCGGGGAGCGAAGGAGGGATCCTCCAAGGCGTGAAAATCGTCCCAACCTGGATGAGAGAGTCACAAAGTCAGTCAAGGTTGACGCTCCCACTTTCGAAGGAAAGATAGACCCAAAAATATTTATAGATTGGATAGCTGCAATGGATCATTATTTCAATTGGTATGACATGACGAATGAGCGAAAAGTGTGGTTTACCAAAATGAAACTGGTAGGACAAGCTAAATTTTATTGGACAAGTGTGAAACGACGCCGAGAACCTCTCGAGCGCGATCCCGTCGCCACATGGGCGGACATAAAAGAAAAGCTTCATGATAAATATGTCTCCATGCCCTACAACCAACGACTCATGGATCAATGGCATGGGTTAAAATAGGGAAGCATGTCGGTTGATGATTATATCAACAAGTTTGAGGAATACATATATCGGGCTAACGCTTATGAGAGTATACACGTTACCTTATCTAGGTTTCGCACTGGTCTACGTCCTGAGTTACGAAAAGAACTCATCCCTCATTCTGTTGAGAGTTTAGAAGAATGCTATGCTAGGGTGCAAGAGTTGGAGAGGTATCTCAACACCCCAACTGATGGGCAATTTAATTCATCCAAACCCGATTTTCGATCTAGCCCTACTAAAAAGGCGAACAATGCCCATGATCAATCCTCAAAACCCGTAAGTGCTCAGATTGACAAGGGCAAAGCAACACTGATTGATAATCATAGGTGTGCATCCCAACAATGTTATAAGTGTCAAAGCTTTGGTCACTTTGCGTCTCAGTGCCCCAGTAGATCGCAAACCTTGATTATCCAGCAAGATATCGAGAAAGAGAACAATGAGCTAGCTCACTGAAACGCCCAGTGACAAGGAGAATGAAACTCCCATGAAACCCGTAGGTTGTCTTAGGGAGGTTCCTATTACCGAGGACAGTGTTGGTAGTATACCCGTACCAAGTGAGTCCTTAGAGTTGGTAGGAGTATATCATCATTCTAACTTGCATGAGATTAACAATCAGAATTTATTGACCATTGAAAATATACCTGATCATACTGATACATTGAATATGTTTAATGAATTTGATACTAATAGTTTTATATTAATTCCTGATAGTCTCGAGCATGTGGAATCATTTCCGATTTTGAAAAGGGGTAATGATGGAGGTCTAGACCTTCCTCTAGACAAGGGAGACCACCCAATAGTTGCAGTATCAGATCTTACGCCTATTCTAGACCTAACAATCACACTCATTGATCCCTTCCTCATTGAGCAACCAATCGAACCGCACCCACTTACCCAGTTCATTTCCCGCACCTTACCTGTGCAATATGAAAAAAGGTTGAATGAGGAGGTTATTGAAATTCCAAGCTTCAATGCCAATGCAGGTAAACATCGTGAGTATCTCATAGCGTGGAAAGGTAAGCCAAGAGTTGAACTTCCGAAGTATGGCATCTGTGGGTTTCGCAACTCATCGGAGATGAGTTTTTCCCACCCGAGCATTGACTGGGACGTCACACAAAGACAAAACAAAGGAAAGCACAAAGAGGAAGAAAGAAAGAATTAGTGTCGTTAGCATACGAAGGACATATGTGACCCATTGACGGATGTCCGTGGAAAGAGCAACTCACTGGTTTAGTCCGTAACCCAGGGACGGACGTCCGTGAGATACGCCCGAGATTTGACGAAATAATGAATTTTGTGGCGGAAACTTGCCATTTTGAGTTTTAATTGTTTTAGGACTCTTCTATTTCGAGTTTTATGTTTGTTTAGGGTTTTCTTAGCCTATATAAAGGCTTGTAAAGACATTATTAAATTAATTAATTGTTGGAATGAAAAAGAGAGTTTGCTTTTGTACAAACCTTAGAAGACTTGCGAAGAGTTTTCAATTGAGGGAGTAAATCCTTCAAACTTGAGTGGATCTTCATTTCTCGTATGACTTGATGCGAAGCCGACGTACAGCCTTGGTGTGAAGCCTTGGAACTCTATCCTTTTATTTCTGTCTTTCTAGAATTATTGTAAGGTAATATCTTCCTTTATTTCCGTTGATTAAATTAAAAAAAAAAAAAATAATATACCAAAACCCTATTTCTTGATATCTTTTAACTTTCCTTCTTTTATGGACTATTTCTTCAAGTCTTTTTATTTAAAATCCTCGAGGAGTCAAGAGACTCTATTGTACTTATCGCTTGGTGTCTTAAACTAGAACGAAACTCGAGTTCCCTCATCGGAGCCGTTTTTCTAAATTGGGAATCTTCATGCATGCGAACGCTAAAATGGATGAATCTAATTATTTTATTGAATTCATTGAACTAATTTTTATGTGTTGGGTGATTTCAAATATTTCCGCAATTCAATTCAATCTAAAGTTAATCCCAAATTCACATATTAGGGTTTTAGCGTCTTGTCCCGCGTCAGCTAGTTCCTGTTGGATCAACTTTCCAAACCTTCCGTTATTCTGCTATGAGGAACAACTTCTCTGTCTATTGCCACTGTGGTTGGGAACGTCCTAGCCATTGATAGCTAGACCAAAAACTTATCCCGCTTTATTGGTGCTAAGTGTGTGGCTTAGACAACTTGGAGAAGGAACACCTGAATCGTGTCTGGATTGTTGTTGAGGGCACGCCTATCGGCAACCAATAGAGTATGATGCAATGCCTAGCTACTGTCGTTCTTGTCACAGGCAAGAACATTTGGAAAATAATTAACTAAAAATTATGGAAGCTCGTGAAGAGCTTCCTTGACAACATCTCAAATGGAATGAGACAGTGAATAGCAATCCCAGAAAGAAATTAGATGTTGTCGAAAAATTAGGGATATGGTTGCGAGGAGGACTGGTTATGGAATTACGATAGTCGATCATATGACCCATCTTGGAGGGATCCCGAACAAGGCAATCCTTTCTTGAAGGCTGATGGTTTCAAGTCTTCTGATGAGACTTCTAAAGATGATGAGAATCAACCATTGATGAAGGCTGATGAGCAAAGTGCAAAGCCGTGTGGAGAAGACGACCTACATATCATGAATACTCACGTTTTTGAAGGCCTTCAAATCAGCATGGAATTGACGCCTAGCTTGCTGAATTACATGAACATCAGAACTCCAAAAGTCAAGGATTTGACCACAATTTGGAGTCAGCTAGACTAGTCAAAATACCCATCTATCCCTGCCACCCCATATATTCAAATTCAAATTCCCTTATTTCTGCTAACTCTAATAATAGCCACATTTTTTTGGCTACATCACCATATCCTCCTGAATTCATTGCCTATGATTCTAATCCCAAATCTCTTGGGGTGCTGACAACTGCCACCATTAAGAGAAGGGATGGGAATGCACGTGTGGAGGTGAGCACTAATATCTAGTGGGTCTAATGTAATTAGTGGACCCAAGGACTTGATTGAAGCTAATGAGGTTAATGGGCCTAATATTTTAAGTGGGTCTTCACTAAACGAATAGGGTAACATTGAAGGTCGGTTTTGGGCCATTCCTAGGAGAAAAGAAATGCCATAGGGAGTTTAAAAAAACCTAGGCGATTTCGAGGATGACATACTTAGCTTCGAGCCAAACTTTGATAGTGAAGGAAATCTGATGGAGACATCAGATTCAAGCAGCCGCCTGTAACATATTGGAGGCGAAAGAAGAACATCAAAGTGATCAGAAAGAAAAACAACTCAAATTCGAAGGACTGAAGAAGCACTCAGTCGATCGATCGACCCTAGTCTTCGATTGATCGATGGTGGATAGTGGACACATATTCTGAGCGCAATTATGTTTCTTAGTCGATTGATCGATTGTCGTTAGTGACTTCGGGCAATTTAATTATTTTCCCAATCGATCGATCGACTCCAGAAATCAATCGATCGACCGATCACATGAATTTTGACGGGATCTTGTTATTTTGGTCAAAAATTTCCATTTTAGTGTTTTAGTTGCTTTAGGACTTTTCTAATTTCATATTAGGGTTTGGTTAGCCTATTTAAAGGCATGTAAAACAACATTATTATAGATGATGAATGAATAAAAATTTGAGAGCTTGCTTTGTGCAAACCTTAAAAGACTTGTGAAGAGTATTCACCCGAAAGAGCGAATCTTTCAAAACCTAAGGAGTGAATCTTCATTTCTCGTGCGACTTGGTGCGAAGCTGACATACAGTCTTGGTGTGAAGCCTCATAATCCTTAGTGTGAAGCCTTGGTTCTTATCTTTTCTCTCACTATTGTCTGGTGATATCACCCCTATTTGCTTTGATAAAATATCTTTGAGCCTACTCTTTTATTTACCTTAATCCCTTGAGCCTTATTTATTCAAACCCTAGAGGAGTCAAGAGACGATACCGTTATTGTCACTTGGTGCCTTAAGCTAGATCGAAACTCGAGTCCTTCATCGGATCTGTTTTTCTAGATTGGGAATTAATGCATGCACACGCTAAATAGAATTAATTTAATTGTTTTAATTGAATTCATTGAATTATTTTATGTGCTTGGGTGATTTTGAATATTTCCGTTATTCAATTTAATCTGCGGTTAATCCCAAATTTGCATTAATTAGAGTTTAGCGTTTGTCCCGCATCAAAATTGGTATCAAAGCACAGTTTTAGTTTAGGGTTGTCGGTGTTCATATAGGTTCTAGGGTTTATTTCTTTTTATTGTTTTGTCTTGCATCATTCAGTTTTGTTTTGCATAGTCATGGATTCCCAATAGGATAGAAGTCCTTATTAACGAAGTTGCAGCCAAGTTGACCACGAGTCAGGTGGTCTCCAAGCCTAAATGCAAACTCAGCATGAGGCTTTAAAAATCTGTTATACTTAAAACCATAATCAGACTTCCAAGGGTTTGGATGGAAGTAGAGTTAAGGGATACTCCCATCATTGTGAGCCTGAATATGATTTTGATAGAAAATTCCTAAAGCCTATTCAAACCGAATTCCCCAGTTTTGAGGGTATGACGAACCCTAAAACCTTTGTGGGATGATTGACTAGCATAGAGGAGTATTTTGACTCATATGAAGTGTCCGAGCAGTGTAAGGTAAGGCTCGCCAAAATGACGTTGGTGCGCCATGCAAAATAATATTGGGATGGCATGGAGTTTCGACGCAAGTTAGTTCAAAATAAGCTCATCACACGATGGGAGGACACGAAGGAACGACTCATTGACAAATATGTTCCTTTGACACACCACCACCTTCTACAGTGTTTGAAAGCTAAGGGGACAAGTGTCATAAATGCACCCAACTTGAGTCAAGGAGCACCTACACTAAAGAAGGCTCTAATTTCTGGGTTCCACCATTAAAACCCATGTATAATTCTACGAAGCCCCAAATTGATCACGGGAAAGAAATTGTGTATGACCCTAGTACCATGATGAGTGAGTAGTAATGTTGAGTCGCCCCCATGTGAGCCAACCGAGTCACCCACGCGCAATTCGAATTTGTTAGTGTCCGTAGAGTCAATTGTGCACAAGTCCTTGTTGTTAAAGTCGGTAGGAACGTGTTCGCATTCTAACTTGCATGGGATTAACGAGAAGGTTTTATTGAATGATAAAAATACGCAGGATGTCACTAACACAATGAATTTGTTTAATGAACTTAATAGTGACAATTTTGTGTTAATCCATGATAGTCTTGCGCATGTAAAAAAAATTTCGACCGTGAAAAGAGGTAATGATGGAAGTCTAGATTTTCCTCTAGACAAGGGTAATCATCTGATAGTTGCAGTGGAAGATCTTACACCTATTCTATGTCTTGCAACTATGACCTTTGACCCATTCCTTGATACGCAAACAACCGAGCCAAGTCCTTTTAACCATTTCATAACTCGTACCCTACCTGTGCAATATGAGAAAAGGTTGAATGAGGAGGCTCTAGAGTTTTCAAACTTCACTACCAATAAAGATAAACATCAGGTGTATCTCACAACATAGAAAGGCAAGCCGAACGCTGAGCACTCAAAGTGTACCATATGTTGGTTCTACAACTCATCAGAGATGAATTTTCCTAACTCGGGGAGAATTGATGGGGACATCAGATTCAAACAGCCGCCTGTTATATATCAGAGGCGGAAGAAGAACATCAAAGTGATTAGAAAGAAAAACAACTCAAATTTGAAGGATTGAAGAAGCACTCAGTCAATCGATTGACCCCAGCCTTCGATCAATCGATGGTGGATAGTGGACACATATTCTGAGCGCAATTATGTTTCTCAGTTGATTGATCGATCGATTGTTGTTAGCGGCTTTGGGCAATTTAATTATTTTTCTAGTTGATTGATAGACTCCGGAAATCGATTGATCGACCGATCGCGCGAATTTTGACGAGATTTTGTTATTTTGGTCAAAAATTTCTATTTTAGTGTTTTAGTTGTTTTAGGACTTTTCTAATTTCGTATTAGAGTTTGGTTAGCCTATTTAAAGACTTGTAAAACAATATTATTATAGATGAAGAATGAATGAAAATTTGAGAGATTGCTTTGTGCAAACCCTATAAGACTAGTGAAGAGTTTTCACCCGAAAGAGCGACTCTTTCAAAACCTGAGGAGTGAATCTTCATTTCTCGTGCGACTAGGTGCGAAGCCAACGTACAACCTTGGTATGAAGCCTCAGAACTCTTGGATCTTATCTTTATATTTTATCTTTTCTCTCACTATTGTCTGGTAATATCTCTCCTATTTGTTTTGATAAAATCCAAAACCCCAAATCTTTATTAATTTATATCTTTGAGTCTACCCTTTTATTTGCCTTAATCCTTTGATCCTTATTTATTCAAACCCTAGAGGAGTCAAGAGACGATACTGTTATTGTCGCTTGGTGCCCTAAACTAAATCGAAACTCGAGTCCTTCATCGAATCCGTTTTTCTAGATCGAGAATTAATGCATGCACACGCTAAATGGAATTAATTTAATTGAATTCATTGAATTATTTTATGTGTTTGAGTGATTTCGAATATTTCCGTTATTCAATTTAATTTGAGGTTAATCCAAATTCGCATTAATTAGAGTTTAGTGTTTGCCCCGCATCAAAATCACTCGGCCTTGGAAATTGAACGTGTTCAAGATGGAAAGTCGAATGAATCCCAAGTTACCATTACTGAAAAAAAAAAAGAACACTAAATTCTGAAGACAAAGCAACGAATATTGAAAAGGAAATGGTTGATAAGGGTTGGTCCACTCCACTCCAAGATGACCTTAAACTAGCCAATTTTGAGTATCATAACCTCCTTAATGATGAAGAGTCTCTTTGGAGATAGAAAGCCCAAGTCAATTGGTTAAAGGAGGGTGATAAGAACACTAAATTCTTACATACTACAGTCAAATGAGGCGGTTCGCAAGAATATCCTTCCTATTACTTCCAAGGAAGAGGAGTTGGTCGAAGGGAAGGATTAGATTGGGAAATTGCGGAAAAAAACTTTGAATTACTTCAATCTTCTGGTAATTCAATAAATTCTGTTTTGTTGAATACAATACCCAAAAATATTTCAGTAGCTCAAAACAAAGAATTGGTTAGAACTCTGACTGAGAAGGAAGTTCATTGCACTATTTTCAGTATGGATGGGGATAGTGCGCATGGACCGGATGGATTTCTGGGATCATTTTCTGTTGCATGTTGGGAAATTATTACATGTGATATAATGGCAGCTGTTAGTAACTTCTTTGAGAAAGGAAAATTTCCAAAGGCAGTGAGTTCGAACTTCATTGCTCTCATTCCTAAAGTTGATAACCCTTCTACATTTTCTCAGTTTAGACCCATTAGCCTATGCAATTGTGTTTTTTTTTTTTTTTATGAACATTGCCAAAACTCTATCTTTTGTACTTCCTTCCATCGTTTCTAAAGAGCAAGGAGCATTTGTTGAGGGTAGAAATATCTACGATAATATAATCCTGGGTCATGAACTTATGAAGGATTTTGATACGTAAACTGCTGGGGGCAACATTGCCTTGGAAATTGACTTGTCCAAAGCCTACAATTGGATTGATGGTCCTTTCTCTTTAACGTTCAGAAGAGATTTGAGTTTGCGGTCCATTGGATTAAATTGGTATTGTGGTGTACCTCTTGTTGGTACTAGGTTTTAATTGACGGGTCCTTCATGGCTACTTCCATGGCACTTCTGGCCTTCAGCAAGGAGATCCACTATCTCTGGCTCTCTTTATTTTGGTCAAAGAAGTCCTCAGTGGGGGGCTCAAATACATGCGTGAAAGTAATCTTATGGGGAGTTTCCATATGAGTTCCAACTGCACTCCTATTAGTCATCTATCTCCTCTTCTGGCCTTCATCAAGGAGATCCACTATCTCTGGTTCTCTTTATTTTGGCCGAAGAAGTCCTCAGTAGGGGGCTCAAATACATGCGGGAAAGTAATCTTATGGGGAGTTTCCATATGAGTTCCAACTGCACTCCCATTAGTCATCTATGTCCTCTTTACAAATGACATCCTTATATTTACTAAAGACACCAAATATTCCTTAAGAACTTTGAAGGGTTTTCTTATTATGTATGAGGAAGCCTTTGACAAAAAAACAATGGTGAGAAAAGCTCCTATTTCATTTCGGAGAAAGCCTCAACTCATCATGTTTCCATGAATAACTCTATCCTTGGATTTAATAAAGGATCTTTTCCATCCAATTATTTGGGAGTCCCGCTTTTTAAAGGAAGACTTACCAAGAAGACTTGTTGGAACCTAGTTAATAAGAAAGGTGGAAGGATGGAAATCTAAACTCTTGTCAGATGGAGGAAGATTTGAGTATTTTGAACCGTGTTCTTGCTAGAATTCCTATTTACAATTTGTCCATTCTCTCGGTCCGGAAGTATGTTAGGGAAGCCATTGAAAGAACTTTTGCCAATTTCTTTTGGGGAAAATCCGAAGGTAAAAATCGAACTCATTGGACCTCTTGGACTCCATTTCTAGACCCCACTCTGAAGGTGGCCTGGGTATTCGCAAACTCCCTGATATTCATCAAACAGGCATGACGAAACATTGTTGGAAGTTTATTAGTAAAGAATGGCTATGGACAAAATTCCTTCATGATAAATAATTAAATATTGTAAAAAAACAGGATTGTGAAATTGTAAAGGAAAAAAGGGGACTCCAAAATCTGATCCTCCATGCTTAAGAGGCTTAGATTTATTATGGAAAATAGTTGTTCGTGTTGGAGATGAATAAAATACTATGCTTCTCCAAGATCCTCGATGGGTTAATAGCCCCCTTGTTGAAAGACAATGCCGATTGCACCATTTTTGAATGGTACCAAAATCGACAGTGGAATGCTAATGCAATGGAGAGACTGGCTGGTCCATTGGAAACCCCAATGATCTTGAACTCCAGCCCTTCGTCCAATGGTGAGGATAAAAAATTTTAAAAGCCTTGTTCCAATGGTATTCTGTCCTAAATCTGCCTGGAATGTCTTGAGTGACGATCACCCTTCTAGTGATGTTTGAAATTGGATTTGGTACCTTAATATCCCTAACAAAATCAAAATCTTTGGTTGGAAAGTCCTTCAAGGAGCCATTGCTGTTGATTCTCAGATTAAATCGTGAAGAATCCCTCCTGCCTCTAGATGTGGTTTATGCAAGAAATGAGGAAGGTGTTTACATATATTCTTTGATTGCCCGATTTCTTCTTGTGTTTAGACATACTTTGCTGATCTTATCAAAATCAACAACACTGCAGGTTCGAGTAGAAACAGGCTTATGAAATGGCACCTCAGCTCCAAGAAAAACCAAATTACTCAAATCAGACATATGGTCCACTGGATTGTTCTTTGGAGCACGTGGACTGCTAGGAATAAGGTCGGTTCGATGTGGCCGTTATTGCTAATGCAAATGATTCATGAGCCAAGTACATGGATGTTAAAGAGTGTTGTCCATGATAGTTTTGGTTTACCAAACATGGTAATGCGGGTGTAGGTTGTTGTTCTTGTTATTCATCTTCCTCTATGGGGTGTTGGCTATGCCGAAGCTCTGATAGTGGCTGATGTGCCTGGTTTTTTGTGCTTGTATATCTGTTTTTCTTTTCTTTTTTAATGAATTTCGCTTTATTACTCTTTTTTCAATGAATCTTGCTTAATTAAGAGGATGGTGGACCCAAAAACGCTACATTGTATTCAGCTTGATATTCCTTCATTACATGACATAAGCTCTTTATAGAGGGTAACGACTCTAATCTATCTGAAGTGA
Source organism: Chloranthus sessilifolius (assembly GCA_021018995.1). Taxonomy (NCBI): domain Eukaryota; kingdom Viridiplantae; phylum Streptophyta; class Magnoliopsida; order Chloranthales; family Chloranthaceae; genus Chloranthus; species Chloranthus sessilifolius. The sequence continues at coordinate 74,640,320 of CM037589.1, forward strand.
GACTATCTCTTACAACTTATTACCCACAAACACCTTATGTTAACCACTCATACATATCTCACACACATACATTTATATTCCTTCATTACATGACATAAGCTCTTTATAGAGGGTAAAGACTCCAATCTCTCCGAACTGAGACTCTCTCTCACAACTTATTACCCACAAACATCTTATGTTAACCACTAATACATGTCTCACACATACATTCTCACCCTATTATATATCCAACGATTCAATATGTACGGCGAATATTAAGACTACCACACCACTAAATTATACAAGATGGTTGGAAATGGTCTGCCAATATAAGTTTGTAACTAGAAGAAAAATATAATGGGTAGCCCACATCTAAGCTCATAGCAATTAATAAAGAAAATATTTTGAATGAATAAACACCATAAGAGAAGTGCCGACCTGAATCGAATTGAGATACTCTGCATTTCCAAGTAAGATCTGCCGCAATCGCTTTTCCCATCGGGCCCATTCTTCTGCATACGATCCTTTGGTGGAATCCACTCTGAGTTCAAATTATTAGAGAAAAGCAACCAGTGTGATTTGTGAATAAAAGTAAAATAACTATTTTCTTAGGAATATGGATAATAAATCTCTATTAGGAACATGGAGTAAAAATTCAAAGTTAATAGATTTAATTGACATATGCCCATGCAAAATCAACAATCTGTTCATCCTTATTGGCCAAAGTAAAATGTGTGACTTGTTTTTTTTTCTTCTTATTATTAAATGTGTAACTTGTTAATATGAGCAGAATAGAATGTTTCATTACAAAAATCTGTTCAATACCAATGACTACTAAACAGAAAGGCTGGTACGTGAATTCTGACCAGATTCTTAAACCGTAACAAAGACATAAAGTGAATCTTTAAGAACTATTTTCTCTACGATAACCAATATAGCGCCAAGAGTTCATTAAGCCAACAGGTGGAGGTTTTCAATAAGATTGACAGCAATGTTGTTCTACAAACACACATTACACCATCCAATACAATATAGAAACGTTCAAAACTATTTATAGTATTGTCTCAGAATTATCGATCTGTTTTCAAATCTGAATAAACCCATAAGTGGGTGAACTACCATTTATTCACATGGAAAAAATATAAGCTTGCATTCAAGAAATATTTAACTGTAATACATAAAAAGAAATGAAATGTCAACAGACGAGAGACAGGAAGCACTGGTCTTATCACGAGATGAGATTGGAGCCTCGAGGAAGTGGTAGTACTTTGATTTTTTTTCGTCCTTTCAACTTCAATTATAAATAAAACATAAAATATTGGAAAACTACAAAACATTTGGCAGCAATACAAGGTTTGTTTATTATGTACTCAATTTAGTTTCTTAAAGCATTGGGAGTACTGCCAATAGATTACATATTGATGCTAAAGGATTATGCAGTTGTTTTACAATTGATGGATTAAGACTAAAATGGCAATGGAGAAAAGAAGATGCTGAGAAATGAAAGATAAAGATTAAAGATTTCAAACTTAAATGCACTTCTGGCAGTGAGCTGGCTACTTGCATATGGGATGCTTCACCAAATAGTATGGACTACAGGTAACTGGTAACAACCAACATTTTGTTCGATGCAGTGCATGATTCCCTAGTACCTTCATTCCCAAAGCTCGATTTAGGCTCGTGATGTTCCCATGGAGGAGGAAAATCACGCTTTGGCAGAAGTGTGCAATAAATTTGGACTGATCCACTTGAAAGATTATGACTGGCAAAGGCAACGGTACCTACTATTGCTTCCTCAAAATATCAAAAGAAAAAAAAAACTTGAAAGATTATGACTGGCAAAGCTCTAGCATTGCATCTTCAAAAGTGGTTGGGAAGTGTGGAAACAATATTGATGCCTTCTCTACGAAGATCTTATCTTCGAATCCTAGGGTTAAGACAGGTATGGTAGGGGTCAGTATCTTAGAAACATGATTAGGAAAACTAATTCAAATGCAATTCACCTCCAAGAGCTAAAAATAGCTATGGTTCGTAAGGACTACCTCCCCACAGTTGGCGATGGGGCTAAGGGCCAATGGTCTCTTTTGGATCTGGTGCCCTTGGAACTCAACGACAGTTATCTTCTAAAACAATTAACACCATCTTGATCTATACCCTTCCAAGCTTAGATGACTTCTCTTGGTTAGACAACTATGTGACGGGGGACGCCAAGATCGAGAGCATTGGATTTGGGCCACAAGATTTTCCAGCATAAGGAAAAACGACGTAAGAAGAAGCGACGGCAAAGTGGCCTTAAAGAGTGACATATAGGCTCACTGCCAACATTTCGCTAGAGTGAACAACTTCCTCGCACGAGCGAGCATGCTTCAGAAGTAGGGCCTGACTTTCGGCCAAAAATCGCTCAAGCGAGCATCGGTTACGCTCGAACGAGACATCGAAGAGCGCATAAGATTTTTCTCTGGAATAAGTCGCTCGAGCAAGTTTGGTTGTCGCTCAAGCAAGTTCACTTCGAACTTTGTCAATTTTAGTCCTTTTTCTAAGTTTCTTTGATGTTTGAGGGTAGTTTCGTAATTTTCCTGTTTTTAGGGTTTTTCTGTTTTAAGACCTCCTATAAAAGGTCATTATAATATTGTAAAAGGAGATGATTAATGAATGAATGAAAATTGAGAGCTTGCTTTTGAGCAAACCCTAGAAGACTTGCGAAGAGTTTTCAATTGAAAGAGTGAATCTTTCAAAGCTCGAGGAGTGAATCTGCATTTCTCATACCACTTGGTGCGAAACCGACGTACAACTTTGGTGAGAAGCCTCGGAATCCTTGGTGTGAAGACTTGGAACCCTATCTTTCTTTTCGGTCTTTTATTTATTTGTTGTCAGGTAATATTTTCCCTTAGTTCCTCTGATAAAAAATTAAAATCCCCCAACCTTTATTATTTGATATCTTTTGATTTTCCCTCTAATTGAATTAATCATTTGAGCCTTTCTTTTTTTAAATCCTTGAGGAGTCGAGAGACGATATCATAATTGTTACTTGGTGCCCTAAACTAGAACGAAACTCGAGTTCGTTCATCGGAGCCGTTTTTCTAGAGCGGGAAATCTAACGCATGTGAGCGCTAAAATAGAGTTGATCTAATTGTTTTAATTAAATATATTAAACTAATTTACGTGTTGGGTGATTTTGAATATTCCGCTATTCAATTTAATCTGAAGTTAATCCCAACTCACATTAATTACGGTTTTAGCATTTGTCCCACGTCAGTTTTGGTGACAAAGCAAGTTTAGTTTAGGACTGCAAATACCCTTACTAAGTTTTAGGTTTCCTTTGTATATAGGTGTATTAGTGTTTTCTTTTATCTTGAGTGTCGCAATGAATCCATGACAATTATCTGCTTTCATGAAAAGTTTTAACACCCAGATGGCTGCCATACAAGCCCAAATGCAAAACCAATAAACCCAACAAGTTGATTTAGTGGCACAACTCCAAGAGTTGTTGACAGGGGACGCCAAGATCTAGAGCCTTTGATTTGGGCCACAACAGATTTTTCATCGCCTGAAAGACGTAAACAAGCATACAAAGGAATGCACAGTCGATCGATCGATCCCAAGCTTCGATCGATCGAATTTTCACGAAAGAGAGTTCTGCTAAAATACGGAAATCGCTTTGAGGGGCATACTTGTCCTTTTTGATTATTTGTTTTAGGGTTTTATTTTGTTTTAGAGACCTATATAAGGTCATTAAGAAAAACAATATAATTAGTTTTTGATTAATGAAAAAGAGCTTATGCTTTCTGTTTGAGATGAGCAACTACGAAGAGTGAAACTTCTTCCCGATAAGGGTTTGGCGCGAAGCCAATGGTGCGAAGCCCACAATTTATCATCTTCTATCTCTTCTGTTTATCTTTCTTTGCTTTTATTTTGTTCCCATAAACCCTAAATTCTGCCATCACTCATTCAAATATCCCAAATAAAACCTAGCTTTCATCTGAACCGTTGAGTCGACCCGATTCAATCATCCTAGATCTCACCTGAGTCATTAAATTATTCCGCCTCAAAACTCCGTAAGAAAATCAGTGATCCCATCTTGATCGAAAAGCGGCACCCGGAAGAGGCTAGAGTTCTATCTCTAGGATCCTCCTTCTGCGAGGCTAACAAATCTAGCGCACGGATTGGACCCTACCCGAACCAAGCGGAAAACCATGGAACCCTAAGGTATCACGATTGCTTGTTTGATTTATTGCTTAATTAATTTAATTTAATTTCGGCACATGGCATTTCACTTTCATTCACATAGTTTAGAGGGTCATTGTCCCGCGTCAGTTGTCTAGACCGACTCACGGTGAACATCATAGGGTTAATTTTGATGAGAGGAGAGATCCTCCTAGGGGTGAAAATCGTCCCGACCGGATGAGAGACACAACGTCGGTCAAGGTCGACGCTCCCACTTTCGAAGGAAAAATGGACCCCAAAATCTATATATATTGGGTAGTCGCCGTGGACCATTATCTTGAATGGTATGAAATATCGGATGAGCGAAAAGTGCGGTTTGCCAAGATGAAACTCGTGGGACAAGCCAAACTTTATTAGACATGTGTGGAATGACATCGAGAAGCTCTCAAACGTGAGCCTATCGCCACATGGGCGAACATGAAAGAGAAACTTCATGATAAATATGTTCCCCTGTCTTACAACCAACGACTTATGCATCAATGGCATGGTTTGAAATAGGGAAACATGTCTATTGATGAGTATATCAATAAGTTCGAGAAGTATTTACTTCGGGCTAACACTTATGAGAATCCACACTTGTGAATTCTTAGATTGACAAGGGTAAAGGAAAATTGATCGAGAATTCAAGGCGCGCACCACAACAGTGTTATAAGTGCCAAAGATGGGGACGCCGACATTGTGGACATCAGTTATGGACTATATCGCGTGTACCGATGTCCGAGGAAATGCAACGGGAACAAGAATCAAGCCTAAAGGAGACACTCTGCCCAAAGTCACTCGAGCGACTAGCGAGGAGGCTTAAGAAAAAAGGTCAAACTTTGGGCCAAAAGTCGCTTGAGCAAGACGTCGAAGAACACTGAAGTAATTTCTCTGGAATAAGTCGCTCGAGCGAGCATCAGTTGTCCCTAGAGTGAGTCACGTCATTTTCCAAGGTTTCTTTTTGTTTCGTATGTAAGCACTTTAGGATAGTTTCGTAATTATTTTGTTTTAGGGTTTTCTGCTTTGAGGCCTCCTATATAAGGTCATTATAAACATTGTAAAGTTGATTATTGATTAATGACAAAAGGCTATTGCTTTGTGTTTGAGATGAGCATTTTTAAAGAGTGATTCGTCTCTCCAACAAAGGGTTTGGTGTGAAGCCAAGGGTGTGAAGCCCACAATTTCTATCTCCTATCGTTATCGCTTTATTTATCTGTTCTCTGCTTTGTTACCGATCCGTAAAACCTATTTGAGTCATTACTCTTTTGAATACCCCGACAATCCTAAACCCTAGATTTCACTTGAACCATTAAACTAATTCAATCAACAAACCCTGAAAAGAGTCAGTGATTCTACCTTGGATCTGCGAGCGAGCGCCCTAATCTAGAAGCAGCTAGAGTTCTATCACTAGGATCCTCCTTCTACGAGGCTAATGGATCTAGCGCAACGGACTGGACCATACCCGAACCAACGCGATCGTCCAATCAGAAAAATATGAAACCTTAAGGTATCATGATTATTTTAAGAATTGTTGCTTAATTAATTTAGTTTAATTTCGGCAAACTAGCATTTCATCATCATTCACGTAGGCTAAGGTCGTTGTCCTGCATCAGTTTTGGTATCAAAGCCTAGGTTCTAGGTTAGGGCATCTTTTGCATGCCATTTTAATTTCATTTGCGTTCATCTGTGTGCACGTCTAGTGTTTGTTAGAAGTCCTCACTTATTGTTAGTTCATACTTGCATGCCATTTTAGAACCCGTGTAGTAAACCGTGATCACCATGGACATGAGCGAGGTTGTCAATTGCCCTTAAGGACATCAAAGCTGATTTGAGTGCGATCAATGATTGGATGGCTGTCATAGAGCAAGCCCAAACAACCCTTGAGGCTTCCAATGGAAGGTTGCTAAACCGAGTCAATCGGTTAGAAGATGGTAGACTCATGATCTGACCGTCTGATGGTAGACTCATGATCTCAAGAGTCATTCTGTAGAAAATTATGATAAAAAATGATCTCCATCATCTGATTCCAGGCAGTCAAAGTTTAGTTTTATAATAGTCAACGGTCGATTTGTCATTGTAGGGGGAAAAATGCAAAGGAAACTTAAAAGCAAAAACCACCATGTAAATAGGTGAAAATACAGAGGGTGGAGTGTAAATATGACATATCTTAAGGGGGTAAATGCAAAAATCCTTTTTTTTAATGGGATCTGATCGACTTTGCCTAAGTTTCCGTGACAGCCGATCCTCGTGATGAACGCCACATGATGGCTACTTGATGGTGGGCGTAGAGAAATCTCTACGCCTGGGCGTATAGTCCCTAGCCTCATTTTTTCATGGTCAAAACTGTGGTCATTGAATTTTTTCCCCTTTGACCACATTTTGGATGGTAAATATACCTTAGATTATGTCCAAATTTTTGGGTGGCCTCTGATCGTCCTCGGGCAAGTTATCGTGGTACCTGATCCCTTGTGTGAGTGCCATGTGGACCGCACCTAATTGAAATGCATAGATCCATCATGCATTCCAACCCATATCTCTCGGCCTCTGTATATATACATTCTTGATCTTTTGGAGTTTGCGAAATCTCCATTTTATTAACTAGTCCTAATAGGAAGGTTTAGTCAAGCACGCCTCACTTGGTTATCCAAATCACAACTTCCACTCCCTTTAAATCGGGGATTCAGTCCATATTTTTCTTTTCTCTAAAGTCTAATTAAACTTTTGTTATGTTTACAGAAAAAAGAAAGGGTCTTTTCTTTGAGAAAAAGCATTGAAGATGAAGGCATTAACTAAAGTCCTCAAAATAAAATAAGGATAAAATAAATTCTAGTCTAAAACTTTTAGAAAATACACTTCAAATATTTTAACACTCCCCTTGAAGTGATTTCTAGAAACAATACCAAGCTTGGCACTAAGGGATTCACACGGTCTTATGGCAAGTGACTTGGTAAAGATATCGGCAATATTACCAATACTCCTCACTTCAAAAACTTCAATGGTTCCCATGAGCACTTTATCACAAATAAAATGATGTTCAATTTCAATATGCTTGGTCCTTGCATGACAAACTGGATTTGTTGCAAGCTTGAGAGCACTTTGATTATCATAAAAAATAGTTAGAGGTTTGTAAATTGGTGAAGAAACATCCTCGATCAACTGACGTAGCCATATGCATTCTTGTTCAGCAAGAGAAGCTGTCTTATACTTTGCCTCTGTTGTAGAAAGAGATACCGAATCTTGCTTCTTGCTACACCATGAAACAGTAGCCGAACCAGGTGAGCAAACATAACCAGAAATAGACTTACGGTCATCTAAGTCACCACCCAAATCAGCATCGCAAAATCCATGTAATTGAAAATCACCATCTTTCTTGAAGAAGAGACTCATATCAAGTGTAGAATGCACATACTTTAAGATCCGTTTTGCTGCTTCCAAATGTGGCTTCCAAGGAGTTTGCATGTAATGGCTAAGAAGTCCAACCGAGAATGCAATGTCAATCTTTAATAGTTAAGTAGATTAAACTACCCACAAGAGCTCGAAAAGGTCGAGGATCCTAAAGAAGCTTCCCTTCTTCACACCTTAGCTTTATATTAGCATCAAGAGGGGTGGACCACCGCTTACTTTGGTTCATTCCAATTATGTGCACAATCTTTTTTGCATAGCCTTGTTGTGATACAAAAAACCTATCTTTCAAGGAATTCACTTCCAAGCCAAGGAAATAACTAAGCTCACCCAAGTCTTTCACCTCAAATCGAATAGAGAGTTCCGCCCGAAGTTTTGCAACTTTATCATCATCATTGCTGGAAACAATCATGTCATCCACATATATTAAAACTATGACATGCAACCTGCCCTGCTTCTCAACAAACAAACTAGGATCCAAGTTAGAAGCAAAATAAGCACAAAATTGCAAGTACTCGGCAATCTTACCATACCAAGTTCTAGGGGCTTGCTTTAAACCATACAGGGCCTTCTAAAGTTTGCACACATACTCAGGATATGCATGAGATAGATAACAATGTGGGTGCTCCATGTAAATGTCTTTATCAATCTAACTATATAAGACACATTTTTTACATCAAGTTGTCATAGCTACCACCTAGCACATGCTGCCAAAGAGATGACTACCTGAATCAAAGTCATCTTTGAAGACTAAATGTCACTTCATATCCTCCCCATATTTTTGAGAGAATCAACGGGCACCCAACCTTGCCTTATACCTATCAAGACTCCCATCCGCCTTACTTTTAATTTTGTAAACCCACCTACAAGTGATGGGCTTCACATCTTCAAGCTTAGGCACAAGGTTCCATGTTTGATTTTTTATGAGAGCAAACATCTCCTCATCCATGACGCCATCCCATTCTTTAACACCTTTAGCTTCATCAAAGCTAGAGGGTTCATCATCAATGGGGCTAGCAAGAAAACATGAATGCACACTCACAAATTTTCATCTCTATACCGAGCTGGCAAAACAAGATTCCTTTTAGATTTTCTAAAAGGTGATGCAGTCACCACATCTTCATTATTATCATGCAACTCATGACAATCAACATTGCACCCCCTATCACATGAATCCCCCTTAGATGAAGAAGAAGAGTTATCCAATAACATTGGAGCACTAGGAGCCATTGGTAGGCTAACTTCCTTGTGCGACTTGACATGATCGTGAGTTTTATCACCAACACTCTTTGGGTCAACAGTATCCTTTTTATAACATGAAGTAACTTCATCAAACACATCCTGAGAAATAACAAAATTATGTATTTCTGGATCCATACACTTCCACACCTTCTTTCTTTCATCATAACCAATAAAAAAACTGACGGAGACGTTGAGTACGTGGGCATCGGCTTTAGATCACATCACTTCTACCGGCGTCAAAAGAAGTGAAAAGGGAGGCCGAGTACTGCAACTTCAGGGGAGAAAAGAAGGCTGAAAACGTCATCAAGTGACGAACGTTTGTGGGCTCAGGACGGACGTCCATGAAATAAGCCCCTCACTGTTTCGTGAGCGATGGATGTCTGTAGTGCCCCACGGACGTCTATGGTTTTGAGTTCGCAAGTCACAGACGTCCGTGGTCTCCAGGACGGACATCCGTGGGACGACTCCATCCTATCGACGAAATTTCTAATTTTTGCGAAATTTTCCTTTTTTAGTCTTTTAATTTTGTTAGGACTCTTTATTTCGAATATTGCTTTGGTTAACTATATAAGGAGGCTTGTAAACACTTTTTTAGTTAGTTAATTGAATATTTTGAATGCTTTTTGCTTAAATATTTTTCTTCCTGAGGTGGGTTTGGTGTGAGGCCAAGGGAGCGATTCCCAAACTGTTATCGTGTGGTATCTATTTTCTTTGATCCTTTATTATCTATGCTATCTATTCATCATTGTTTTCTTTTGAACCTTCACCTTATTGATCTAAAATATCTAAATCCTAATCTATTAGTTTATTGATCCCAAACCCTCAACCATTTATGGAGCCATAAATCAAACAGAGCCAAAACCCTTTTCTAAACCATAAACCCAAACCAAACCATAAGCCTATTACAAAATCATAAACCAATTCCACAACCCTAGTTGGAGCCCGTGAATCTACAACGGATCGAAGATGAACGCCCAAGCCTGGAAAAGCTAGAGTTCTATCTCTAGGCCCGATCCCGCCACAAATCTAACAGTACTTGCGCATCGGATTGGACCCTAGCTGGATCTCACGTGATCTACCCATCAAAATTCTTCAAACCCTAAGGTATTTAAGATAGTTTTACGATTAAACTTGAATTAATTTATTTAATTTCGGCAAAATTGCATTAAAATCATATTCACGCATTTTAGGGTTACTGTCTCGCGTCAAAAACATTTTCTAGCCTTAGCATCCAACTTGGTTCTTTTTGCATTCGGCACATGAACATAACAAATAGAACCAAATACCTTAAAGTTCTTGACACTAGGCTTCTCCATGAACATTAACTCATAGGGTGACTTCATGTTAACCGGGCTAAGGGGTACCTTAAGTGGCACATGTCATATCCTCCGCCCATAAGGCCTTAGGTAAATTCTTTGCATGTAACCAACTTTTGCAAGTTTCCACAATATGCCTAATCTTTCTTTCGGCCACACCATTTTCCCATGGTGTGTAGGCACATGAAAGCTCTCTTTTAATTCCACTTTCTTTACAAAATGATAGAAAATCATTTGATGTAAATTTTCCCCCATTATCGGTTCTCAACCTTTTAATCTTCTTTTTAGGAACACCTTCAACCGTCAATTTAAACACTTTGAATTTTAAAAATACCTTTGATATTTCCTCAACAAAATAAACCCAAGTGTACCTTATAAAATCATCAACAAATATTAACATTGTAGTGGAAGCCCGAATATGAGGGTGTCACATAAGGTCCCATTAAATCACTATGGATAAGCTCTAATGGGGCCTTGCACTTGGAAAATGACTTATCAAATGGAAGGCGATGTGCCTTACCATATTGACACCCTGCACCATTATCAAAGGTAGTCAACTTGGGCAGCCCATTCACCAAATTTTTTGGGAATCATAACTTTTAATTTATCCATGCTAAGATTCCCCAATCTAGCATACCAAATTGATGCCCCATCATTTGCACTCATTTTATCAACATATGATGTGATAGATGGAAAATAAATAAATCTTAAACTCTCTTACCCGTATGAATGATATCAGCCTTCAAGTTTGTAATATTCATGTCTTTAGACCCGAATAAGACGTAGTAACCCGAATCAAGGGCATTGGCCATCAAAAAAAGATTTTTCTTCATACCGGGTAGTTGAAAAACACTATTAAGTGTGATGCGGTCATCTCCTTAATAGTAACGACTTCTTCCTTCTCAATGGGATGAACGGAGTTGTCCACCGTGATAATTGTATCATGACCATTGTAGTCTCGAAAGCTTGAGAATTTAGAATCATCACCGTAAGATGATGTCCACAACCTGACTCAATGATCCAATCATTCTCAAAATTTATAATGTCAATGCATCAATTGCAGTGGTTCCCGCTATAAAGCACTTTCCCACTCTTTATCACCCTTAGGCTCACCTTCCTTCTCGGCAGCATTTCTGCCTTTGAGTTCACACAACAATTCTTTCTTATGTGTTAAAGTTTACCACACTAGTAACACTTGCCACCTTTTCGATTTCCATGTCCCTTCTTAGACAATTCTCCATCATCACCATGCTTACTAGATGCTTCATTAGAGTTTTCAATATTTTTAAAACTATTAAAAATTTCTTTTTTCTTTACCAACAATTTTCTTCTTACTTGAATATAAAGCGTCTCCATCACATTCCGAAATGAAGACTCTGGCCATTTGCCGAGCCAAAGATTCTTGCGATGAGAGAAGACTTTCAAACTCCACTAAGGAGGGTTGAGTAGTCCCTTTTTAATCCACGAATAATATGACATTTCATTCGTGCCTCCAAGATAGATTCTTTCGGATCAAAAATAAAAATTTCCGAGCAAAGATTCTTGATCATCACGAAGAACTAAGAAATAGAAAGATCTCCTTGAGTTGTATTAGCCAACTCATTCTCCAACAATTGCAAATGAGCAACGTCCTTCTTACTGAACAACCCATCAAGAGTGCTCCAAATATTTCTAGCTGATTTGCATTCCATGATGTGTTTGAATAATCCATGAGAAATAGATCTCTTCAAGATAGACTTCACCTTTGCATTTGCTATCTTCCATTTCTTCAAGGCATCGACATTCTCCGAAGTATTTTGTGGTGCTTCCACATTACTTCCACCAACAATCTCCCATAAGTCTTCACCAATGAGGTAAAACTCCCTGCAAGTCCTCCATATCTTCTAGTTAGATTAAGTAACTCAATACCAACATTATTGAACCTTCCACCCGAATCTGTCTTCACATCACCCCTTGGATCTTCCTAACCAAGGATGATATCACCACCATTGAAGCTCTGATACTATGAAGAGAAATACAATATCCAATATCCGGATAACCGATTCTCAAGTAGTGCAACAAAGTTACACTAGCCTAAGAACTCTCAACCAAATAAAGAAGAAAGATCAAAAGATGAAGATACCAGGGAAGAAAATATCATTATCATTCAACAATAAGACATTACAAGAAATGAAATCAAAACAGTTAATCAAATACCACCACTTGCACAAGAGATGAGATGTTGGATTTCCACTAACTCCAAATGGTTAAAGGGTTATACAAACTTGGTTCTTCAAGGAAAACATTCTCCATGTATATATAGGTGTTAGGGTAGGTTTCTAGCACATTCTCACACATGTACATAAAGATATACATGACTTTCAATGGTGCAATGAAGGCATACGAAAATGAGTTTTTGGAAGATGAAATGAGATATGGAAAAAGGTATAAATTGATTGTGGCTTATGGCGAAGGGAAATTGTTGAATAGAAGATGGTGAGGTGCATAAAAATATGTGAGGTGGTTGCATAGGACACAATGAAGTGTATGGGAAGATGAAATAGTTGTATGGAGAACTACAAAGGGCCTTGATGATGTCGAGGATAATGATGTGGTCAATAGAGATAAATGAAAAAATTAGGTGCGAAGGAGTGAAGGAGGAGAGAATGACACATGTCATCCAACATGTGCAAGTGGGGTCACACAAAATTACAAGAAACCTCACTACATCACTCAAAATTAAATAAAGATAAATAAAATCTAGACTAAAATTTCTAGAAAATACACCTCAAACATTTTAACATGTAGTTCCTCTTACAAAGAGTTGTTCAACACTGAATGCAACCAAGGTTTGCGTATTGATGGATCTTGAAAATCATATCCGGATAAGGTGCAGCGGGGCCTGGAATCAGAAGGATTTTGGCAAGTTGTTAACTATCTGAACCTTCACCCTTATTGGTCATCGCTTCTTCTTGCTCTCATTAGAGCATGACGCAAGAAAGATCAAAATCAAGAAGGATGACATCAATTGTAGTGGTAATGAGAAGGATATGATACATAAATACAATAAAGTTGAAGAGCTCAATAATCTGGATGCCCAATCGGATCGTCTAAGTTGCAAGAAAGAAGATCGCCACATGAGAGAATATGAAATTGCATCTAAGGCACCAATTTTTTCTAGCTACCAATGTCAACATTGTCCAAATTTACGAGAAGGGTCAACGATGGTTATCAAGGCGCTCTCAAAGCAAAAGTGATAACTACGTAATTTGAAGCATAAGCGTGGCATGGTAGATGCCTCAATCCCAAACATAGATCAACTAAACCTAATCAATGGGGAGGTAGACATGATTGATTAACGGTGCATCCGAGGAAAACTCCAGTTAAGCAAGGATAAATTAAATGCTCCTGATGTAATGAAATAGGAAACCGAGCTTATGAATGTCCTGAGTGAAAAGTGACCCTATCTCAAGAAAAGCATCATGAAGATTAATACGGAGGAAGACGCGAGGTGGATGGTGAAGGCAGATACGATGTTGAGGGGGGGAAGTTTGCTTGTATATGGATTCAAATGGTTCTCTTTGTTTCAACTTCCATGTGCCCATCATCTTCCATGACCAAGACTTTTTTATAAGCAAACTTACCCCTCAAAAGGGGGAATAAATCTAAGTTACCACTCAATGCTTAGTTTCTCCATTGGAAAGGAGTACTGAGATGATTTGTGGTGTGGTGTTCCAATGGATGCATGCCATATTTTATTGGTGAGGTCGTGACAATTCGAAAGAGACGCTCTACAACCGGAGGAAGAATACATATTCGTTCGTCAATGATGACAAGATGATCACACTCCTACTGACTAAGGAGGACTCTCAACCCAAACCTAATCAAGGAGATAGTACTCCGACATCACAAAGTCAAGCATTAAAGGCGTCAGTGGTGCGTGCAGGGAAGCAAACGGACCAATGAATACTTCAAACTCCAAAGAATGCTTGGAAATCGACTTGACAGAGCTGAGTCTTCTTCAACCCGGGGAGGGTGATGTAGTGCAAGATGGAGGGCAGATTTGGAGCCGTTGGGAAGGCTAGAACAAAGCTTGACGAGGCATGGAATCAGCCCTGAAATCATTATCTTATGGGGCCTGAAATTAAACTTAAAACGAGTCTTAATTTAAAAACCCATGGAGCCACAATGGAGAAGCCAAATGGGCCTTAAAGTTGGCCAAGATTTTTTTATTTTTTTTTTCCTTTTTTATTGGTAGTTGGCCAAGAATATAGACACCGACTTTTAATTGGTCACGTGATCCAGCTAAATGAGAATTATAATCTTGTTTAATTGGGTCACGATCAGTTAAGTATTATCGAGATTTCTCAAGTCATAAGGCCATCAAGTGTGGGCCAATTCTACCCCTCCTTCGAATAAAGATTTTGATAAAATTGAATAATTTTCTGGCTAATCACCTACACATATTCATTCAGTGGAAAATGCTAATCACCTCTCCATCCTCATACCTATTGCCATCCACCGCAACGTCCTAACATGATTATTTTGGTTCTTAGCATTTTCCATTGAACGAAAAAATTTAGTGTTGTTGTCCTCGGTAGTGAGCTAATGCACTTTAGTTTTTGGTTTCCACATGCTTTCTTCCTGCAAGCATTTCTTATTAAAATGCATTTTCATAAATGTTCTAATTTCTTCTTCAAGCAGCTTATATCTCTGTAGCTCTTGCAATATCTCCTCGGCAACCTCTCCAAACATCTCAGTGTTCCAAAGCTTAATCTTTCCTTTTTATTCTTAAGCTCGGGGTTAATCTTAAGGCAGCAGACAATTCAATCACATCCTCTCGCCACCAAATTGTGAGCAGTTAAAATCTCATCCTCTAAACCCATATTTTTGAATCTAAACGGAGTTGGCCCCCTACCCCAAGACACATTTTAAAAAGTAATTTGTCCATGGCCTGAGACAGGTCTAGGTATCCCCTCCACCATCACATTTTGGAACAAATCATTCCATTCCAAGGAACATAACAATCTATCCAATTGGCATAACGTAGGATTATCCTGCATTATACCAGATCTTCATTCTTAGCTTTCAGGTGCTTTTTTGAGAGACAAGTAACCCTATTTCCGTGCACTAGTCGCTAGCCTGGAGTTACTGCCTTCTAATCAAATAAACCTACTAATTGAACCCGATTCTAGAGTGCTAGTTAATGTGCTAATGGGCTCAAACTATTCTTGGTAGGTTGATCATTTAGTATCATGGTTTTTGAATACATCGCCATATGAACTAGTCATGGTTCATTTATACAGGGAGGTAATTCTGTGGATGATGCACTAACCAACCCGGTCGCTTCTACTTCAGAGAATCATAAAATTGTTAGGCCCTGTTTGGCACAAGTGATTCCAGTAAAGTACTACCGTTAAAAGAAGTTTTTTTCAAAAGTTTTATTGCTGGAAAAGTTGTTTGTCTGAGACAGCTTCCTGGTCAGTAAAATCAGTTGCAAGAGTTGTTTCTGTTTGGTAAAGACAACTCCTATATTTCAGATTGTAACTTTGAATCAGAACATTTGTACAGGACATGTGCCATTTGGAAATAAATCTGATTGTCTGATGATATTTCCATGATCTCATGATCAGTTTTGTGAAAGATTGGAAAGATAAACCATCTCCATAGTTCAATATAAAGCAGTCAATGGTTCAGTTGTACTTAAACGGGGATATTTAAGTATTTGGTGGGGGTTAATAGAAAATCCCTAAAAATAAGGTTGAGATCATGTCCCACCTATCATCTGGTTAGATATTAATTCCATGTCTCACAAATTTTCAAAATTGACCTGAGAATCTTTATCATGGTACACCAAGATCATAGTCACTTTTGGAGATGCGTGGCATGTGGAATCAACATATGACCGTTTGATAGGTGGGTAATGATCTCAAGATCAATTGCAGTGAAAGATTAGGACGAAAAGAAATTTTAGCCATTTCCATCATCTCATCCAAGGTAGTCAATGATGGAAATTATTAGATGTACAAACTGGATCTTCAGTTGCAAATACTCATACCCAAAAGTGATGGGAAGATTGAGAAAAAAAGATCCTGAGATAGAGAGAGAGAGAGAGAGGAACATAGAAAGATTCGCACAGAGAGAGAGAGAGGTGGAGCGGGGGGGGAGGGAGCAGGAGATGAGAGAGAGAGAGAGAGAGAGAGACAAGATGCAAGAGAGAATACGAGAGATAGATGCGAGATGCGGGAGAGAGATCAGAAATGAGACAGAGAGAGAGAGAGAGAGAGAGAGAGAGAAACATTGAAGGAAGCTTGTGTTGTCTGTCTGTCTCTTCCGTCAGATTCCTGCAAACACTAAAATTAAAAGCGGGTTTTAGCCGCTTTTTAAAAAATAGCTTATTTTTAGCTTTTTCGGGTAGAAATAAGATATAACCCATTTAAGTGCCAAACAGCTTTAAATGCCCAAAATCACTTTTTAGAGCCTAAAAGTGCTTCTAGAGCTCCCAAAAGCCACGCCAAACAGAGCCTCGATTGAGCCGCTATCTCCAGAAGTTCGTTGGTGTGTTAGATGCGATGCCATGGAGGTAGGTAAATTTAGATTTAGTTTATGTAGGTCTAGGGGTATATACCCTGTTGCTCTTATACTTTAACAAAAAAAGTTAATTAACCGATTAAACACCTCATTTGACTTGCATATATATAGATTTCACCATGGTCCCAACTCCATTTCACAATCAACGTGGCGCCCAAATATGATTTCAGGTGCCACATGGAGGAGGGTACTGGGTAGATCATTTTCATGAAAAAAGACGTAATCTCCATGGAAAAAGTAAAAAAAATGACTATATTGATTGGTCCAAATTGAAACTGTGTAATTCACTTCTTAGGGTAGATATCATATTTCATTTGTTTTTTAAAAATTAATCTATGTTTCCCTTGGTCCACGTCGCCCCAAAACAGAGCTTTGGGTGCCACATGGAACCTTTTCAAGTAATGCGTGAAATAGTAGGCTTTGTTTAATAAGCATCTATCTTGCCAACAAGAAAGTAAGAGGGTCAGTTTGATCACCTCCCATGCCGATGGGTATGAAGCTTGTACAGATTTATGCCTTCTTCTAATATACTTTTCACAGGAACAGGCAGAGGACTCCTGCAAATGAAAAAAGTGTATCAGTAAGAAATTGAGTTACCATGAATATATGAGGGGTGAATTGTACCCATCAACAATACTTTATTTTTATGCAAACTAAATTTTATGGCTCGTTCAAGAAAATTGAGAAAATATGACAAACACCTAAGACATTGAAGTAAAAAACGCCTGGCATGGGATTGTGCAAGTAATAGCTGGCAATCAAATATCTTTTTAAAAAAGGTCAAATGACATGATTATAATTTTGTGATATGAGACAACATCTCATAAATACCGATCAGATTATAAGTTGATAATTGCTGAATGGGTAGGACCATTAAATGTCATAGATTACCATCAATACATGGAGCAATCTATAATATTCTAACAAATGCTGTCATCTTACATATAAACATGCACACATCCTAAAAAATAAACTCACAGTTTTCTAACTACACAAAATATGTTTATTAGCATTACACTTTGAAAGAGAGTTTCCTGGTGATTTTGCATTAAATACTCCAAGTTTGATGTTAACATTCCATGGAAAAGACTGGAATACGAACCCAATAAGTGAAAATTCAACTGAATTAGGATGATTGTTATACTAAACTTCTTTAGTTACTAAGCAAATGTGTCAAATTCAAGCAAAAACAGAAACTGCAACCCAAAATAAGTGAAGGAAATTTTATCTATTGACAGAAATTTATATTGACCCACAGCTTTCTGGAAAATAATGTTCTACAAAAATTATGCAATTGAAAAAAATATAGAGAAACTGTATGCCAACTTTTGCAAAAGGAAATAACGAGTGCAGATTTCTCCTTTGCTTGATAATGAAGCTATACAAGCACCTAGTGTATGTGCCATAAAACACAACTCACTAGGAAACATAGTAAACAAATTTGCACAAACACTCACAACAAAGGAAATGAAAACCAATGAGTACAGATTTTTTCTCTGTTTCTTTTTTATCTAGAACATCCCTCTCAGAAGCTTTTCTTAGGAAACAATATGTTCCATGAGAACAGGAAGTATCTTAGATGAAGTAAGAAAGTATCCCAACCTATCAGACTTGAGCAATGGCATCTTCACAAGTGTGCCAAAACGTTCAAGTAATTCACTCTCAAATTCTCTGCGATTCTGAAATGCATGGGCAAATACCATAGAGGTCAATAAGCTGTTTGAAACTACAAAATTTTTATTAATTGCAGCATGGTCATGTCATGCCTTGCCCTCGTAAAGGTGGAAAAACATTAGCAGAACGTAACCGGCATTTGGAGATGCCCTGTCAAGATTTCCCTACAAGCATTCCAGGAAAAAGTAAATACACAAGAACTAATGAAGTCCAGTTTATATGTAAAAGTGCAGCTAAATTAGAGCAAGGAAGGCGTAAGGAAATGCAAATAATGCATACCGGGTGGTTCTCTCGTTGAAGTACACGGAACATGAAAACAGCTAATGCATCGAGAGAAAACGGATTTGAATCAGTTCCTGCACATTCAAGATGTATAACACAGACATAAATAAATAAATTCATGCATTAAAAAAATGATGGTTGATAACACACCTTTCACAGCTACTTTAGTATATCAATGGCAAACCTCATTTTATCTTATCTTTTAATAAAAATTTCTTTCATTGATAGGGATAAACTAACAAGAAGTCCCAAAGCCTCGAGAGAACCCAAGACATCGAAGGAGGAAAAAATTCCCCAACATAAGCCGACCCAAAAAACTCCCTCCTTTGCAAGGGCCAACTTAAATTATGATGTAAAGCAAGTTGCTCCCAGCCCCAGGTCCCCAAATATAATTAAAAAAAAAAAACAGGTCAGAAACCTATTCAGATTATAACTTTTTATCCACGATATCAGATTGAGGTGATTCAAAGAGCATTGGAAAGATATTTCTTAGATGTTTAATATCTATTTCTGGGAAAATCCAAATCTCAGTGTTTAGGGCTCCGGATTATGGCTAATGATAGATAGAATAGTTATGAGAATTGGAAACATTTATTTATAGTTAATTATATTTCTGAAGATTGAAAACATTTATTTTGTAGTTAATTATATTTCTATGGAGTTCAATAACGTTTGCTTCGCCGAAGAGGTAAGCTGGAAACAAAAGGCCAAGGTCAGATGGCTCAAGGAGGGCGACGCCAATACCAAATATTTCTCTGTTGTGGCCAACGCGCGTAACAAATCAAATTATCTGGGTAGCATTGTAGTGGATGGGTCATCCTATTTGGATGAGGAGCTGGTCCGGGAGAACATCGTCGCTTACTATGAGCAGTTATACACCGACAAGGGGCTGCGCCGGCCTGAGCTGGATGGGCTGTCGTTCAAGTCTATCTCCGCAGAGGATTGCATGGAGATGGAACATCAGCTTAGTGAAGAGGAGGTCTAGCGGGTGATCAGATTTGGGGCCAAAAATAAGGCGACGGGACCAAACGGTTTCACCATGGAATTCTTCCAATTTTTCTAGATGAGCATCAAGGCTGATCTGATGGAGGTTTTGCATGAGTTCCATGCTACTGGTTTCATTGGTCGGAGTCTTAATTCCACGTTCATCACCCTCATACCCAAGAAAGATGGGGCTGAGGATATTACCGACTTCTGTCTGATATGCCTCATCAATTGCTTATACAAGATTATATCCAAAGTGCTAGCCAATCGTCTCAAACCGGTGATGAGCAAAATAATATCGAATAATCAGGGAGCCTTCGTGCGGGGCAGGCAGTTAGTGGATTTGGTTGCTGTGGCCCAGGAGACGATCCATTCAGCACATATTGATTGCAGACCGCATTTCTTTGGAAGGTAGATATGGAGAAAGCGTATGATCGGATAAGTTGGGTCTTCCTAGACTACATGCACGGCAGGATGGGTTTTGGTTCTAGTTGGAGGAGTTGGATGTAGGGCTGCATCTCCTCAGCTTGGTTTTCGGTACTAATCAACGACCCACCACCGGGTTATTCTAAGAGCTCCAGAGGGATCCGGCAGGGAGACCCCCTTATCCTACTTTCTCTTTAATATCGCTGCCGAAGCGATGTCGGGACTGATTGTGCAGGCGAGACAACTGATCCACATAACCGAAATTCAAGTGGGAAGTCAAGGCAGATACATTTCGCATCTTCAATATGCGGATGACACAATTTTTTTCGGAAAGGCTGAGGTCAGGGAATGTAGAGCGTTGTGCGATGTTCTGACAGTCTATGAGGCAGTGTCTGGGCAACGCACCAACTTATCCAAATCTGTTATAACCGGTATTGGTATTGAGGATCCTTTGATGTCTACGCTTGCTCAAATAGTGGACTGCCCAATAGAAAACCTGCCGATTAAGTACCTGGGCCTGTCGCTCAGGCTTAGACAACCTACTGCGAGGGAATGGGATCCGGTTGTTCAAATTTCTGAAAAAAGGCTGTCATCATGGAAAGGGAAGTTGCTTAGCAGTGGGGGACATCTCGTCCTAGTTAAATCAGTCTTATCTTCTTTGCCAATATTCTATATGTCTATGTTTAACTGCCCGATGGGTCATCAACAGGTTGGAGCAGATTCAACGGAGTTTCTTGTGAGAGGGTTCGGGATTAGAGAAGAGATATCACCTTGTAAACTAGGATGCTTGCCAACTACCTATCAGTTGCGGTGGGCTGGGCATTCGCAGTTTGAGGCGGACCAACATTGCGCTCTTAGGGAAATGGTTTTGGCGAGCGGGAAGAGGGGTAGTCTTTGGCAAGAGGTGTTGCACGAGAATTATGGGCAATCCATAGGTAACTGGGGCATCTGCACATCGACACATAGAGGGATGTCGGCATGGTGGAAAAAGATTTGCAGCACTTGGTCAGTATTTACTAGAGGGTTGTGGTTCAGATGGGGCCACGGTACTCGTATCCGATTCTGGAAGATGTGTGGGTGGATAGTAAAACCCTCAAAGACTCCTTCCCCGACATCTACGCCTTCTCTACAAAACAGCTAGGGATGATCGAGGAGTTTGTTGAGGAGAACCAGGGGGGTAGATGGGCTACAAGAAGGCTTCTGAGAGACGAAGAGGTTGTTTCGTTCTCAGATCTTATCCTTAAGCTTTATGAGACTCCCTGGCACCCACAGGGACAAGACCAGATTACTTGGGCTCCTAGCAGGGATGGTATCTTCAGTGTAAAATCTTATTATAGGATGCTCTCAAGATGGCCGTTGATCAGGTTCCAAGGCGCTAAGCTGTGGAAGGTGACCATCCCTCCTAAAATCTAGTTCTTCGCTTGGATCCTCTTCAAAGAGAAAATTCTTACGTTGGATTAACTGATTTGTAGGGTGAAGGATATCCCAAACCGATGCATTATGTGCAACATAGGGGACGAATCAGCCTCGCATCTGTTGCTTCATTGCACGGTGGCGCAGGAGATCTGGAACATTGTGTTAAAGTCCTTTAACAGGAGCTGGGTTATGCCGGAATCGCCGTACCTTCAATTCTTGACATGGTTAGATATGAACTTGGAGGGTCGGCTAGGGAACTATTGGAGGACTGCCCCTTTCGCCATATTCTTGAGTATATGGCGCGAAAGGAACACGCAGAGATTCGAGGAGAAAAGCCGTTCGGTGGGGATGATAATGAAGTCGGTCAGGGACTTGATGTGGTTCTGGATTGCTAGAGGGGGGTTTGTGCCGGATGAGCCCTTAATTTGGGACCCGAGCTAAGACGGGGTCTGGGCTGAAGGGCTGGTCGAGTCCTTTCGGTATATGTGGTCGGGGAGTTTGTTTTTGTCTTTCTGTTTTCTCGGCATTTTGATCATTTCCTTGTATGGTATTGCTCAGCGCCTTGTTGTTTATCAATATATTAACTCTTTATTGATCAAAAAATAATAATTATATTTCTATGGTCTTATTTGTTAAAGAGTCAAAAGGCCATAGAGCAGTGTTGTCATATGCCATTGCATAATCTCTTATGTTATCACACATGATTGGATGGAATCTAAAAATCCCTAGTGGCTTTTGTAATCCAGGAAGCTCCCTCAAGTTTGATTGTGGTTTCTGAATAGAGTTTTCAGATTATCGAGCAATAAGATTAACTCTCTCAGATTTTTGTGTGGCTATTCATGACGACTCTCTCGAAGGAGTTTTCATGGAGCATTCTTCTTGAAGGGAACAGATTTGAAGACTTCGGAGGGTCCAATCTTCAAGGCTCTTCTAGAGTAGTTTCATCTAAAGATCTTCCTCTCTATTTCTTCAAGAAAATATTGTGTTCTTTCAGATTTGATATTGGGGTAGTTGCATATAACCTGGGCTTAAGGGATCGAAGGATTCAAGAATTTTCAGGTTCAGGCATTAAATCAGAAAGAGATAACGGCCGTAGGCTGCATCAAGATGAAATATTGACTCTGTCTTCGTCTACAATCACACTCATCTCCAAATTTATTTGGATCGGATGTTTTAAGAGATTGTTTCATGATTCTTCTATGGCGGAAATCAAGTTTGATTTTTTTGGATTTCACCCGTCTATTGAGATGGCCATGGAGGCATGGGTTAAAATATCGGGTTACCGATACGTATCGTCCGAGCTCCAAAACGATACGTATCGGTACCGGTCTGTATTGGACGATACATTGAATGTATCGTTCAAGTCCAATACCGATACGTATCGTCCGATACGTATCGGTATCGGACGATATTTTGATCCATGCATGGAGGGATCCACGAATTTCTAAAATTTCAATTATGAATAGGCTCAAGCTTCTTGGATTTCTTGGGTGTTTTAAGAAAACTGCTTAGGTTGGACCCAATGCACTTCGGAATATGGTAATATTGGGATTTCTTTTTATGCTCATACAAATTCAGAGGTTTTCTTCAAATCTATCTTTAAGATTGAAGTATTCTAAAAAATTTCGAAACTTGGAGATGAGGGTTTTATGGGCATCAAAGATTTATGTCGATGGAGATTTGTGGGCATCAAAGCTTCTATGATGATGAATTCTAAGGATAAATCTGAACCTACTGTGGGGAAGAAATTCTCGTTTTTTTTACTCTGGCGCAGTAATTGGAAAAGACCCTGAGTTCGTGGGGATCTTATTCGTCTTTTTTGGATTACTATTCCTAGAGTAGGTTAACTTTTTTCCATCATAGAATTTTGGGTCAGAGTTGAAATTTTCAATGCGCCAAACGTGCACCACATTTGGCTGGAAAACTATGAAGTTTGACCACTGATTTGAAGGACCAAAAGTTCAAAATTGATTTTTTTTTTTTTTCTAAACTCTTCAGGGACTGGGTGAATTCTTTGAGGTGGCACACACACACATATATGTAGAGAGAGTAGTTGTTTGAAATATATGAGAACTAAATAAAAGAAAAACATTTGCAAGATTGTGCACATCCGTATCAAATGAACTTCTGAAAACTGTGAGAAAGATATGCCAATGAGTTGTATTCTTCAACCATAAAGTGGAGCTGCTGCACATTAATGGCAAGTGTAGCCATTAGGAAAATTTCCAAATCACAGACATAGTGGACGCCCAGCAAAAGTTTAAACGGGACGTACTTGTCGGAGAAATAAATCACAGAAGTTAAGCCATGTTAATTAACCAGTCGGATAGAAAATGTAATACAAAAAAACTTGGATTCTTTAAGGGGCACAGAAAGAAAACCTTCAGAGTCTGGAACAACTGGTACAGCAGAGGCCCTCGTGCTCTGGCACATGTTCTCAATCTTCAATAGGAGAGAGAACTCGTAAGAGAACTCAAAGAAAGAATTGTAATAGTAAAGTTATTAAGCCCTGTAGCTAACATCAGGGAAAAAATTTAAAAAATACCCGTATAGAAGAGACTACGCATTACCTGCCTCCAGACTTCTTCGTTTGGTGCATTTTTGTCAGCGAGGGTAATGGTATATGGTTTTTTCTTGCGCTCTTCAGAAACCTTCTGCCAATACCTTCCTGTACACATGTTATTGAAAAAATTATGGCCGTAGAGTAAACACTATATCATAAATCATGCAATTCAAGCACCCTTAAAATCATGAGCATGATAGTTTGTTGCAAAAATATTTGAAGAATGAAAAGTAAAATTGAAATGCTAAGTTTATATAGTTCAAAAAAATGACAGTATATCCTTCTGGTTCTGTTCTGATATTTGGTTTGAACGAGAAGATAGACACAGCTGATTGTCGGTAATGATATATCCAAATTCAGGTTCCTTGAAAGATGCCTATGCAAAATTTGCGAGACCCTCTGAATGTGATAGGGTTCGGAAATCTAATTGATATAAATTCTAAACACAGAATCGTGCAGTTTTTTTTTAAACGCTAACCTAAAGGAAAGAGAATACAGAAGCAATTAGTTTAAATTTATAGAGCAATAAAAATTTTTGCACGCAAATTTGCCTAACACAGTTGGGATTTGTCTTTACTGACTAGGGAGAACTTTGGGGAAGACGTCGAGAAGAGGGCCTTTAAATAGAACATAATGTATGCTAATGTCACTAAGTGCTGCACCTCCTCAACCAAAGTGATAAAGAACCTCGATGTGTGCATGGAAAGAGTTTATATCCATACAATGGCATTATGATTGTCATAGTGAAGACTGGCATACCTAGATAAGTAAATCTCAATTCTGTTAACAAAAGCGCTGCCTAAGCATAGCCCTCCTACAGTTGTCCTGCATTGGGTACCATATGGATAGGCGTGTCAAGTTCTACAAGGGCATGTCTAGACCTCCTACAATAGTATATGTGATGTAGCAAATATAACTCTTAAGCTTTAAGAAAGGTTCATTTCCCCCCTTTAGAAAAAAATGTCATTACTCTATTCTTCAATCCTTAAAAACCTTTTTTAATGAGTAAGGGTGGGATTTTAACCTCAACTCTACACACTTGAGGGTATCACCACTTGAGCAAAGGCCAAATCCCTTAAAAATTGAAACTTAAGAGACTTAATTTTTGACAAAACAAGAGCACCATTGGGTGAGGTCAATAGCAAGATTTTCCAATGTCTTATTCATCCTAATCCTCACTTCAGAAGTGAA